>JAJLRJ010000008.1:42267872-42857872 GCA_024195265.1 Dendrophyllia cribrosa
TTCTTCACGCAAAACATCCTTCTCCTTAACACTATCTTCTTGCCTAAAATGTTCTTCGCTACGCTTTGCACGATCATAAAGCCACTCAGGCTCCCTCTTGTTTATTGTTCTTTCGGTGTAGTGGCTTTGGGGTCCCGTATACACTGAAAAGGAAGAGTGATACACCTTCTGTACAGATTCAACAATACAGCTTGGTCTGCGGCTGCCATAATCATGCATGTCTGGCGTTGGGCGACTTGGGGTTCTCATTCCCACAAAGAAATGTTCCACATGTAGTGTCGTGACTCAGATGTAGGGGTCGTACTAAGAGAAACTAATTATAAACACCCGAGTTCGGTCAATTCTTCTGTCGACCAAAGACGTACATCGTACACCTTCACTTTACCAGATGGACTGGTTCGACTTGAAGCTTCACCTTCACCAGGCTGGACATCTGCTTCATCAGCTTCGAGTTGAAGAAGGGCACGACTCTTGTTCAGCAATTGTTTAATATCGATAACCTTTAAACCAGAGTTGTTTCCGCCTAGAAGTACTATCAGATGATCATCTTTTATTACAATGCCTTGAGGATTACAAATTCCTGCTTTGGGGCCAGCAATTGGAATGGCGCAGACGGGATTATGCAAATTTGCCATGAAAATTGTTGACTTCTTTCTGTCACAAATAAACAGAAGACTGTTTTTTTGAGGAAAATGCCACAGCAGTCGGAAACTTCAGCACACTTTCAGCAGGATTTTGACGCCAGTACCTATCTTGCTCAGGTATCAGCGTTGCAACTAATGGATCATCAGGCAACGTGTCTAACAACTGCTTGCGAAAAAGGGCAACTGCGGTTGTCATGTTCATTTGATCCTTGTTACGCAAACAGCTGCGAGGAAGTTCTCTGGCTATTGGCTTGGAGATGTTTTCATCTGTATGTCCTCTTGCACTGCTCAACAACTTCAGGCTAATCAGATAATCACCAACAAATGTCCAGTAATTGAACAACGAACTTCTTACAAGTTTTAAAACGTGTGGAGGATCTGGAATAGGTACTTTCTGGTGTTGCTCCTGTAGAACAGTCATGTAGGCTCTCTGGGCAGCTTCAGAGTCAGATATCCATGAAATTTCGTGCATTCGCGTACAGGGAAGGCCATCCAGTTGACAAAGTTTGCACTTTCGGTTTAATGTATTCGTTGAAGCGTAACCAAGAGTTTCGCAGTCGTCACAAATAATGCCTTCTTCATCACATGTGCTACATTCAATAGTACATTTGGATGAGCTCAAAATGCAGTTTTTGCACGATTGTATCAGTTTTTCTGTCTGGCGATCGTACATCTTAACCTTGTTGGAACCCCCCTTGCAGGATCGATAGAAGCAGCCGACTGGAAACGAAACAAGTCCGTCAAGACTCGCAATTCTAAATTCTTGTGCTTCACTGACGAAGTCGACGGATTTAAGATATTTACCAAGGTCCTCGTTGGACATGTTACATAAATCCTTTACTCGGTCAAATGTTAGAAATGGAGGGTCTTCTAGCCCAACAATTTGATGAAGCTGCGAAGCGTATCTCAAGGCAGGTTTAAGTTGCATTCCATCCGTTGACTTGTTTACCAGGAAGACTTGCAAGTCGGCTTTTTGTGGCTCGACAGGTTTTACTTCAAAGTCCAGCAGCAGATCGATGGCTGTCAAAATTTCTTCCTTATGAGCTCCGCTGTGAAAGTTTGGAGGGGGGTTTCTCTTGGAGATGGTGTTTGGATGCACAAATGAGCAGTTACGATTCTCCACGTACTCTTTCAAAGAAAGACAACTTTGTTTTCCTTTTGTAGCACCACCTTTTCCCCTCAAGAGGTAACTGCAAGACTTGTCAAATTTAAACTGTAATCTCTCTTGAAATTTTGTCAAAGTCTTGTATTTCTCACAGAAATTTGTCAATCTTCCCTTATTTAAAGACTCCCAAAGAAATGAGGGAGTCTCTTGGTAGAACACGTGATCTTTGCTGAGGGCTTCTGATGCTGTGGTAAAGAACAGAAGTGCGGATGCTTCATCTATGCCTTCCATTGAAATGTTGACTTCAACCCGTTTCTTGTTGTCAGCAGAAATCCTCAATTCTTGATAGGAATTCCAAGGTTTAATGAATTTCTTAACATCATCCAGTAATTCTAGAAACATTTTATCTTCTGTAGTTTTATTTTCCGAAAAAAATGTTTCTATGCTTTCAAGCTTGGACAAAATGTCCTGAGGCATACTATTAAGTGCAAAAACGGCCTTTCGGATACCCTCATTCTCCTGGTTAGATATTCTTTCCGACAAGAGACGAAGTTTCTCTTTCAGCTTTGCAACGTAAGCTCCCATTGCCCACAAATACATACCGAACAAATCTTTTTCCTTGGAGCATTGTTGCCTCTTAACATGTTCATCAACGTTCGCTATTTGTAGTTGCTTGTTCAATTTCACTGATTTGTTGCATGTACAACAAAACACCACATCCTCTTTCACGACAATAAACCGATTTCCGTACTTGCTGTGAACTCTAAGTGCAAAGCGTAAGATGCTTTCTTCTAAAGGGCACATGGTTTGAAAAATAATTGCAGTAGAATAGCTCTCCATTATGCGGTAGACAAGCTCAGAGAAGCTCATTGATATTTTCACTTCATTATCAATCTGGCTTGGTGATGACCCTCTTAAATTTTCATCAGGATGTTGTTCATGGAGAACATAAATCTTACAGAATCCTATCCAGTCTCGATACGTTAAAGAGCAGCGTTTAAAGTAGCTGAGACAGACACGCAAATCTTCATCTGATTTCAGGCACATCACGTCAAATCCGTCATAATAATACATGGCTGTAACCTTTGTAAGGGAAAATCGATCGGCAACAGAGTTTTGAATAGATTCGATACGATGTGGATGAGGTCATGCTAATGTGAATATTCCCTTTTGATTGGCGCTAGATGAATTGAATCCTGCTTTCAGTTCTCGACATTCCATTTTGAAAGTAACCACATCTTCTTCTAAATCTAATATATCTAAGATGAAATAATGAAGCCAGTATATTAGGAAAATAATTCATTAACTCGGTGAGAGATTTTTATTAGAATTTTTCTTCATAACTTTTATTACAAAATCAGATTAAATGCCTGTGAGGATAAACATAATTCAATGTCTTATGAATAACTGTTTGTGACCTATGAGTACAAGAACAAATTATGACTTTCCTCATTCTGTCAATATTTTTGTTTAAGACTTGAAAATGCGAGCGAAGTTTTAATTTTGCTTTTCCACTTCTTCAGTCGCAATTTTATGGAAATAGTTTGCTAACGTGTGTCCTGCACGCTTACCACTCAAACGGCAAGTGGTATTCACGTGCCGTTTAATATTACCCATCCGTCTTTGGCCATTCAATGCGCCAATGTGGCCACAAGAACACTTGAATTTGTTGCCAATAATAATCTCAACTGTGGGAAACGCCTTTTTCACCCGCTCAGGGAAGTCGCGATCACCTTTAGAGGCGTCGTTAGTACGTTCCGTCACTTCGTTCGGGGATAAAGTGGGTTGCCGTCCTTGCGGGTCGTTACTTTTTGTAGGTGAATTTGCAACAATATAGAGTCTGCTCATGTCAACATGATTTGAATAGCTGGCATAATTATTTTCAAGTTTCTTCCTACAGAAAGTGAAATCTTCCTCTCGTACAATTGGCATAACCTCGAAACCGTCGTGGTAATAGATCTTGATCGACAGCGCAGACATAATGCCATAGGCCTTTTTTATCATTTCTTTGCATTCTTGTAATGAAGGAGCTTTGGGAACCCATGTAAATTCCAGGGTTCTCTTCGCGTCTGCTGGAAACATTCCAGAATCCGTGGGAGACCATTTGAGAAGTTTAATGGGCATCTTAGAGAGGGTTTCCGCTGCAACAACCAAAAACGGCAAATAGTGCCCTTGTCGATTGCTTTGTTATCTTGATTATTTTTAATCGTTACAGTATACGGAACAAGTAGAAATGAATTTAAAAGAAAATATCCAGACAATGCCATTTTCATCTGAGAGTTTCATCTAAGATCGGTCATTTTTGTATCACATCGTTTTACGATCAAGATTCTTTTACCCTGCGTTTTAACGCATCTTTTATAGTTCCTTACAGCATGAAAAAAAGATAAACTGGACTCACCTGAATCTGTCCTTGGAATGCCTTGTATACCTTTTGATTCATCCAAAATGACGCTCTCAATAGAAGGCACCGGCGTTAAGCTATACGAGAAATGAATAATAATAATCAATCTGAGATCTGAACTTTTTTATTGACCAACCGTAGCATCCTATTGTACAAAAGTCCTAATGTACTCTGAAGAAGTAATGTCGATCCATATCGACATACCGATCGATCGCTTTACATTGTGTCTAAAAATTGCCCATCCTCAATGTAGAAATAACTCAAAACCAGTATAGATGCTTAAACATGGTGTTTATATCTTACCTGCGACCCGTGGACTGCTCATTCTTGCGAACGGCAAACTGCTCAAGGGAAGTTTGTGTCACAGTCTGTCTCTCCTTTTCTCTTGACCTTATGTCCATCCTGATTCAAAATGCACGGAGAAAGAAACTGATAAATTGCCATGTACTGTATGTACATGGTATGTACGTACATAATAGTTAAACAACTATACCTATACACACGATCATATTTTTTTTAATCGTGTTCCAGAAAATCAATTGGAACCTACACTTGCCTTGCTAAGTTTAAAAGGTGCAGAAAAAATATACGATAAAGATCCTCGCCATGTCAATAAAGTATTGTAATGTATTGTATTGTAATATTCTACGTCATGACAGAATAAATCTGTAATTACCTTCTCTCTGGAGAAGTGCTGTTTGAGGAGGACGATGAAGAGGACCTAATTCAAAGAGATACGATCTTATATTAGTCCCGTTCACACATAAACTTCGTTTGTGATCGATGGTAATTATCATGAATAAAATGGTGTGTGGAGTGTAATAATTTTTAATTTTACTAACACGTGAGTTTCTTTTTTCTCCCACGTGGCAATGAAACCTCAGGGTTTTATTAGAAATCTAACGTGTAATGACTCAATAACGATCAGTCTTGACTTTTTACCATTGTACCAGTTTCAGTATAACTTTTCAGGGTTCTGTTTCGGAAGGTGATCTCAATAACTTAGAACTGTTTAAATATATAACAGAGGCGTTGCTCGTGTTTCTACTGTAGACAGGTAAGAAAAGAAAAAATTACATTATGATATGCAATCAGCTCAACACCAGGATTACATTTTTTTTTCCACTTTTGTAGTTCGCGGAATTAAGAGACAAAAGAAATTTTGCATTTGTTTTTATTTTGAATCTTGGAGATTGAAACAGAGCCCAATTTCTCAAGTGGCAAGTCTTGTCTGTCTTGTAACGGTTCACAAATCATATGAGACAAGTGGAAATCAGACAATGTTCAGACTATACCTTCTTCTCCCATGCGATCTGTGGATGCGGCGATGGTGATGCTCTGAGGACTGATGTTTTGGCGATCGCGATCGCGACCTGGACCGCCGAGATCTGTGCAATAGGTGAAATATTGATAATGAGTGATATTGATGAAGTGTCCGTGATAGCGGGGTGTCCGCAAGGCGAGAGTTGACTGTAAACCTAAAACTGATGACATTAATTTTAAAAAGTAATCCTTCAAATTTATCCATCTATTATTTTCCTTGATAAAAAAAAAAAACACTTTTCTTTCATCTAAATTGCCTTTAGAATAAATGCTACTCGGGTCCACGCTAAATCCCACAACACGACGAAAATATCTCACAGTCCATTGGTACTATCAGTTTTCAATGTGTTATCAGTTGTTATATCATGGTTTTTGTGTCTGGTCTTTTCGCCGTTTTAGAAACAATTCTATGTATACTCTAATCCTTATAATTGGTAACAACACACACACACTCATTGATCTAATTTACCTGCTTGTTGAACGCCGCCTTGAGCTTCGCACATGCCGTTGATCGCCTTTTCTGCTGGGCGACCAGGAACGTGACCTAGAATCGTAGAATGTCGAGTTTATGAAATTAAATTTTTCCAAAAGATTGCAGATTTTAACAAGAAAGAAAACCGTAAATCAAAGTTAACTCCAATTTACCTTCGACGCGTGTGATCATCTTTTCTCTTCTTTCGCTTCCCCATGGAAAAAATCTGTCTGAAATGTTGACTGTTTTTAAAAACGATCAGTGCCCGTGCTCAGTCGAAAGCAATCGTGCTCAAATGACATATTCCTGGCATATTATATGACATGATTGAACGTCATGCAGCGCGAGTAAGACAATAAAATCCTGGCAAGTTATTAACAGATTAACGAACCAATGACTAACCAGTCACGTTTGAGTCAACTATGTAGTAGTCTCTGATTCTGGTCTTCGGTGAACTATCAATAAGTCCAAATACCAAGGAATACTGTATGAAATGGGCCATACAATTTCAGAAAGCTTTAAAAATCCATGTTTAGGCGCGCGTCGTGAATTATTGTTGTTATCTAGAACGCCTGATCCTTGAGTCAATGAAAAACACGCTGATCCCGATCCCGAGGGCTGTGATCCCGGATCCGAGGCTGTGATCCCTGATCCCACCCTTTTTTAGGCCTTTGATCCCTGATCCCATATACCTCGTTACGACCCTGAATTATACGTGGCGTGCGGCGGAGGTACCAGAATTACCATAGAAACCACTGCAGTTATTCTTGACTGAGTTTGAAAAAAGGTCAATACCCTTTCTCATAGTCAGTAGAAAGTCTAGAAAAATCGGCAGTATTCTTAAAATGTCCAAGTCAGAAATGACGCACGGGATCACGTATAAAAGAGTTTGCATGCAAATTTACATGGACCTCCCCTACATGAACTGAAATCATTTCCTGAAAATGTTTTCAGTGGAGTCACTAAAGCGAATCTTTCGGTTTTCTCTTATTTAATAGTGAAGCGAGAAGCCAGACTGGATCAGCACTTTAATAATTGTTACTTTATTATCTTCAGAGGAGACCACTTCTCTATCTATTAAATCCTCCAAGTAGCTTTTCTTCACATTATTTGCTTATAACCAATAAAATACCTTGTCAGCTACACTACACGACTAGGTAATAATCTACACCACAGCCATGCATTATTGTTCCATATTCAGCGTATTGTTAAAGTGATTATTAGCTTTATGAATACTTCTTACCTCTGTGACGGCACTAGTCAAACGACTAGTAAATTCGTAGTCAGTGCAGTTTGCACAACATGTACCAGTCTTGCATGTGTTGTTACCCTGCGCGTACGAATAGGCAGCACAGGAATACTTTGGAGTGGCGCCGTAAAACACTTGGACTAGCTGCTGTAAGCCGATGGGTAAAGACATTAGACACATGAATGCATAAAGAAGGAACGTATATCGACCGAAACCGCCGACGATGGCTAAAAGATCGTCGAATTCGTACGATTTCTTCTGCTTCGCACTCTGCATTGCGGACTCGTCTGTTTCGCTCGACAGGCGGATTCTTTGCTTCTCTGATCAGGGCGTATGATTTGCATATTTCCTCCTACTCTGTGACCCCGGGTCACGAAATTTTTTTCTTCGGTTTCTTGTAGTTCAATATGTATAAAAAACGATTTCACGCTTTTACAGTGCTTGAATTTTCTAAAAAGCCTTTTTTTCGCCTTCAAAATACGCGCTTTTCTGCCTAAAAAGTGTCCCGGAGACTGGGATATAGTTTAGCCCACGAGACGCAATTATGACGTCAGTACGTGGACATCGGCCTGGTGCGAGTTCAAAAACAAATGTTGACCTCAAAACCGTCAATGTAAAGCGATTTAAAGGATTCGTCGACGTAGGAATTGACTGAAAGCTACATGGAAGAAGAAGAGAAACCAGGAGAAGAAGTGTACAAATGTAGGTGGTTATTGGCGAGATCGAACGAATAATACGAAGAAGAACCGGTTGCTTACTCTGGGTGTTCATGTAAACAGTACTGGAAAACCTTTGTAGGCGCCCTCGAGGTTTTTCTTTTCAAAAGAATACCACTACTACTCGCTTTCGATGGCTCAATCGAAACAATTATGCTGAATTCCGTACTGAGAAACACAACAGTCTTGTTTTCGTGGCTCGGGGATAAAAGTGGAAAGCCACACCGGCAATGGGGAGCGAGTGAATATGGGTGAGTAACAATACAAAATAAATACAGATCTCTAAAACACTGTTACATTTCAACCATTAGCTAGAAATACATTTGTATTTTATGAAATAAATTAACCCATTACTCTGTACTAAAATATAAGCTTTGCCTCAAATTTGCATTTCACAAGGTTTTCCTTTTCTTCTTTTTGTAGTGTTCGGTACTTGGGGATAGTTTTTAAAAATGTGCTATAAAGCTGGATCTCTCTCCCTCCCTCCCATTAACCAAAATACTCTGAAAACCATTTTGAAGGATCATATAAAGATGCACACTCAAGATTTATACTTGTTAGTACTTTAAACACTATAAAGATTAGGACCTACAGTGTACTCCTTTGCAGCTGTAGACAACTAAATTGGACACAACTATTATAAAAAATATACAGATTTAGGCAAGGTACAATAATTTTAATAGGAAAGAGAATTGTTTGAAATCCCTATACTAATGGAAGTATCTTCTGAACCAGAATATTTTCAATAGACAAATGGAGGAAATAATTCTGAAAAGCACCTTGTTTAGTCTAATTAAATATGGCAGTGTATACTGTTTTGTCATACTATATTTAAGAAGGTTTTCGATTTAAATCAAAACCTAAACGCTAGGCTAGGAGTATAAACAAGATGCATGCTCTTTGGGTTTTTTATTATTTTTTAGTCAAAACCAGACCCAACATGATTAAACCAGAAAGAATCCTCATAATTCAACACCGCACCTTCGCTAAAATTATCTCATTTCCAAGCGGGCTTCTTCGTTTGTGGATCCTGCGTGAGATAGCGATCAAAGTGTGCATGCCAAGTTGCCGCGAGTCGAGCTATAAAGAAGCAGTGTGGCATGGTTGCTCTCCGATTTGAAGAAGTCTGTACGGTTTTGCTGGAGAAATCGAACTCAGTTTACTGTACCTGTCGGATGGGAAGAAAAGTAATGCACTGTTTGGTCCGAAGTTATGAATTGCTAGAGCAAGTTGTCTTTTTAGGCGCTCAAGCCAAGCATTTTTTCCAGTCTTTCGGTCTTTCCTCTCTTTCCGCCATGTTTGTTTTCAATGTGGTGTACACGTTTTTACGTCACAGGGCATGTCACGTGACCTTTTGGCCGTGCGATGGCTGGGACACTTTTTAGGCGAAAAGCGCGTATTTTGAAGGCGAAAAAAAGGGCTTTTTCGAAATTTCAAACACTTTAAAAGCTTGTAATCGTTTTTTATACATATTAAACTACAAGAAACCGAAGAAAAAAATTTCGTGTCATATGCTCTTTAATTGCGCCACGACAAACCGCGGAGTATTTAGTTACAGCTAGGGAAGTATCAGTTATTAACCTGATTAACTACGATGACGGCTAGAGCTCGAGGCTAGTAGGGCAAATAGAACAAAGATACTGACATTTCACGTATTACTCGATAAGAAAGCATACGATGTCTCTTCTTTTTAGAGGTGGCGAATGGTAATTCAAGACAACAAGCTATGCTTGCTTATTTTACTGTACTTTGCGAAACGAAACGAGACGAAACGAAATGGGCCATAATGGGAAATCTGCAGTCTGCACCGTTGCGGAATGAAAACATGCACTTTGCGAAATGAAAATCTGTCATTTGCGAAATAAAAATCTGCACTTTAGGAAATGAAAATCAGTACCCTTGCGAAATGAAAATATGACATGACAAAAGAGAAATTGAATCACTGATAAAAAACCATTGTGGTAAATCCGCTGAATTTGTAACATCCTGCAGGTACTGCGCCGCGAATGCCGTGTTTTAAACGTTTTGTCGCTAGTACGATGTCATGGAAGGAAAAAGCATACTCGTGGATGGGGACGCTTGCGCTTACTGAGTCGATGATTTACCGACTGCACCGAACTGACTATATAGCTAAACTTAACATTCGCATCGATTCTCTTACGGTCTTACGGTTTTATCTATTTTTTAATATTCTTATTGTGATGTAAAGCGCCATGGGCAACTAGTGGATTTGGCGCTATATAAATATTATTATTATTATTATTATTATTATTATTGAGTAACTTTCATACAAACTTGATTCTTACGTGTATTTAAAAAAATGTACAAATTTTTTGTCCCTTAAAAGTTTTTCCGAGAAATATTATTATTTTTATTATTATTATTATTATTATTATTATTATGGTACGCTACTGTAATTGCGAATGATTTTTCTCTCTCAACCTCCGAGTCCATACCATGGACTTTGGCTTGATGCAAAGAGGATTTCTACTTGATGGAGAGGACCCGCCTGAGAAGGTGCGCTGCAGAAAGGATAGCTATTTTCTGGAGTTCATGTATGTTGATGTTACCAGGGATCTTGTTGGTGTAGTTTTCCATGCCCTTCTTGATGGTGCCAAGGGCTCCCATAACCACCGGGACTGTTGTTGTTTTGAGCCCCCACATTCGCTCAACCTCGATTTCCAGGTCTTTGTACTTGTTGAGCTTTTCCGTGGTTTTGACTGAGGTGTTGATGCCGAGGGGTACAGTCATGTCAATGAGAAGGCAGGTCTTGTCTTTCTTGTTCTTTAGCACAATGTCTGGCCTATTAGCTGCGATGGTCCTATCAGTGTGGATGGTCATGTCCCACAGGATGGTGACACTGTCTTTCTCGGTGACAGTCTTGGGTTCATGCTCATACCATCGCTCCTTCATCTCAATGCCGAACTCTTTGCAGATATTGCAGTGCATGTGTGCAGCTGCCTTGTTGTGGCGGTGGATGTATTCATTTTTAGCCAGTTCAAGGCAGCCAGAGACCAGGTGGTCGATAGTCTCGTCGAAACGACCACACAGCCTGCACAGTTTGGGTCAACATCAGGCTTCTTGAGGATGTTGTGTTGGTACCAGCGTGTAGGGAGGCTTTGATCTTGGGCTGCGATGATAAAGCCCTCGGTTTCTGCCTTATTATTATTGCTAATAATCTGAGACGGGTGTTAAATCTGGTTTTCATTGGCTCCGGGCAACAACCAGTTGTCTAGGGTAACCAAGAAGCATCCTTCATTTTGCTTTCCTCTCCTGTCTACATCTCCAGCATTTTGCTAAGGATCCTTGCCGACCCCAACAGTACGGATCTCTGAATCAGTTCAATGGATGTGTCCACACCCATGGTCCTCAGATTTTCTTTTTAGCGCTGGAGTGTTTCGCCCACCCTTTTTCTTCGCGCGGACGTGTCTCGGACTGTAGTCTTGTTATGACAACTCCACGAGTGTTGAGTTTGCACCTCGCCATTTTCTTCCTATCATTCTTTGCCACTGATACTACTCCTTTTTCCTTAAATTGTGCCAGAAATTATGCTAATTATTTAAAAAATGTGCTAATACTAGCACAAAGCGCAAAAAGTTATGCTGGCTAGTTTTTATTTTATTTTATACAAATGCAAATGCATGGCACCAAAATTACAATGCAAGCATCTTTAATTTTTAATTTTTCGAAATTTAATCGAAAAGCAGAAAAATCATCTTTGGTCAGTTTTCCAGTATATATATTTGGAGGGTGGGGGGTAACCTGGGTAGGACAGGAAGCGGGGTGCCAGCAGCCAGGCCGGAAGTGAGATTGCCCAATACTTGGTTGGGTTGTCTTTTGCAAATCAGTGGCGAAGTATATAGAAAGAAGTGTACTGGTTTTAAGTGACTTTGTTTTAAATAAATGTGGTGTTTGACTCCCGGGGGTTTGACTGCACATGTTTTCTGTTTACTTGTTGCTTAGACATACAAATGACTTATTTTATATGCTCCAATTCCCTCCAAAACAAGCCGGAAAATGATAATTATGCCAGCAGTTCTTTTTTTTTTTTCAGAAAAATGATAAAATTTGTGCTCGTAATGGCAAATTATGCTAAACATTTTGCTAGCACAATCTGCCAAAGCCAAGACTTTTTTTGAACAACGACGCACGCACGCACCAGTAACTATCGACCGAAAGTTTCTGACCCGACGACGATCCCGACTGTGTCCAATTCCCCGATTCTCATCCGACGATAATTTTCCGCGAGCCCTCGAGATCTCAGCGGCTTACCTTCAAAATACTAGGAAGACAACATGGAGAACGAAGGTTGGTTGTGAGAAACATCGACATCTTTTCGCGTCGAACAATTTGTTTGTCATAACTGTTGTTTGCATTTACATTCTTAGCGGCTGTAGAGTTCTTCAAAAAATGTATGGTGGACGATCCAGGGATGTCGACGGCTGTTGCAGCTATTCACACGCTCCTGGAGTTCATGAATCAAAACTCAGGTTTGTACGTACATCTACATGTACCTCATGCTTTTACTACAGCTTACAGAAGAGAAAGATAATCCTCTTTGAATCTTAAGTATAAAGCCAACAGCGGTTTTTTTTTTTTTTTTTTTCATACATTTTTCACTAAAATCCTCTTGAATTCCACGGGAAAATTGGCTAGATTTCAGAATACCCTGCCACTTAAAATTCACCTTCAAAAGCTGCTCCCGCAGTCCCGCAGTCGTACAAATTTACATAATAACGGGGTATAACGGGGTATTCTGAAATTGCTCCGTATCGGCTAGATATCAGAATACCCTGCCACTTAAAATTCACCTTCAAAAGCTGCTCCCCAATCCCGCAGTCGTACAAATTTACATAATAATGCTATGTTCAACAGACCGTACCGTTGTCGTGAAATTATGTCACAACTGGAATAGGCATACAATATGTATATTTCCCGTTCTTAAAACGTGAAAAACGAACAAGCGTGTGTAGCAATGTATCCAGCTTTTTCCACTAAACAGAAGTTCTACTAAACCTACTTTAATTTTCAAGCGACTACAGGACCTCGGGACTGCGGGAGCAGCCATTCTACTACACTTACTTTAATTATTCAGCGACTTCAGGACCGCGGGACTGCGGGAGCAGCCATTCTACTACACTTACTTTAATTATTCAGCGACTTCAGGTCCGCAGGACTGCGGGAGCAGGCATTCTTATACACTTACTTTAATTGTTCAGTGACTTCATGACCACGGGACTGCGGGAGCATTTATAGAAAACACGTTCCTCACTGCCCACTGCGGGAGCACGGGAGCAGTAATTTTATGTCGTTCAAAAGTGGCGGGGTATTCTGAAATTGCTCCGGAAAATTTACCGACAAATGTATAGAAAACAAAAAAAATAAATAATAGACCAATTTACAGTTTCTACATAGTAACCTGGCCTCTGTAAAAATGAGGCTGAAGTTAACCTTGTTATGATAGAAACGTTTTCATTTTCAACTGTTCTTATGCTAGCTAAGATTATTTACATATGAAAAGCAGAAAGGTTTGTATCAAAACAAAGTCAACTTGAGCCTCGCTTTCACTCAAAGGCCAGGGTACTACCGACCCCCCGAAAGTAGCGATGCCCCGAAAGTAACGTCAATTTTTTGTGGCCGCTAGTAAATCCCAAAAGTAGCGACCTCCCCGAAAGTAGCAAAAAAAAACACAAACGGCGGCGAACAAGATGCGACTACAGTTGGACATGTGCCTGATAGTCTAGCGGAGGTCCTGTACAAGCCATTGCAGGAAAAGGAAATCAAGATGACTTGCCGTGTATCTGGCCAAAGCAGGAGTGCGCCTGAAGGTGTATGGGTTCAAGGAGGAGGCATCAAGATTCCTTGTGTTTGTGAAATTGGCATTAAGAAAAGGACTTAGAAGTCTAAGAAAAGAACTGAGAGACAAACTAATACAACTTGTCCCAACCACTGACAATACAATCTAGGAAGACATCCGGAGCCCACCCATGTCGCAGTTAAAACATGAAAGTACTGGATAGATGAATTTTGTCTCTTTGTTTATTGGTGTTGATATTGATTTACAGTATTTTATTATTGCTGTATTTATCATTGTTACCTTCTTTTTATGAAACACAATCTATAAATATGGAATGTAAATAAAATGTTGTTCTTTTTTTAATGTTATGTTGTTTATCGGAAAGAAAGCTTGCACCAGCTTTATTTGTAAACGATTTTTGTTCCCTGAAAGTAACGACCCCCTCGAAAGTAACGACCCCCCGAAAGTAGCGACCCCCAAAGGCTGCTAATTCCGAATGTAACGAGGGTCACTACTATCAAAACTCTACGGCAAGCACACTACTGTATAATGTTCTATTGCATTCTTTTTTTTTAACATATCTACATTCCTAAAATTTGATGAGTAAAGTCTTCTTCCTAGTATAAGTTTTCAATTCACAAATATAAAAAGATCTAAATTTTATGGCTCTGTCAATTCCAAGCCCACTCATCCCCCCCCCCCCCCCCCCCCAAATTTTTCCTTCCCAATGCAAGGGTGGGGCATTTGCTAAAACAGGTCAGCCTGGGAGTGGGGCATTGTCAAAACAATGTAATCAGTTCTTTCGGATTTTAAAAGTTGTACGTGCTTCGTTGTTTATTTTAAATTTCCTCAGTGATTGCCCCCAATATAAAAATATAAAAACTGAGTTGGTACACGTCGTTTGGCTCCCGCACTTTTCAAGTCAGGCTGAGTAACAGACCAAAGGCAGTCATATTCCATTTCAGGATTACATTTTTAAAATTAAGTTTCACACAATGTTCAAAACAGGCCGGCTAGTGCCTTACCTTTCAAGTGCCACGGAAGATAAAATCACGGCAAATTTTCATGATGTTGACATCTATTTGTCAACATTTGTGGCCATGGTGTCTTTGCATCAGGATATGTCGCAACAGAAAATTCCGGCTACTTTAAAATTCAATGGCAACTTAACTTGAAAAAGCATTTCAATCAACAGTGACTTTAAATGGATTGAACGTAAGCATAATTTTAATAAAAAATAACAAGAATCAACAGGAAGTTATTGGAGTCAAAAGTTTTGTGGAAATATTAACACAAATATTTAGACCGAATGAGGGAACAGATATAAGTTACACTGAGGTAGAACGAAAGAATTCCTAGCATGAATAAAGATCCATTTACTTGTGAACAATATTATTACTTCCATCATTAATCATTAAAATTAAATTTTGATCTTGTCCCATGGGTCGGGCATTTGCACTCTTCCAAAAGCCCTACTGTGGGGATTTGTACATATAAGCTGACCCCACAGTGGAGCATTTGCAACATTATTAAAAAAAAAGACAAATACCCGACAAATGCCCAACAATTGCCCGGGGGTGGGGGGGGGGGGGGGATGAGCGGGCTTGGAATTGACGAAGCCATAAACGAAGTTATTTGACTCTGGATTCTCATATAAACACCGTATTTGGCAGTATAGTATATTTGATTATCCATGATCCCTAAACAAGTGCAAAGTCCTCTGTTCAAGCTTAGAAAATATCAGATGTAATGTGTTCAGACCAAGCTCTAGAGAGAGACTGTAAACTACTAGCTCACCATGGACCTCGTAAGCTCAGTCATGAAAGCATCCGACCGGTGTGGAAGGTCATAGGTTCTATTATTGTCCAGGACTCATATTTTTTTCTTTGTCTCATGCTCTTGACATGATAAACATTAGGGAAGTGGTCATAACAAGTATACTCGACGAGGACCCACCCTGTGTAGGGGTAGGGGGGGGGGGGGGGGGGGTAGGCAAGATACCACCTATCCGATGAGTGTAATGGACACAATTTTTTGGCCTAAAAATTGGAGATGAGACTTTTATATTCTGTGTGCATGAAGCTTGCATTGCTAGTAAAATGGCACAGGAAGATTTGAATCTTTCTCTCAGATTCTACTCCTGATAGAATGGGGGCTATACCAACAAGACAGTATCTTTTTAGGTGGGGGAGAGGGGGTACATAAGAAGACCACCAACCTTTTTGTAAAATGGTGGGTCCTGTCCGAGTACAATAGTTTTGACCATTTCCCTTACATCTTTCTCGTTTCATTACCAAGCTCGACATTTACCATCTTTCTTTATTTATCACCTCATATGACACTTTCGACATTGCTGATCCTAGCAGTATGCAGGACGCATGTAATAAATGTACATGATCCATGTTTTTAGCCAGAAATTGAAAAGTGGGTGTCCTGAAGATATTTTCCATGATCATAACTTTTTAAAGAATTAGGTGCAATTTTCACGAATTTCTTCAAAAAGTGGGCATCTACAAGACACCTGAACACCCTGCTGGCTAAAAGCTTGACATGAACCTAGTATACATGTACATGTATGGCCTAGCTTGCCACAATTAAGTCTCTCATACCTAAGTGGTTAGATCATCCAATTGGTGTGCAGAGGTTCAATTCCTGTCACAGATTTTTTTGGTATCCCACGCTCTTGACATGACATCTTTCTCATGTACATTTATACATGTATATAATTTTTATTTTTGCAGCCGAAACTCTCTCAGAGCTGAGAGAAAATTTGAATGCGGTGATTAAAGCCCTGAGGGCAGAAGGCTCAGCAACTTCTATATCTTCAGGCTGTGAGCTGTTCCTTAGATTTATAACTCTTGCTTCACTTGACAACCCGGTATGTGTTACAGTATGCAAGTTATATAACATGACTGTTTTATTTCAAGTGAATTTGTTATTTCAGGTGACTTGTCTATGACAAACTTTGGGTCATAACTTTTTAATAGGCTCTAAAGTGATGCCTATTAAACTTTGCGAATACTTAAAGCTATTATTTAGCAATAACATGATAAAATTTGATCTACAGTGTAACTGGGAAAAACATTTTTGTGATAATCAGGCTCAAATGAACACCATGTTTTGAACAAAAATCGAACATAGTGCCAATTACTCCAGGAGGGGAAGGAGCATGGAGGCTCCATTAGAAGTTTTCATGGGGTGCGATGTCTTCAAATGCATTGAATACACTGGCTACCTGCACACATATCGCGTACCCCCCCCCCCCCCCCACCCCCCTGTAAAGGGTGCAAATTCTTGGAATAAATTCCACATGTGCTCATTTTGTATTCATAAACAAAACTCTGAAAACTGTTTGTCAGCTTCACCTAAGCTCAGATGGGGAGTAGCTTACAATACCAAAAAGGGCTCCTGGCAAGAGTGTCCTAAGTACTTTTTTGGAAACTTTTCACTGAAATCTTGGACTTTTGGCCTCAAAAGGGACTGTTTTGAGGCCAAAAAGCGTAATAGTAGACTTATAAAGGGCATGTAAACCCCCAAAACGCTACTTTTTCTGGTTAGATAGCCATTTAGTACATAAAAAGGTATTACAAATCTGTAATTTTTTTTACATGTGAGCGCATTTTGATGCCGAAAATGCCGTTTGAAAATTCGAAAGACCTGCCATTTTGATTCCGCCATCTTTTCTGTGACGTCACGAGGGGAATCAATGCCGACCAGAAATGAAAAGCTTTCCTTTACGACCTTTTGAAATACAAACGTGTAACTTGTTTCATTTTTTAAAATGTATTTGTTGTAGTTAATTTTTTATTTCAGGTAATTTTTGTTTTTCCTTTGTTTCAAATTCATTAGCATATATTACCATACCCAAAAACAATGGAAAAATAAAAATTACCTGAAATAAAAAATTAGCTACAACATATTCATTAATTCATGGGAAAGCATTGTGTTGTTCAGTTTTGTAAAAAATCCCATCTTTTTCCAAAAGACGATCCGAATTTTAGGGGACAATGGCTAATATAAATATGTGCAAATCAAACAAGCTGACTTTTTGCAACCCACCGAGCACTCTATAATTTGTGGGACGGATTTTACTCCTGACTGCTTCGAGGACGATTTCTTTTGTTAAAAGAAATCAGTTGATTCCTGGTTCTGTGCCGACGATTCAGCTGCAGCGAGCAAAATAATTGGGAGAAGTGCGTAAGCTGACTATGGAGAGCGATCAGGAATCAAAATTGCAGGCAACCAGTGGTGGAAAAATGTCACTAAAGAGAAGAGCTCTTCACAAGCTACATAGAGGTGTCCCAAGTTGGCAATCACTCTATCTGAAGGACGTAATACAATAAAATGGCAGTCATTCCCCTTTCCTTAAAAATCTTTTTTTTTTTCTCGGTTAATGGAGGCCACTAGTTCTGCCTCCGCCGTAACAGAGTAAACAGACACAGTAGCTGTGACAATTTGCATAGGAAGGGAGCGCTACTTTCACTTTCCTGCTGAGATAGCCTTAACACCAATGCACAAGCTGCCGATTGGCGATGTATCGAAATTTCCTACAAAAGAGAGGATACAAATGATCCACTGGAAAACTATTATTGATGTTGCAGTGCACATAATAGAACTGTAACATGACATGTTAAAAAGTGGACATATTCATTTCCTGTATGATTGTCTGTGCCATGTTCTAGTCTAAATGGGTAATACACTGTTTCGAGAACCCAAACATCTGGGCAGGTGGACTAAAATCCTGGATGTTTGGTGATGCATGGCATTTGGACCTCAGGCCTGCCTTTGATCCTTGTTTTTTTGTCAGGCTTGGCCGATTTGAACATTTCGCCGAATTTGGCGAGGTTCAAAACATTAAGAACGAAGCCCAACATCCACAGAAGGTTCCGATGATTCAACGGTATGGCTGTCATAAAAATTTATCTCATTCAACTCACTTTCATCGGATAAATTCTCCTCCGAACTCGTGCTAGTCCAGCAGCCATCCGGCATAGGAATTATGTGAGAGGTCAAGTTGTGCAATATTTTGGTTTCCCTGCTGATGTCACGATCCACTCGAACCCAACCTTTCGTAGAAAATGCGTTTTTCTCCTTAAATACGTCGAATTGGCCAAAATAAATTGCAAAATTGTTTTTTTTTTTAATGGCACTTTTTACATAAAATAAGACTAACTTGTATTTTTGGGTTTACATGCCCTTTAAATGTAAGCATAAGCATATTAAGTAGTAAGCCTAGTAGTAGACTGCTTTGTCAAAGTGCATCAAGTATTTAAAATTTCAAGAGAATTTTAGGGCTAAATTTTGACTGCCTTCATACCAGACTTAATCTGCACTTCTGCTCCAACGATTTTTGCTGAAACTTGGTAAGGGTATGTAATCTATCAAGTCGATGTAAGCTGATTCCAGAAATTTAACACAAATACTGGTATAATGGCAAAATGTTTCACTGGGTGTGATTTTGTTCAAAAAGTGGGGTTCTTAAGCTTAATGATTGTCACTAAAAATCTTTTTCCCAGTAAGATTTAATTCTATCATTAATTATTGCTAAATAATAGCTGTAAATTTTCACAAACTTTTATTGGCTAGAGCCAGAAACGTTATGACCCAAAGTCTGTCATAGACGAGTGTGCTCGAAATAACCACAAAGCCACCTTAACCCACCTTAACCCTTTATTTAACTCCCATTGAGTGCCAAAAATCAAAATAAAAAATTTAAGAAACATCCCAAATTTTAAAAAACAAATGGTACCTTCCAAAAGTACTGCCAAAGAGGTTTTATTTGAATGGTCATATCATAGAATTTCATCTACAGACTCAAAAGTTAGAACAAATGGTACCATGCAAAAGTACAGCTGAAGAGGTTTAATATGAATGGTCACACCATAGGATTTCATTGACAGACTCAAAAGTTAGAACAAATGGTACCATGTAAAAGTACTGCTGAAGAGGTTTTATTTGAATGGTCACACCATAGGATTTCATTGGCAGACTCAAAAGTTAGAACAAATGGTACCATGCAAAAGTACTGCTGAAGAGGTTTTATTTGAATGGTCACACCATAGGATTTCATTGCCAGACTCAAAAGTTAGAACAAATGGTACCATGCAAAAGTACTGCTGAAGAGGTTTTATTTGAATGGTCATATCATAGAATTTCATCCACAGACTCAAAAGTAAGAACTACACTACATGTTATAACTCTGGGAGTGAAAGGGTATAAATAACCCACCAGGTTGGGGGTTGGGCATGAGGCCAAATAATCCACTCATCCTGTATAAATTACTAATTACGGAAACTGGAAACAAGAGCCATTCGAAAACGGCCACTGATTCTCATGAGTTAAAGGAAGCTTTTCAGTGGGTCTGAGTTTTAAACGGTGCACTGTGTTATTTTCTCAGAGGTCAGCAGTTTGACAACTGGCCACGCGCACAGTTCTGGTGATCACGGCCAAACATTTGGCTAAAAATTGCTCTAGTAAAACTATTTCATATCAGATGGTTTTAAGATTTGGCCACAATTTTAAGTTGTTGAAGATGTTTTCTGTGGAGTGTCTTTTTTCTATTAACAGTGTAGATTACAAGGGAAATAGTTGATTTAAGGTGGCCTCGATAGTCTAAAATTGGTCATTTTGACAATGTTTTTCTAAGCAGTTTCATATAAGATTGTGTCAAAATATCTACATCATCATATTAAGCAGTTATTAATGTATCACATAAATTACATTTGGGTTGCATTTCTTAAATTACTGAAGAGCCACACCCATTCTAACAACCACACCCATTTCCGAAGGTCCAGACTTAGGTGTTCTCTTGAACACAATATCTCTACTGTGATTTAAGCTGGAGATTTGAAATTTGGTTCACTGTTTTTATGTTGTCAGAGCTATGCAATGACCAACTATTGTACAGAAATTGTGTTTTCGTCTTGAGTGGGACCTCCACTTTGAACAAGGAACAAAATGTGTAATATCCTCTTAAAGAAAATGATACTAAGTCAGAACAGGAGGTCACAAACTCTGTGAAAGTAGGTCATTGCACAGCTCTAGTAATAACAAAAATAACCTGAAATTTTCATTGAAATATCTTAAACCATTTTTAAGATATTGTGTTTACTAACTCTGGACACCCGTAAAAAATGAAATTTGAGAAAATTAAATTTAAAGTCAATTGGTCACTAAATTCAGTTCTAGAAGGCACCAGCTTCATACTGTGGCCCTTAAATGGCCTCTAAATGGTCACTGTAGCCTTTTTTCCATTTTCTGATTAGTTTTCTTCTTTTCTTGGACTCATCAGAGCTTTTTCTGTGGGCATAACGCAATCTGTTATAGTCCAGCTTTTTGCAAGCTTTGCTGCAATGGAGTCCTGGAGTAATTCCTAGCTCCTTCAGAACACTTTTGATAGAGATTGCCCCATCATTAAAGTGAGAGACTGCAAGATACTGTAAGCAGCAAGCTCAACTGTGGGTAAACCAGAGTGACTCTCCTTTTTAGCGCGCTGTCAGATAAGTGCATTTAGCACTTCATTTCGGTTCTGTGTGCCACCATGGAGACAGCGCCGTAAGAGCTCTGGATCACTGAGGGCTTCAAAAGCTGGGTGAATTGCACTTTAGCTGGCAATGGCAGAAGGCAGTGGATGAGTATGTGCATAATCTAAAATGGGCTCTTTTGAAGCACTGCCTGTAACATTTGCAGTCTAACCACGCACACTGTTTTATTTTTCAGCTGTAGTAAATGGTACAGCAATAAAACTTCGTAGTAAGAAGTGAAAACTTATGAATAATCAAAACCTTGGCTAAGGCTAAACCTAATGGGAGAACAATAAAAATATTCTTCTTAACAGGTGAGCTACTGCAAATTCCTACTAGCCATCATGGCGTGCATTTTATAAGTCATTTCCACATTATTCCCAGCAGAAATGTAGCTAAAAAAAAGTGTACATTTTAATGAATGAAATTTACGAAGTTAGACTGCCGTTTTTAAACGGTCCACATATACGATTTTTACCGGGCATTGGTATGAATTATGGGCATCCTGGCATGCCATGGCACAAACAATTGTGCATAAATTGTGCCTAAATCATGCCTTAATTGTGCCTAAATCATGCCTAAATCATGCCTAAATCGTGCCTAATTCGTGCCCAAACCATACCTTGAACGTGCCTAAATTGTACCCGAGTGTGTCTAAACAAAGCCCAGAGACCGGTCAATTTTTTCAATTTTATTTATGTTTTTTTTAGTATGTGAAGATAATTTCTAAAACTTCTTACCTTTCTCTGGTCTCTTGTGTCTTTTCAGACTTTCCCGTCATTCACATTTACATTTGAATCCGGTGGGGTACTGTTTCCCAGAAAACATGATCGGAGCCGTGCCTAAATCTGTAAATCGTGCCTATATTGTGCCCAAATCGTGCCTAAATCGTGCCTAATTCGTGCCTAAATCGTGCATAATTTGTGCCTAAATCATGCCTTTCTGATTTCTATGTGTGCTTATGCATGAATATTAAGCATGAATTGAAACAACAATTTTGTGCGTATGCACAGTGTTACGGCCGTGATCAACAGTACCGTGTGCCAGGCCAACTGCAGGTCAAAGATGTAGGGAAGCCTGCACCATGGTGACTTAGGCAAAACTGTTTTTAAAAAAATGATAGGAGAGGGGTTTTCATTCTTTGTCAAAGCACTATTCGTTGCAAAAGACAGGGTTAAGTTGAGGCAACATATTTCCAGCCCTACATAAGTGAAGTGTTAGTGACTGCTAAGTACATGTAGGTTTCATTGTGTAGTTCCAGGAAATATCCACATTCCCCCCATGGATGGGGGTCTCAAAAGCCCAAGTTTGTAAAGGAAAATTTGAAGCCAAACTTGAATGTCCAGAGGGGTGGGGGAGGGGGAGGGTTTGAACCAAAAAACCTTCCATAGCCTGTTTTGCAGATGCGGCAGCCATATTGATTTTGCCCCCAGGGTATCTCATAATGAACATTGAAAACAAAGGAATATATTGATTTAAATGCTCATTATGGGATGCCCTGGGGGCAAAAACCCCGTATCTGCGAAACGGGCTATGGGGGAGGTGAATGGACATTTTCTGGAATAACACATTTACAGCTGTACATGTAAAATTCATGGTCACACTGTTAGATTTTATTGACAAATTGAAAACTTAGAACCACAACTCAGAGTTTGACTATAAGAGCAAAGCTCAGACTTTAGAATTATTTACATGTCAGGTTTTTAATCGTAAATGCCATAAATCCTCTATTAAGCCCCCCCCCCTCTCAAATAAGCCCCCCCCCCCCCCATTTTGGAGCAAGAAAATAAAAATTCATTCATCTCCCCCTTTCTATTAAGCTCCCCCTCCCTCCCCCCCCCTTTTCCTTCACAACCCAGGTAATCAAATTAAAATATAACGGCTGACTGTATAACCGGTACATTTGTACCTTTCCAATCCGGGCGATCCGGAATTCATATACACAGTACTCACAAACTTTGGGGAAAACATAACCGGTTTATGGTTAGCAATGAGTGCCCCCCCCCCCCCTTCCTTTCTATTAAGCCCCCCCCCCCCCCCCCCCCCCCCCTCAAAAGCACTTGAAATTTTTTCACAACCATATTTATTACTCATCTACATGTAGCTGTTAATAAAACAAACCATGACATTCTTTTTGTAGGACTTTCAAGAATGCAAGAGAGTTTTAGTTGAAAGAGGTAATGCTGAGATGAGACACTACTGTAGAATGGGTAAAGAAAATAATTACAACAAACGGATAGCCCTGTTCAAAAGCTAAAAAATGGTTAGCCCCCATTCAAAACGGTAAAAAATGATTCAGTCAGTTTCTACAAGTGTTTGAAAGGAAATTGAATCTTTTAAATGATAGCATGACCATTGAGAACCAGGTACGTACAATTTAATAATCGTTTGCACTGTCCTGATGCTTACAGTCATCTCATTTCATCTGATTTCATTTACTAGCAATCCAACAGATCCAAAGTGAACAGCCAAGATAATTTGTGAAGATAATAAAATGCAATAATCAATATCATACATCATACAATTGTTTTTAACTTCAAGCTGGAATTGCAATACTTTCGACATATACCTGAAAATGTATTATAAGGTTTTGCTTTCAAATGAACAGTATACAGTGGATTCCCAGCAAGATTCTAAAGATTTGTAAACAGACTTTTTAAAGAGTATCCCGGATGCACTCTTACAAGCAAACACTCGTCCCCTGGCCAAACCGTGCAAACCATTGTCATAGCAACTCACCCTTGTTCCCCTTAGCTTACATGTAGCTGTAATTGTGTGATCAGATAGCTGGAAACATTTACAAATTTAGAAATTAAGAAGGCTGTAAATGCTCCTGCAGTCCACGCGATGGTCGCTGTTCATCCCAGTTTACAGAGGAAGCAGTCATGGCAAATTAAAACAACTGCCTCGAACTCTCTGCTTGAGAACTAGACCTGGTTATTATGAGCAGACATTCAGGTGGTCACCCGTGTCGAGAACGTTGGAGAGAAAAGGAACAGAAGTCCTAGTACATGTAGCAACTTCTTGTTTCGATTGAAGCCTGTAACTTGCCATAAAATGTTTCTTAATTTTATTATTTTTAACTTAAACTTTTTGTTACCAAGCAGGAATGTTAATAATATTGTGATAATAATATTGTGATGATGCCCAGTTGACCATCTCGATTGTAAACAGTATTAAAATCTTTATTAATTTGACTTTAATTTCAACAGGCCAGTTGTACTTAAAAAGAGCTGCATCGGCAAGAAAGAAAATTGCCAAACTTTGTGATTCTTTTATTAAGGATGGAGCAGTAAGAATATTCTTATAATAATTAATTTCCTTCTGAGAATAGTTTTTTATGGCTGCAATATTTAAGTTTCTTTGCTTTTAATAATTTCTATCTGCTTTCAACTCTTTTGTACCCTATCAAAAGCAACAGGTCAAAATCTCAAACCATACACTGTATCTACCCTAAAATAAAATGTGCCAGTAATTTCAGGTGCACCCATTGAAGACTTAGTTATGCTATGGGATATCATGTCAGTTTCTCCTCATACATTTGTAGCAAAATCTGAATACTGTTACAAGACCTATACATGTATATAACAGATAAAATGCTATTGAAATCATCTGTAGGCTGCTTATATATAATAACTATTATTTATTCAAGATAAAAGAAGTAAATAATGTAATTTTTGTGTGGTACATTGTGTAGGTTTTGCATAATTTTCTGAGTAAATTTCTCATTTTTCAGACAATTCTTACCCACTCTCGATCCAGAGTTGTGGTGGAAATTCTCAAAATGGCCACTGAGCAAAAGAAACGTTTGAATGTTTACATCACAGAGTCTTCTCCTGACAAATCAGGGTAAGAATTAAGAATTTGTTACTTTATCTTGCTGAAGGCCCAAGTTTAGCACGATTTTTAATATAAATTTGTCCCACAAGCTTCACACATTGGGAGTTGCATTGATGGCCTCCAATTGTGGCTTTGCTGTACATACAGTATACAGTCAAACCTCTCCTGTAAGAACACCTCTCTATTAAGGACAGCTCTCTTGATCCCAAAGATACTAAAATTCATACAATCTCTACTTTTTAATACAGACACTTCTATAATACAGACACCTCTATAATGCCCGGGGGGGACTCCCATATGAAAATGACGGGGGTGCTCGTCGGAAATTTTTGAAAAACACCCTTAAAGGTACCAGAATCTCGTTTGATGGGCGTGGCTCAAAATAATTTTTACCCCTAAGAGGTACCAATTCGAAAACAATACATGTCATATTGTCATATATTTTTCGGCTCAATACCCTAAAAGGTACCGCGATAATTCTAACGGTGGTCATTTTAGAGTTTAGTACCCTAAGCGGTACCAATCTACGAATTTTGACCCCTAAAAGGTACGACGAGCACCCCGTCATTTTTTTATGGGAGTCCCCCCCCCCCCCCAGGCTATAATGCAGACACCTCTATAATGGGGACACCTCTATAATGCAGACACCTATAATGTGGACACCTCTATAATGTGGACACCTCTATAATGCAGACACCTCTATAATGTAGTTAAGTGGTAGTAGTAAACAGTGTCAAACTTTCTAGCGTACTTACACTAATTGGTGACACTAATGCAGATACTTGGATCTGTTCCTTTGGTGTCTGACTATTAACCCCTTTATTCCCAAACTCAAAATACAAATTCTCCTTTCTTGTCTCCATACATTATATTGTAGAAAAAGTAGGAAGAAGCTAAGTTGTTAAAATATCAAGAGAATTCCTCTTGGGTGATCATGTCCTTAATTCTCATGACCTCTCTGATTAATTAAGCATTGATATTATTGATATTTTAGCATAAAATAAAGGTCAATGTTGGCAAGCAACAACTATTGAGCCTGCATTATTACTGCGGTTTATCCCAAACACGTGATTTCCTTATTTGGCAGCCTGCCTTGTGTCTTATTCTGTGCCAGTCCTTTCAATCGCCACTTTCTTGGAAGGCTGCAAGTCGAGCAGCAGCAAAGTTTTTCCCCTCCCACCCTCCCACCCTCCCATTTTCTCTTTGTTGCTTGCCTTTCTTACCTTTCCTATATTTGTTCACTGCTTTCGCGCTATCTCTTGTCAGTATATTCAGAGATGTTTAATAAAATAATTAAGGGCGGGGAATTGCTGCCTGCGTTACCCCTTCAGCCCTGTGCTGAAGCCCCGTCAGGGAGGGGGGGCTATAGGATTTGCTGGACTTGGTTAACTTGGCCCAAGGACATTATGCCGGCCATGCGTTTTCACATATGAACTATGCCCCCCCCCCCCCTTCCCCCCCTTTGCAGTACAGGCACCCCCTCGGTATGGCGCCATGTACCGAGGCTCCTCATTCGGTCATCATCCGGTCGGTGGGTTTTATCCGAGCCTTGCGGGTATATTCCCTGCCCAACTTTGCCCACAAAAGAATATTGTGTTTTCTCTGTGTCTGCGCGCCGTAACATTAACAAGGAGGAATTTGATGCTGATCACTATTAGGGCTTAAAGGGTTAAGGTTTGAGGTGTTTGTGAACCACATGTTTCTATTATTTTTACTGCGTCAACGAAGGAGACGCTTCCTAATTTTGTCGGCTAGGCGGAACGAATCGAGAAAAGTGTCGGTACCAAATCTGCACCATCTTGAAACGTCTTGATACTAGCACTATCTGATAATTGAGCGTTATGAATAAAATTTGTTTGTCTCCGCAGACAAACTCAATATTGCATAGCTTTTTTTATTCGCTTGAGAGAGAGAGCAATGAAAATTTCTGGACTTCATTCAAAACAGATCAAAATAACTACTGCAGCTAAAAAATACTGTAGCTTGACCTTGAGATCGCTTGCGTGTGTTATTATAAATTACGTTCCAGCATTGAAAGCACACTACTTTCGTAGAAGAGATAGACCGCGAGCTGTCGCCCTTTTCTCCTCAGTGCTACGCGCGAGAGCGTACATTTTGTAATTATGCAAATTGCTGTAAAAACGAGAAGGGATTGTATAGCACCCTTGTTCCTCGCGGTTCGTATGTCACACCATTCTCGGATAGATTGCGCTCGACTGATTTAAAGAAAAATAAGAGACTGCTCGCAGTCTATAGAAGAGAGGAAAATATGACAACTTTTCGGTTGATTTCACAGCAATCAGCCCCGGAGAAGAACCTTCGTCCATGCTTAACTGATTTAAAAATACAACTTCTAGACGTTGAGATACTGACATGTACTGAGGCATATTATTTCAGAATCGGAGAAATATAAACCGAAATGAAATCAAGACAATATACTATTTATATGTCCGAAAAATCTGAGACCTTTCAGAGTACACAGCACAGCATAATTGAAGGATTTTTGCCCAATTCCATGGCGATAGCGTGAATTTGTTTGACGTCGTATTATTGTATCGTCGGCCGCCGACGTTTTTGCCTGCGTGACATATCTCGTGACATAGCCCCTGAGAATGAGGTACTACGTAGGTCAAGACTGACAAGACTAGGTGCCACGGGATAAGGAGACGCACTATAATCTATGATTACTACTAGTTACAACTATATTATTGTAATGCATATTAACCTGTCATAAGCGACCAGGCAAAAATATGCTAAAAAAGTGGTGGTGGTGGAGTTTAACCACAAAACAATGCCTCTCAAGGCTGTAATCCAAGAGCTATCATAGAGAGCCTAAAGGAGTCCAAAGAAAAAAGTTTGCCGCCTATAGAGCACAGCCCTACTCTGCATGACTTATGCTTTTAACATTATTTTTGGTACATTTTTTTCCTTTCCTTGCAAAAACAGCAGCATCAAAATTGGAATGATCAAATAATAAGTTTTGTGGAGAACATAAACATACAACGGCCCCCGGCCCCTTCCCTTCATGTAGGTCTAGCACTTGTGTTCGCCTTTTGCCAAACTCCTAATCCAGAGGATCAGGGGACCTTCTCCTGCAGATCACTCTGGCTTTGTTGAAGCTGCCAGGAAAGGCAAAATAAGCTCCCATCGGCATCTCGTGAGTGGTTGTAATGACACACAAGCCTCCTTTAGTGAGCCTGCTTCTCTATGAAGCAATTGCTTCATCCACCTTAAGCAATTTTAAAGCAGCCACTCAGCCTGAGATTAGAGCATTTCAAGTACCTACAGTGTAGTCAGTCTTGCACAGTCTTTAAACCTCTCAACCACTCTCCTGTATTAATGCAAACTATTTCAGAAGCAAACTTATCTACGACAGTCTTTAAGTATCATGGTCTTTGTTTATTAAATTGCCACTCTCATATTGATCTATTAATTAATTAATTAATTAATTTTCATGCTTAGACTTAAGCAGAATAATTAGAGTTTTCGAAAAAAAAAAAAAAAGGTTTAAATTTAAAGAACAGAATAAGTTATTGCAGAGATAAAAAGTACAAATTTCCCAACTTCCAGAGTATACATGTAAATAGGTTAAAAATTCTACATAATAAAAAAACATGTCTGTACCAAAGAAAATTGTTACAAGCACAGCTGCAATTTATTTTAATAGGGGTTTAGAATAATTTTTTGTTAACATTAACTTGTTATTTTTTTTTTCAGCTATAAAATGCGAGATCAGTTAAAGCAGTTTGGTATTCCCTCTACAATCATATTGGACACAGCAGTTGGGTGAGAAACAGTAGAAAGCTAAGTCAGTGGCAGGTTTATTACTTTTGACCATTGACCTTGTGAGATTAGAAAGTCGTCCTCTTTTTTGTGCATCCTTACCTCACTGAGTACTACATGTAGCTTAAAGTTCTTATTGGAAAATACTCACCCGTTTTTTGTGGGCTAGACTACGAGCAGTCTCTCTTTCCCAGTTTAGTCCGTCAAGCGAGAAACAAAAAAACACCAGCGAACGGATAATGGCGCGCGAAACTGGGGGCGAGGCAGGCCCTCCTGCCTCGCGCCCCAGTTTAGTATGGCCATTATCCATTCAATGGCTCGAACCACTGATGTTCAGGTTGAAAGTCTGATGCCAAACCACTAAACCACTGCACCTCCTGATCCTGTCTGTGCTCGATATTATTTTTTTTATTTAGCTGTGTCGCTCAGCACTAAGTTGAACTTTTGCAGTTGCAGGATATTTTTTCCCAGCGAGTTGGCTTGCAAGATATATATTTTTTTAAATCACCCAACTCCCCTCAGAAGTAAAAATTAATAGTCAGTCCCTTACCATGCTTCTCTGTGATTGGTTGGTTTGCAGTTACATGATGGAGAAGGTTGATTTGGTGTTGGTTGGTGCCGAGGGAGTGGTTGAAAGTGGTGGGATCATCAATAAAGTAAGTCATGTTACAGTGTTCGTGTAGCTGGCCAGGGTTAATAACTGCTTTCTAAACTAATCTAATGTACCGGTACTCCCTAAAGCGCTGATCAAATGGTGCACATAATTGAGGACATTTCAGACTCGCATTCCCATTTGAACAAACTATCACCAACTATCGCGGGCTATCATTCACCTTTGTTGACAGTTTTCATGTTGGCTGATGATAGTGTTGTTTGATTGAACACATGATAGTTAATGATAGTAATGTTTTACTCTCAGCTATTGTCACCTAAAGTAGCGAGCTCAGCTGTAGCTTTATCAAAATGGTCACAAAAGGTCAACAGTTTCTACCAAGGCCTGAAAATGTAGAAAATATCAGCCAAAAAATATATCAGCTGTTTATTCGTCATACAAGCGAGGAGTCAATGGGTGACTTTGGTCACATGACGTTTGACCAACTATCATGTGCGCATGCTATCGTTCACTGTTTGATCACAAGCATGATGGTTTGGGATCAAAACTCTCGCCTCAGTTATCCTCGACAATCATGCACCATTCGAGGCTTAAGGCCAGAAAAAAACTTTTTTCCAAGATTAAGTAATGCATCACATAAGAAGTTACTATAGTAAACTTCATTGTTCTGTGGCATTGGCTCTTTCCCACATAGAATATCTTTCATTTCAAGAATAGAGGAGGGGCTAATGGTTTATAATTACATTTCATTATAAAAATACAGAAAATCCATTTGCGTCAAATACATTTTAGGAAATCTCCGTGCTTAACCAATCAGAATAGCAGAAGACAATAGCTACTAATTTTGCTTCTTTGATGAAGTTCCCCAAATACAATATCTTTGAAAAATTGCATGTTGTGCGATTGGGTCTCAAAATACTTGAAACCTTAAAAAAATTAGACTTAATGCACCTTGAACCTTACCTTTTTAGCGGTTTTTGAGTCTAGGCCAATGAGATCACTACTTGTAACAATGAAAAAAGTTGACATTCCATCGTGCATTGCCGTTCAGCACTATCCTTCTTATGCGAATCATTACTTAATGAAATTTAAAGTGTATTCCCACGTACGACAGCTGTTGATCCAGTAAGTGCCCTGTGTCCAGTAAGGACCCTGTTGCCAGTAAGTGCCCTCACTTGATCTCGCCAAAGAAAACTATTGCTCTGAACATTAATTAATTGTTTTGTATTCATTGGTGAATTATTTTGATTTCACAATAATGTGACTTTGTGTTGTGTTTCATTAGGTTGGAACTTATCAGATGGCTGTCATGACTAAGGCAGTAAACAAACCTTTCTATGTAGTGGCAGAAAGTTTTAAGTTTGTTCGACTTTACCCGCTCAACCAAGAAGATGTACCGAATCGATTCAAGGTGGGTTAATTAAATGCAAACCATTGGGTGTGCTGCAAAATGCCAATGCAAAAGGAAATGAAAGATCCCACATCACTGTTTGAAAAGAGTAGGGTGCGTAGACCCCGGTGGTGTGGTCAACCTTGCAGGTTGTGGGATTGGGAAGGGATGGCACCTTGCATGGGACCTATAAGTCCCGTTCGTGCCATTCCCTCTGGACTGTATGAGTCCAGAAAGAAAGAAAAGGTTAAAAAGTTAAATGTTGGATTTTTCTTGTATTTTCATTGATTTTTGACATTCTTGGGAGTTAAAGGTTTAATGGATTGAATTATGTTTTTTTGTTTGTTTAGTACTCAGAGAACTCGTCGTCGTTTGCTGACAATCACCCAATGGTGGACTACACTCCTCCGTCCTACATCACTCTACTTTTTACAGATCTAGGAGTTCTCACACCTTCTGCTGTCAGCGATGAACTTATTAAACTATATTTATGACAACCCGTGCCTTCGTCGAAAATCCTGGCTCTCAAGGGCACAGTGTGAAGATAGCTGTTATAAAGGAGGTGGTTTCTGATTTCGAAAATTGGGAACTGAGAGATTTACGACCAAACTGAGAGATTTACGATTTATGTTGCTTAGCAACGTCGCTGTCCAGAGAACTGCACTGCGAGCTCAATAAATTTAGTTTTCTACTGTCACGTGATTTCCAGGTTTTCCTTGGACGACCATGTGGTGGAATTGAAAACCAACCAAGAAGGAAAACCACAGGGCCAAAAAAGTCGCCACCTTGCTGTGCCACGAAAGTCACGAAAAATATGTTTAAGCAACAGCGGCTTCTTTTAGTCGCAAAGCCGTTTTTATGACTTCAAGAAACAAGACTTACTTTTCAGGTCACTGACAACAGTTTAAATGAGCTAAACAGAGCATGATACTCTGTGATGACCGTCATACACCAATTTCACGTATAAGAATCGTTCATGCAACATCTCCTGGCATAGGTTAAATACCTTATTATAGGAAATAAACGCGAATTTCTAAATTCGCTTCAATTTCTTGGAGCGTTATTTTCTATGATCTTAATTAAATGGAGGGCTAATTTCAGCGACATTAATTTCTATCATTTTGACCCAAATTCTGAATCATGTCCTTAGCTATACCTACTTAAAGAACAGCTTTTTTTGCTGAGCACATTTCCGGCGAACTGTGTATGATACTTCAAGTTCATTCTTGCCCCCAGAATGGCCCTTCAGTGCATGGTTGACTGTCAGTTCTGAAATATTAATATACTCTTCCTCATTAAAAACGAGACAGTCCATAGAGATCAGTAGCGGATCTAGGGGGGCGCTCAACCTGTAGGCATTCCCCCCCCCCCCCCCCCCTCAAAAAAAATGTTTTCACTCCCCCCGACTATCAATAAGACAATAAGATGCTGGCGGGGGGGGTGGGGGGGGGTGGGGGAGCAACTCAACTTCCTTTTTCCCGCTTCCCGATACTAACGGTCCCCGTCCCAGCCTGCCTGGTAGCACACGCATCATAAATAAAAATGCTATTGTTATAACAAATTGACGTTAAATTGTTGGAGATGAAGTCTAAGTTTCATTTTTTTTTGAATAACAAACGAAAAAATATAGAAAGTCTAAATTTCATTTATACATGTTGTGGCTCAATTTTGTCCTTGGTGCAAATTTTATTTTCCTTTGTTTAAAACTCATTATCATACTTTATCATACATTACCATACCCCAAAACAAAGGAAAATAATATTTGCACCAAGAATAAAATTGCACCACAACATATATAATAAATATACAGTGGAATCCCGATTTTTCAAACCTCCAAGGGAAACGGAAATTGGTCCGAAAAATCGGGAGTTTCGAAAAATCGAATCCACTGTATAAATAAAGTCTAAATTTAATTTTTTTCAATAGAAAACGAAAAAAATTGTAGTGCACAACAAAATTGGATGTGGATATCGCTTGTTTTCACTTGTAAACTTCCCGCGCTCCGCCATTTTTAATTTTTGTGACGCCATAACTATTCAAAATGGGCGGCGTGGTAATTTTAAAAGCATAAATAGGCGATATTTATGTCCTTTTTTTTCGTACACTAAAATTATATTTCCACTTTGTTAATAATTAAGATTTACACTTTTAATTTCCAATAATAACAACAATTTATAACAGTGGAAGTTCCCTTTAACGCTTTTTTATTTTAACTTTAATAATGCCTGGTTAATTGTGACTAGTCAGAGTGATTACTTTTGTTTTGGTTTAAAGACACTCAAGTGACAATTGCTCGAAGTTTGTAGGTATAAGCGTCGTAAAACCAAAACCAAAATAATTACTCTGGCCAATCACAACAGAGGCAGACAATCCAATGAACCAATCAGAACGCGAAGGAAATACATGTGGTCGGTGCCAAACGTGTGCGAGTAAGCCACGATTGGTTTTGGTTTTACTTCTGATTGGTTGATAAAGTGGCGCGAGATTTTTAAGCCAATCACAAAGCGTAGCAATGCAAAACCAAAGCAATTGCGAAATTACTCTTACAATCAACTGAAAATCGCCCTATTGCAAGCCGATGTAATTGCCTGACCCATGGCTGTTCTGATCCGATATACTGTTTATATTTTTACATGGTATTGGCCATGTATTCGATGAGGCATGGTTCTGCCTATCCTCACTTTCTTTATCGCGACAACGACATGATATTTCAAATTCTTTGCCTATTACTCATGGTCACGCGCCGCTGTGACGTAGGTCAATAACCCTTATCGTAGATGAGTACGCCACGCCAACATATCGGCGGTTTCTCGCTTTCTTGAACCTATAGTCTCGTTTTGATGTTTACGAGAACCTTTGACGACGATGAGCGTAAACATCAAAACGAGACTATACGGTCAAGAAAGCGAGAAACCGCTGATATGTTGGCGTGGCGTACTCATCTACGATAAGGGCCAATGACAAACTTTTGAATTTGAGCTCATCTGTAGTCATTACCACGTGCGGTTTGGTAGAGAATTGGCATTCGCGCTAGTTTTTCTATCTTTTTGCTGCTACACCGTGCTGACGAGACCCAACCAGGTCGAAACAGCTGTCCACGGTTGCATTTTGGCTTTCAGTTTGGGCTCTATCATGTCGTTGTCGTGTTAAATGTTCTACGTAATATCAGCCTTGGTTTATACTTGGACTGTTCCTTAAGTCTGCGCGCTTTGCTCGCTATCATCAGAGCTGGGAATATCCTGCTTCAGGCGTTCAGATAATGGGGAGCGAAGGATAGTTGGCGGGCAAAGGAAACTGAAATATTGCGCGCGTGTGCTGACGGAGAGGGATTGGCGCGAAAGAGAGTCCAGTCTCCCCTTGTTTTTCCCGCTTGTTCGCACGTGGGCCTGGGACGAGCTAGGCTGGGAGAGTTTTTTCCAGTGTGGTGGTTTTTATATCTCAAAGTCTTGAGCGCGAAAGACTTATGTAATTTGTTTGTTCTTTATCTCAGCTTGAGATTGAATTTCTGTCCTTATCAGTTCCTTCGGTTTCGATCAGGAGTCCGCAGGCATTGTGAATAAAAAAATATTTACACACATTTTATTTTTTTTCACCAAACCATAAATAATTAGAGTTTTACATTCATAAATATAGGGTTGAAGTTGTTCTTTAGTAGCATCTTGAATAATTAGTGAACGGATCAAGTGAGGCCTTAAGCTACTGTATTAATTTTACTCCGAGCTTTCGCCGATCCACGGTGAGTACAGTAGTACAGTAACACAGTCGGCTTAAGGCCTCACTTGATCCGTTCACTAATGAAAAAAATATAGATTATATTATCGCGTTCGAAGAACGCAATCCTAATTTAGTGTTGGTTGTCCTGTGGTTTATGTGCAGTAAAATTTGAGATTTTTTGGTAGACGGTCTTCCAAATGGCCGCCCCTATTGGTTTTTTCAGGGGCTCATTTCCCCCGGAAATTCCTTCGAACGCGTCTCCATAATCTGTGATTACTGCTAGTTATAAGTTATAGATAGTTCTTTAGTACTGGAGAGGAGAGGGGCACATATATGTTGTGACCATTATAACTAAATCGATAATTCTTGACAATAAAGAAAGTACTATATGTATATATTATCATTAATTAGATAAAATAAAAATTAAGGGAAATTATAATTGACAAATAAGCAGAAACAAAGATGAGATATTCATTAGTATTGTGCAAGATAGCAGTAACTATTAAATCTGAAGATGCACTGCGAGTTTTAAAAAAATATATTTAAAAAGTAAAAAGCGTTTTGGCGGGTATATCGAAAGAGATAGATGAAGCGATATACGGCGCGAACAAGATGTCTTTTGTTAGTTTTTTTTGCTACTCCTGTATGGTTGACTGTAAATAGTAGTTTACGGTCTCCATAAAATATCGCAGGAAAAAGATACAGCAAACAGAGGTTGTGCCAATCATTAACGCAACTCAGTGGTGGTAAAAACATTGTTTTCACGTGCAAGGTCTTTCTTTTTCGCGCTTCTGGATTCGCACGTTGAACAAGCGTGCAAAAAGAAACCGCGTCAAATCTGTACCGTGCTTTTCAGCGATTGGCTCCAATTCCTAATCCATATTCATGTGAAATTTTAGAATTTGTCACAAACTAAGCAAGGTCGCAGACGAGTCAAGACACGGAGATGTAAGGATGGCGCCCTTCTCTTAAAGGAAGTCACACGCAGGGATTGAGAAGAGATGAAGCACTGAAGAAACGAAGTCTTTAAAATTGTACAACTGTAGGTGAGTACTAGTTTCGGACATTATTGTAATTAAATTTTGCAATTATATTTTGTCACGAATACGCGGACTGACGAATGTTGTCCTTTTCTTCCATTTAGAAGTTACACGAGCAACAAAGAAGAGATGAATTGAGGAAAGAAATCTTCAAACAAGTGCAAACGAAGGTGAGCGATGGTTTCAGACATTAGTGTTTAACTTTTGCCCCGTTAACTTAAAAAACATTTGAAGCGTTGCTCGAAAGAATTGCCACATGTTCCTAGAACGTCGCTTTAGTTTAAATTCGGCAGGAAAATTTTTGTGCTTGACTTCATTTGTTATACATAAATGCCGCAGTGCTGCATGCTTCCATTTGCACTGAGTTGGACCAGCGCAGAAATAAAGATTTTTAGTGGCTAAAAATGCAGAAATGATTAAGATAAAAGTTTGGCTTCTTGAAATTCGTGTGCGTTAACTTTGTAGAAGCAGCCTCGTTTATTGGAAATTGGTGTGTGTAAATTGATAATGGAAGCCGTTGTGCATATATTTTTATACCAGTGTCCTTTTATTGATTATACGGACAATGCTAAAATATAAATTTAGTGTTGTTCCGGCCGGTTTTCAATAGCTACGCAAGCACAAGACTTCCATAAAAAGACTGGGAAACGAAAGAGCAATTGTAACTTGTACTTGCGTTTGGACTTTTTACGAGTCTTGTGTTTTATAGAAACAACGAACCAAATGAGCACCGAATGAATTTATCTTATGTTTGTTTTCAGAATAACTAATGCAGTCGGATGTGAAGAGAGGAGGAAAGAATCTTCAGAGGACAATCGACATGGAATCAATGCGTTAGGAAGAAATGCTACAAAGATAAGATGTTTTTGGAAATTTTAATAACATTAAAGCGATAAAAATGGTGGCTGACCAATTCAAAACTACCTTGCACAGGATAAAAGCTTTCATTTCAATAGTTACGCTTGTGGGATTTCATCCACAGACTCTGTCAAATCCACCTCACAGACCACGTAATAATCAACAGTAGCACAGGAAAGTACTGCTCAATAGAATTCATTTGATTGGTCACAATTAGGATATCATCCAGATTCAAACGTTAAAAACATCCTTGTACAGCATAATAAACAGCACCACAGGAGAATACTGCTTAATAGCACCACATGAAAGTATATCTCAGTAGCTTTCATTTCATTAGTATTCGCACACTTATTTTATTTCATCCATGCCCCTGACTCAAAAGTTACAAACACCTTGCGCAGCGTAATATATGAATGGTCACACTTTAGGATTCCATCCACAGGCTTAAAAGTTAGAACCACACCTTGTACAGTATAATGAACAGTACCACAGGAAAGTACTGCATAGTAACTTTTAATTGAATGGTCACACTTTTGGATTTCATCCACAGACTCAAGTTAGAACCACCTTGTACAGCATAATAAACAGTACCACAGGAAAGTACTGCTCAATACCTTTCATTTGAATGGTCACACTTTTGGATTTCATCCACAGACTCAAAAGTTAGAACCAACCTTGTACAGCATAATAAACAGTACCACAGGAAAGTACTGCTCAATACCTTTCATTTGAATGGTCACACTTTTGGATTTCATCCACAGACTCAAAAGTTAGAACCACCTTGTACAGCATAATAAACAGTACCACAGGAAAGTACTGCTGAGTAGCATTCATTGGAATGGTCACACTTTAGGATTTCATTCACAGACTCAAAAGTTAGAACCACCTTGTACAGCATAATAAACAGTACCACAGGAAAGTACTGCTCAGTAGCTTTCATTTGAATGGTCACACTTTAGGATTTCATTCACAGACTCAAAAGTTGGAACCACCTTGTACAGCATAATAAACAGTTCCACACGAAAGTACTGCTCATTATCTTTCATTTGAATGGTCACACTTCAGGGTTTCATCCAGACTGAAATTGGCTACAATCGCTCAAGGTCTCTTTCCACCATCATGAACACAAGATCACAAAGCTCAGAACCTTTGGTTACCATAGCAACAATTTCTTTTGGCGATGGAAGGTGACGTTTTTAAGGTGGCACTGTAAGGTTATGAAAAACGCATATTGCAAATCACTGCTTTTTTATCGAAAGCGACGCAAAAAGGCTCTTAAAAGTTAGCTTGTTAGCAAAGTAAATTGCTTTAAATTTTTTTCAAGTTACCGCAGCCAAGCGTTAATGGTACGAAAAACTGTTTTTGATGCGTAGGATTTAAAACGTTATGATTGATACTGCCACCTTAAAGTTCACTCGTTTGCATCGTCAATGGTTAATTAGTTGTGAAATAAAGAGAACAGAGACTTTTTCAATGCAAACTACATTTTCAAATTACAATTTAACGGTTTTTCTGAAAAATAATGAAGATAATTTATCGCTAATTTGATTTCAACAAAACAAACAAAATCACGGCTTCAAGAAATTTGGCTTAATCTGGGCAGAAAGGGTGGCAAGGAATTTTCATATCGAAAGCTGTCAAGGGTCTATGTTCTCTTTACTTACCTTGCATGGTAGCTTATATGTAGGTTACGAAACCCTTATGTCTGGTTTGGGGAAACTCCGAGTATTTCCAGTTAAATGGGCTAGTTATACAGACCACAAAAACAAAACAAGGATCTCGTTTCGATTGGCAAAATTCTAGAACTGTCTGAAGTACTTTTCTGAATTCGTTATTTTGGCTCAAAACTGGTTTTTCATGTTAATTTTTTCCTATCAAAATGACGCTGCAAAAGATAGTCACAGTTTGTTTTGGAAGTGGACTAGGATTTAGTGTGCTTTTTTTTCATTTTGAAAATTCGTACTCGTAGAGTAAATGAACAAATTTTGGAACTAAATGTTTACCATTTGAGGCGCTGAATGGCTCAAAAACAAGTTTTTCTCATAGTAGGAATAAACGTAGGAGTGTGATTTAGCGTACAGTTCTTATTTTCGCGTTCGAAGAACGCAATCCTAATTTCGTGTTGGTTGTCCTGTAGTTTATGTACAGTAAAATTTGAGATTTTTTGGTAGACGGTCTTCCAAATGGCCCCCCCTATTGTTTTTTTTCAGGGGCTCATTTCCGCCGGAAATTCCTTCGAACGCGTCTCCATAATCTGTGATTACTGCTAGTATTACTCGTAGCCGAAATGAGCTAAATGTTTAGCATTTCGTTTTAAAGACGTTTTGCCTTTAGTAGGAGTAGAAATGAAATATGATTTAGCATGAAGTTATTTTCATTTTATACTTTGAGTGGTATGAATGTAGAACAAATTTGGAGCTAAGTGTTTAGCAATTGAGGCGTAGAAGAGTCCAAAAACAAGCATTTTGTTTTTAAAAGGTTTTGCTCATAGTAGGAGTAGAAGTGGACTATGATTTAGTGCGCAGTTCTTTAGATTTTGTTAATTCGTGGCGTTAATAAACAAATTTTGGAGCTAAATGCTTAGACATTGAAGCAAGGAAGGGTCCAAAAACAATTAATTCATTTTGCAAAAGTTTTCTTCGTCTAAAACGGGCTCGGATTTAAGGAGGCTCGTACCCATTTCTCAAGTCCACACCCTTTCAATTTTAACGAACCATATCTTTTGTTGTAGCGCATAAAAAGTCAAGCCACTTTGCATGCAAACACACAATACATTGACCTTTATGAGAGTATTAGATTTGTTTACATCGGTGCTTCTATGGCAACGGAATGATGATCCTCCGAAATTCACAAGTTGCGGAGTTTCTCTAGATCAAGAGAATTTTTTGTAAAACCCGCTAGTGGACTAGTTGATTAGACCATGAGCTTCAACTGGACAAAGTTTGAAAGAAATGTACGAGAGCGTTTTTGAAATTTTTAGGGATGAAGTTTTGGGGATTATAAATACAGAGAGAAACATGCTATCGACATAATTGGCTAATATCTAAAGAAAACGATGCGCGATGTGAATGTAGTTTCATCTCATAGTAGTTTGATTCCATTTGAAATGGTGTGTGAAAAAGTGAGGGGGTTGCTTTGGCCGATTGCGAGAAAGAAGGATTTGATTAGCGTGCGTTCAGCTGCTCTTGTTGCCATTTTTGTATGTAATTTGGTCTACGCCAACAAATGTGATGATAATTTGAAAACCGCGTGATAATTGTTTTTATAAATTTGACAATCTCGAGATTAATCATCAATTTATATGGCCTGCAAGTTTCAAGGACATTGAAGGCATGCAAGGCAATAAAATAGGGCCTCCAATGTACCAATTTTTTACCGCAGATTTTGTGTTTACAAGTGAGCGTCCTCATTATTCACGAGTATTGTTTTCAAGTTTCATATGCACGTGCATAACTTCAGCAAAAAAATTATTTGCATCGAACAGAACGCTCGATTGCTTTCCGAAGAATTTCCCGAAACATGCTAGTCCACTAGCGGACTAGTCCACTAGCGGGTTTTACAAAAAATTCTCTTGATCTAGAGAAACTCCGCAACTTGTGAATTTCGGAGGATCACCATTTCGTTGCCATGGAAGCACCGATGTAAACAAATCCTATACTCCCATAACGTTCAATGTATTGTGTGTTTGCATGCAAAGTGGCTTGACTTTTTATGCGCTACAACAAAAGATATGGCTCGTTAAATTTGAAAGGGTGTGGAGAAATGAAATGAGAGAATGAAGAACAGGAGACGAGTCTAACGTGTAGTTTTCCTTCACTTAAACAAAACAAATATTTCATTTTTTAAAAGCAGTCCGAATCTAGCAATTTTGCTAAAAACTCATTTTTTCTTGTTACAGATTTTGAGAGCTTTTAATACCAAAATGGCGCTCATGCAAAAATGAAATACTCGCAATATTCATTTACAAGTGAATTTAATTGATTAACTGTGTAGTTCTGTCCATTTAAATTACGTGTGGTGTAAATGAAGAACAAATTTTGAAAATCAATATATTTTTTAGGCATTGCCAAGGGCTATATATATAGGGTCATATGTGCTTTTTACGCTAACTTTCAATTTTAGACCTGCTATTGAAACAGAACTGAGCAAATCTTCTAGTTTAGTAAAACACGAATCTTCCCACGTGTTTTTTGGAGCGTTAGAAATACTAAAATTCTGCCCAAATTAGATTGTGCAATGTCAAAAATCTTAAAGTGTATATGACAGATTATTTTTTATTTGCTTGATGGAATCTACATGGTGTTTTTATAAGAAAATCGAAACGAGTTTTTTTGATATCGATTTTCTTTTCCGTGTTTTAGCCGTCTAAAAACGTGAAATTTCACTTCCGGTGGGTACAAAACCGCGCAAGAAGAAAGACTGGAAATAGTCCGCTGTGACATCAATACAAGAATGCCGGTGTCGAGGTTTCTCGATTCTTCACATTTTTTGGTGCGCCCTGAGGAAGAAACATGGTTCTATTAAGGTATGTTGTCTACGGTTGTAGCAACACGCACCAAAAAACGGAGGAACTGAGAAACCGCGATACTGGCATTCTTGTATTGACGGCACAGCAGACTATTTCCAATCTTTCTTCTTGCGCTGTTTTGAAACCCAATGGAAGTGAAATTTCACGTTTTTAGACGGCTAAATCACGGACAAGAAAAATCGGTATCGAAAATCTTTTTTCGACTTATCAGTGCACCACTGATAGATTCCAACAAGCAAATAAAAAATCTGTCATATACACTTTAAGGTGGCTCGACGGGATTTCTCAGTCGTGGTACTTTTCAAGTTTTTTAATAACTGAAATTACATCGCTTTAAGGTATAAACCAGGAGTTTTACTGCTATATTTTTGCCAGAAACAGAATTAAGTTCTCGATGAAACACGTTTTATTCGATCAGAGTTACCATGGCAATGTAATGACGTTAAACGAATTATATGAGAGCATTTCCGAGACATTTTCGGCTGTTAAAATGATGAAACGAATCCAAAACAATTTGATCAAGTCGGGCCTGTGTTTTAACCTGGGTTGTAGTTGCATTTCTTGGTTTGCACCTTCGTCGTATAAAAATTTAGAAGCGGTGAAAAACAGATTTCGATTCCAAAATGTTATTGAAATTGTAGAGAGCTTAAAACTACACATTTAGGCCAAATCTTGAAGTGCGAGAGCATGTATTCGAAGAGTTATAGGCGAACGAGCGTTGTACATTTTTTAGTAAAAGTGTATGGAGCGAACATAGTGTACCAACTTCAGTACACCAAAACTCTCATCATAAAAGATTGGATTCACTAAAAGTTCTGTTAAATTGACTTATCTATAATGCAAAAATAACTTCCAATTTTGTTTATCTGACGACGAATGGCGTGAGACATTTCAAACCTTTACAACTCGGAAGCAACTCGTAAAAACCTGAAACGTTTTGCGAAAGATTATATCACTGGTATTCACGTATCATGTTAGAAACAGCTTTGTAGGATGAATAGACCACTTTCATAATGGTGGCCGATTTATTTATTCTTTTATATGTATGTTAATTAGCCTCACTGGCCTCATTTTAGAGTAAAAATTCTTTTGAATTTTGCACATGTTACCGAGGCCAGTGAGGCTAATTAACATACATATAAAAGAATAAATAAATCAGCCGCCATTATGAAAGTGGTCTATAGCTTAGATTTTTGAATTTTTATGACGTCATGTGCAAACAAAGAATATTTTGAACGCACATTGGCCTATTCAACACTTACGAAGAGGCCAAAGTTATTTGACTATATATTTCGATGTAATTTTCTCCTCAGTTTAGGACGGCTATAGTTTGATTCGATAGTTCGTTGTGTTGGCCATTTTGCATAATATAAACAAAATCAGATATAAATTAAGTTTGTTGTTGAGAAAATAAGCTTTTTAAGGTCTGCTATGTAGATATTTCCAGCAGATACATAGATGTAAATTACTTTTGTACTTAAAAAGAGAACTTTTATTGAACATTGAACATCATGAACATAGCAGAATATTTATATATTGCTCTATTGCTATAAATTAATTTTTTACTCAAAATGTCATGACAGGAAAACTGCCTTATGAATTGCCTTTTTTTGAGGCTTAATTGATATGTTTACTGATCTCCAAGTTTAAGTTGACTAAAATAATTAAAATTAAATTAGGAGACAAATTATTTTTCCAAGACGCACTACCGATTCTTTCATAAGTATTGTTCAGGGCTTTAAAATTAGATGATTCATTGGATCTAAGTTCCAAACAGTTGAAACTTAAAAACTAGCAAAGATTTAACAAGTTTCCATCGCCTGGGAATCTGGCACCAACAAAATTAAAGTGCATTAATGAGATCATCAAAATTTTTTCAATTCATCAGTGTAGTTTTACAAACTCAGTTTAAGGTATCAGGCTACTCCAAAACACCACTTTGCTTTCGCGCCTTTTTCTTTCTCTATGCCTCATAAAAACCCCAGCAAACTATATATTTTCTGAAAGCCATATAATTATAGATTACAAAAACGTATTTATTTTAAGAAAAACTTTTAAGTGTTTATAATATAGCGAGTGATTTCCGAAAGTACATCTGGACTATAATTTAACTCGAAAATTAGCATGAAAACACACAAAGGACTAGAAAAGATTTGGCAAGTTTCCATAACCTTTTGATTTGATCTTGGCACCAACAAACTCGTATTAGCGAGAGTAATTTTTTTAGACTTCATTAGTGTAGTTTTTGGCCATTAAGTCACACAATGGGCAATAAAATTACTTCATTACAAATGTTTCAAAAACAGTCAATTGCAATTGTTCAGATTTTTGGCTACAAATAAGGTTTTGTGGAGAACATTTGTCTTCAGTGTACCAACATATCTAAACTTTGCTAAGAAAATCAGGCTTAGGCCATTGGCTCTTTTTACCTATGCTCTAAAATTATTTCAACTTAAAATATTGGTACGTTTGTGTATAAGATAAGACAGATCATTCGCGTATTTTCTATAAGGTTGTTTTCGTGTTAACACTCAACGTGGACAGTTTACCATTATAAACGAAATATTTGGTTTTTGCACAACTTTCCTTGCAATATGAAATAAACTGTAAAAACATTTTAGTCGTATTTTTTATAAAGGACTTGTTTTTTCTGGTCTGTATAACTTGTGTTCTATGTTCACTTCGAGAAAACGTTAAATTATGATTCAAGGGAAATAGCAAATCTATTTAGTTATGTTTTATAACCAGACATTGGGTTTTAATACTACAATAGGCGATTATCATTACTTTTAAATTATGTAGAAAAGACCTTTTTCGGATAACATTTGATGTAGCACAGGACAAAACATTAAAAGCGAAAATAAGGGAGATGGTTTTTGAATTGAAGTTGCAGTCGAGTGTTTATGGGAAGTAAAGGAGAAAATAATTGTTTTTCTATGATCTAAATTGTTCAATTCCATTAGCATTTTCTCCAACCAAAATGTTTGTTATTTCGTGGCTTAAAGTTTTATTGGGGGACGGGAGTTTTCTAAAACAATTGGCCATTTGTTTCTGTGCTACAAACAAGAATTGTGCCAGCTGAAAAAGGTCTTTTTAAAAGGAACACGGCAAGCTATAAATCAATAACTATTGTACAAAAAGGAAAATTCAATACGGGATAGGTTATTAATTATCCAGTCGATAATTCTTGAATGTCTCAAAAACGCTTTATACGGTTAAAAAGATTTTAACTAGATTTTGTCTTTGCCAAATTTTTTAGAGTGACTGATAGCTTGCCATGTTTCTTTTAACCTTAATAATACATACAACAACTCGTGCAAGTATTTAAACCATCGGAAAATTTTTATTCGGATTTTGTTTCTGAACGAGAAATTGGGATGTATATTACATTTATTGAACCTGAATTTTTTATCAAAGGGAAGTTAATTTTTTTGGGCGTAGTTCTTGCACGAGGTAGTGGTGTATTAAGATTTTTTGGCGGGAAATTTTTAAAGGACACTTGTATTAATTTCTGTTCGAAATTGTTGTCAGGGGAAACGCTGTGCAAATTTCACCAGATTTTCCCGCCAAAAGACTTAGTATATATAGGAGAAAGTTTTATAGACACCCTTTTAATGATTTAATTGAATTCCATTAACTAATTAAAATATTTGTGTGAAGAAAAGGTAAATAAAAGACAATAGTTAAAACAAACAAAGTGTTTATTGCTTTATTTATAATAGTAAAAGAAATAAAGATTACAAGACAGAACATGGAAAAACTGTTGTTTATTATATAGATAATAAAACACTAATATTTTATTAGAACTACATTAGGAACAGAAGCAAAATTTTTTAAAAAAACCGGCGCATGCGTATTTTGAGCGCCCGGTATTTTTTCTAAGTCTTTTGGCGGGAAAATTTAGCCAGTTCAAACAAATGTTAACTAAGACAAAGAAAAGAACATACAGTTAACATAATGGTGTAAGTTGAATATTTTTTTAAAAAAACGGCGCATGCGTATTTTGAGCGCCCCGTATTTTTCTAAGTCTTTTGGCGGGAAAATTGAAACCATTTGAACAGATGTTACCATGGAAAAAATATGGGGATGAAAACATTACTGATGGTACCTAACAGTGTTAAACGGAAAATTTTGCGTTGCTGAAAGGCTTTGTTTCCTGAACGTGAAAATCCTGGCTAATAACTAAACCGTTTTGCAGAAAGTGAAATTCAAAATTATCCAGAAACAATTTGAAAAGGCAATAAGCGTTCTTAACTTCGTGAAAACTCGAATCTGCGCTTTTCTTAAACAGTCCTGAATTAGGCGTTTTAAAAACTGAATTGTGTGTTGACAAAACTGAATCGCAAATTTGTGGTTGAATTCATCGTATCATTGCTAAGGATATTGCCGAATTTTAATTCAAAATTTACTGAGCACCCATTCAGACCTTCAGATAATCTTTGAGCTACCTTTTTTCGAGCAAGTGATCTTCAAAATATGTTTCTCTTCCTCTTCTTTGATTCCTGAGTAGTACTGTAGCTCTTCCAGACCTCTAATTTTATTGGCCCCGTAGTACTGTAGCTTCTATTGTGTTTAGGTCTAGGGCTATTGTTTGTGTTGTTTAACCTATTGTTTCGTTAACCAGTCACTGAGCTTGTTTGGAAAGGTACAGTCTCTCCCTGATTCCTTTCTTCCATGTTTTCCGTCAAACATCCAAAACACGCATCTTCCTGTTGTAAAATAAAAAATAAAATTAGTAATTACATTCACACTGAAATTCAAATCATAATTTGTTTGGTGTCTGGATCATATAAAAACAAGCATGTCGAAAAAGAAATAACCCATTTTCCCCGAACTGATACGCTGGTACGGCTTGCACGATAGTTCTCTCACCGGCTAAATGGATACATCTTTCACTCGCTCAAGTTATGTTACTATGCTAACTCGTCTGGAATACCATTTCATTGGAGAGGTTTTCAATTGAGTATTGAAAGTAATTTCGCAATTGCTTTGGTTTTGCATTGCTACGCTTTGTAATAAGCTAAAAAATCTCGCGCCACTTTATCAACCAATCCCAATCGTGACTTACTCGCACGCGTTTCGTTCCGTGCTTGACGCCGTCTACATGCATTTACTTCGAGTTCTGATTGGCCAGAGCGATTAATTTGGTTTTGGTTTTACGACACTCAATTGAAAACTGCTCCAAGTGCATCCTTGTGTTCATGTCGCTCCTTAAACCATGCAGGCTTTATTGCGCGTCACATTTGTATAAGCATAAGCACATTTTAATTGATTTCTAGATTTAAAGTTGATCCAAATAATTCAAGGCGCGAAACTTAGCACATGTGAAGACAACTATATACACAATAAGTGTCATAGATCGTTCCGAAAACAAACATTTACATTTCAAGACAATCGTGGGTTGTATATTAAATTAAAATGGCGATGATGGCAGTGTTACTATGGTAACTCCAATATTAATAAAACTCACTTAAATTTATTTCAAGTAAAAATTAGACTTCCCTTTGCCTCCAATTTTTCGTCACCGTAAACTCCAATCGAGTCACTTTAACAAAGCACAAAAAATTAGAGTAACAAATTCAGTGTTCATCGACGACAATTAGAGATACGTTATTGTTTTCGCGACAAAATTCTTTCTATTGATTGGCGTAACTTCTTATATATTCTTATATATTCGCCGAGTCCTATGTTTTCACTCAGTTAAACTTCAAGTTTGCAAAACCGCTCTCGCAAGCTTTAAAACAACAAAACATGTATAATTACATAACAACAAAGTTGAACTTCGTATTCATTTCATTTTTGTCCGTTTAAAAAGCCCTAAATATCGGTATATACTCCATGGAGGTTTTTAATTATATGCACACAAAACTATCCGGCATTTATTTAGGGTTAAAAACTCATTTTGAAATGGTTAGCTTTTATTTACTGTTATGGGTAGTGATATCCATAACAGTAAATAAAAGCTAACCATTTCAAAATGAGTTTTTAACCCTAAATAAATGCCGGATAGTCAACCGATGCAGCCATTTAAAAGCACAATCCACCACGCCAACAGACAATGGTAAGCCTGTGGTTTAGTGCAAATGAATACCAACTTTGGAGCCTTTCAAAACTGACTTCTACGAGATTCTAGTTTTATATCAGTTGTGCGGCGTGCGGCGTGCGGCGTGCGGCGTGCGGCGTGCGGCGTGCGGCGTGCGGCGTGCGGCGTGCGGCGGGTTGAAGGTTGAAGGTTGAAAGCTGATAATTCAATGCCCATGGAGTGCTCATGGAGTGCTCATGGAGTGCTCATGGAGTGCTCATGGAGTGCTCATGGAGTGCTCATGGAGTGCTCATGGAGTGCTCATGGAGTGCTCATGGAGTGCTCATGGAGTGCTCATGGAGTGCTGATGAATCAAAACTAAATCTTACTAAAGAGAATCTATCTAAAAATGTGGTCTGAAACAGAGCAAATACAGTTTTTGTCAAAGTCCGCGCGAAAAATATTTGACTCGGTTTCTTTAGTTGACAATTCAGTAACGTTATATTACCGAAACTACTTATATTAAACATCAGAGTTTAGTTTTTTATGGCACTGTTCGTACCCAGTCTCATATTTACCTCATTTTCAAAATGGCGATTCAGTGTTACCGATAAAAAGGTCTGTTGCGTGTTGTTGCGTGTTGTTGCGTGTTGTTGCGTGTTGTTGCCTTTATCGAGAAAATAGCACGGTGTTCAGTTGAGTGCCGTAAAACCAAAACTAAAGTAACCACTCCGGCCAATCAGAACAGACACAGACAATCTGATGAACCAATCAAAGCTCTAGCAAATACATGAAGCCGGCGCCAAGCGCGGGAAAACGCGTGCGAGCAAGTCACGATTGGTTTTCATTTGGCCATTAGGCTTTTTGGCTTTCTGGCTTCTGATTGGTTGGGAAAGTGGCGCGAGATTTTTTAGATTAGAGAAGCAATGCAAAACAAAAGCAAACACGAAATTACTTTCGACACTCAATTGAAAACCGTTTTAGAAGACTACTAAGTTTGTGGTTTATCAATAGTCTTCACTAGTCTTCACTAGTCTTCACTAGTCTTCACTAGTCTTCACTAGTCTTCACTAGTCTTCACTAGTCTTCACTAGTCTTCACTAGTCTTCACTAGTCTTCACTAGTCTTCACTAGTCTTCACTAGTCTTCACTAGTCTTCACTAGTCTTCAATAGTCTTCACTAGTCTTCACTAGTCTTCACTAGTCTTCACTAGTCTTCACTAGTCTTCACTAGTCTTCACTAGTCTTCACTAGTCTTCACTAGTCTTCACTAGTCTTCACTAGTCTTCACTAGTCTTCACTAGTCTTCACTAGTCTTCACTAGTCTTCACTAGTCTTCACTAGTCTTCAATAGTCTTCACTAGTCTTCACTAGTCTTCAATAGTCTTCACTAGTCTTCACTAGTCTACATGGCAGATCCTGCCTTCCTATATTCCATTCTTGGCATTTTATCATTCTACGAATCTAATTTATTTGTTGTTACAGTGGGTTAATTTATTTTGATCTAATCAGATCAAACAGACTGAAATGAACTCAAATCAAAACCTTTGCTAAGCGCGGGAAAAAACTGTTACTTGGTGAACTAATCTCAACTGAGAAAACGCCGGAAAGGAAACTTTTGTAGATATTCTAAAGGCACATTCCGATGTTTTGTGTCATTTAAACTCAGTAAATCTGATAACAACAATAACAAGTAAAAGTACCACAGATGGTTTTGAAAATGAATGCTTAGATTTTAAGAAAATCGACTTTATTTAAGGTGATGGAGATTAAGTAACTCTTTGCTATGGTAACGCCTATATTTTTACGCGGGATGCCTGTGGCACACCGCGTTGAAGTTTCCACCCATGTGGGAGGCTAGAGAGCTTAAGCGCGATTGCGCATGCGCGATTACGCATGTGCGTGCTTCATTGACTTTCTGATTTGAAGTTGAAGTTTCCTCCCATGTGTTAGGCTAGAGAGCTTTAGATTGCGCATGTGCGTACTTCGTTGACTTTCTGATTTGAAGTTGAAGTTTCCACCCATGTGTTAGGCTAGAGAGCTTAAGCGCGATTGCGCATGTGCGTGCTTCATTGACTTTCTGATTTGAAGTTGAAGTTTCCACCCATGTGTTAAGCTAGAGAGCTTAAGCGCGATTGCGCATGTGCGTGCTTCGTTGACTTTCTGATTTGAAGTTGAAGTTCCCTCCCATGTGTTAGGCTAGAGAGCTTAAGCGCGATTGCGCATGTACGTGCTTCATTGACTTTCTGATTTGAAGTTGAAGTTTCCACCCATGTGTTAAGCTAGAGAGCTTAAGCGCGATTGCGCATGTGCGTGCTTCATTGACTTTCTGATTTGAAGTTGAAGTTGAAGTTTCCTCCCATGTGTTAGGCTAGAGAGCTTAAGCGCGATTGCGCATGTGCGTGCTTCATTGACTTTCTGATTTGAAATTGAAGTCTCCACCCATGTGGGAGGCTAGAGAGCTTAAGCGCGATTGCGCATGTGCGTGCTTCATTGACTTTCTGATTTGAAGTTGAAGTTCCCTCCCATGTGTTAGGCTAGAGAGCTTAAGCGCGATTGCGCATGTGCGTACTTCATTGACTTTCTGATTTGAAATTGAAGTTTCCACCCATGTGGGAGGCTAGAGAGCTTAAGCGCGATTGCGCATGTGCGTGCTTCATTGACTTTCTGATTTGAAGTTGAAGTTTCCTCCCATGTGTTAGGCTAGAGAGCTTAAGATTGCGCATGTGCGTACTTCGTTGACTTTCTGATTTGAAGTTGAAGTTGAAGTTTCCACCCATGTGTTAGGCTAGAGAGCTTAAGCGCGATTGCGCATGTGCGTACTTCATTGACTTTCTGATTTGAAGTTGAAGTTTCCACCCATGCGTTAGGCTAGAGAGCTTAAGCGCGATTGCGCATGTGCGTGCTTCATTGACTTTCTGATTTGAAGTTGAGGTTTCCTCCCATGTGTTAGGCTAGAGAGCTTAAGCGCGATTGTGCATGTGCGTACTTCATTGACTTTCTGATTTGAAGTTGAAGTTTCCACCCATGTGTTAGGCTAGAGAGCTTAAGCGCGATTGCGCATGTGCGTGCTTCATTGACTTTCTGATTTGAAGTTGAAGTTTCCTCCCATGTGTTAGGCTAGGGAGCTTAAGCGCGACTGCGCATGTGCGTACTTCATTGACTTTCTGATTTGAAGTTGAAGTTTCCACCCATGTGTTAGGCTAGAGAGCTTAAGCGCGATTGCGCATGTGCGTACTTCATTGACTTTCTGATTTGAAGTTGAAGTTTCCGCCCATGTGTTAGGCTAGAGAGCTTAAGCGCGATCGCGCATGTGCGTGCTTCATTGACTTTCTGATTTGAAGCTGAAGTTTCCACCCATGTGTTAGGCTAGAGAGCTTAAGCGCGATTGCGCATGTGCGTGCTTCATTGACTTTCTGATTTGAAGTTGAAGTTTCCACCCATCTGGAGTAGTACTGTAGCTCTTCCAGACCTCTAATTTTATTGGCCCCGTAGTACTGTAGCTTCTATTGTGTTTAGGTCTAGGGCTATTGTTTGTGTTGTTTAACCTATTGTTTCGTTAACCAATCACTGAGCTTGTTTGGAAAGGTACAGCCTCTCCCCCCATCTGGGAGGCTGGAGAGCTTAAACGCGATTGCGCATGTGCGTGCTTCATTGTCTTTCTTATTTGAAGTTGAAGTTTCCACCCATGTGGGAGGCAAGAGAGCTTAAGCGCGATTGTGCATGTGCGTGCTTTATTGACTTTCTGATATCCTGCTGAAATCTTACGGCAATTATATTATGAGATTGTGCCCCCTCCCTCCCAAATACAAAAACTCAATTACGTGTCCTGCTTGCCCCATTTTCAAATGCTGGATTTTATCACCGAAGGGTCTAACCAATTGAAAGTAGCCTACTTATCTTATGGTTTATATTGAATAGTCCAAACTGCATGCCAACTCTTGTAGTTTTGTTCCGCAGACTAAACTACCTTTCATTTCTAGTTTAAAGATGTCTTATCAAACCGAAACCATAGTGATTACATCTACTGAATGCGAGTGGATACAAATAAGGTAGTAATCCAATCAAAAATCAAAACATGAACAAGCAAAGTTCTGCTGCCAAGCGCGGGAAAAAGCACGTTTGCCAAATTTGCTTTAACCAATTACAGATGAGCGAACGCATAACCGAAGCAAGCAAATGATAGAGCGGTAACTTTTTTTAATAGAATGTCATAAAACGAAAACAAAATTTATCACTCTGGACAATCACAACAAACGCAGACACGAAGCAAATACATGCGAAGAAAACGTGAGTGCGAGCAAGTCACGATTCTTGGTTTGCAAACAGACGTCGTAAAAATTCTAAACTATACGTATTACAAAGCTGTTTGTAACATGATATGTTGATACCAGTAATACAAACATTTACAAAAAGTTTCAGATTTGAACGATGTTTTGCTTCCGCGTTGTAAAGGTTTAAAATGTGTCACGAAATTCGTCACGCTATTTCCAAGATAAGCCAAAATTGAGACAAAAATTTAACCAGTTGAAAGTTATTTTTGTATTATGGATGCTTATATTTTGTGAACTTATAGTGAATACAATCTTTTGTGATGAGATTCTTAGTGTTAGGAATTTGAAGATTTTGCCGCCATGTTGCAATTGGTGTACCCTGAAACGGGTAAAGCTAATATGTCTAATGCTCTAAAATGTATAATGTTCGTTTGCATATAACTCTTCAAAGAAATGCTCTTGCGCTTCAAAATTTGGCTCAGATGTGTAGTGTTCAACTCTCTACAGTTCCGTAAACATTTTGGCATCGAAATTTGTTTTATAATGCTTCAGAACTTTGATATGACGTAAGTACAAAACAGCGGTTTGTGTTTTACTTATTGCACCAGAAATTGACGTATATTGTTTTTAGCCAATCACAAGGCGTACTAACGCAAAACCAAAGCGAACGCGAATTGAATTCCACACTCGACTAAAATGCATTCTAACTTTCGACGGTGAATGGAACGTTTTATCTTGACTTGGACAAACTGCCGGGCCTATTATCCAAGGGTAACCAGTGTGTGAAGCTACTAAATTCAGTCCAAAATGTCTGATACTACACGCTCCTTACTGTCAATCCACCCACCACCACTCAGTCAAAATAACATAGCGAAAGGTATTATAAGCGGATTGTTGATCATAAAAAAATGAAATTAAAACTAGTCAATTTACCTCTTTTCAACAAGTGTCCTCCTTAAGTTGACTGTCGAAGCCGTTTGTCTTCTTTTCACATTACATTCCTGATGTCTGCCTGACAACAGATAAGAACAGTCACCTTACAAATAATGTTTAAGGTATCCCACTTAATAATTACTGTGCTAAACGCCGGTTTTCGTAAGCGAATAAGAAAACTATCCTATGAACAGGCTCATTACCGTAGGGGCATAGGGTTAAAAGAAATACTGAAGCGAGCCGAGCGAACTTTGTTGCGGCCTTTCCCCGGCATCAAAATCCCCCCCCCCCCCCCCCCCTTCCCCCTCCCTTGCTCTGCCGGTGAGAGTCGGGTGTGATCGTCGGAAAATTTGAAAGAAACCACTAGAAGGTACGAAAACCGGTTTTGTGGGTGTGGCTCTAAGTTGTTCCTGTCAGCACATTTTTCTGGCTTAAAGCGACACTGTCCCGCCGAAATAGCAAAATTTCGCGTAGCATATTTTCAGTTATATCGCCAAATGCCACCAAATCTACAACTTAGTTGGATAAAAAGATTCTATAGAGCAAAACAAAAGCAGAAGTTTGAAGATGTGGATTGGAGATCATGAAATTTGATTTATTTACCACCTGTCATTTATTTAAAATTGCCATTCTTGTGAAATTTTACTTTTCTAGCCGTTATTATCTGTTTTAATAGTTCATATTTCTTTGCATCTATCACTTATGGCGATGGTTTCTTCCAATTTCAAAGCCAAACTCCCGGCCATAATCATGAAAACACGATATTTCGGCCGGGAGAGTGCCCCTTATTCCGGGCGCACTCGTCTATGACAAACTTTGGGAAATCCGTAAACGGATTTGTAAAACTGTTCTCATGAGCAGCGGTCTGTTATTCGCCGATTGTGCGCACGTAATCCATCAATATGGCGGACGAAAAGCAGCGAGTGCTGCACGCTGCATCTGCTCCTGCTTTTTATCGAAGAGTTATTCGACAATCCTCGCGAAATGGGAATCATGGAAACTAATGACAACGAGGCAGATGACTCGCTGTGGATTTTGCTGCTTGGAAAACGCAGGTTTCACGTGAATCGGGTAAGAATCGTGGGCCCGGGGGGAGGGGGGTACTCCCTATAATGGGCTATACGAGGATGCTCCGCCCGAAAGGGGTACCTTTTTGAGGCTGGAGGTATATGAAAGGGTAGGGATTTCACGAGTTGAAGTATATGAAAGGGTAGGGATTTCCCAAAGAATAGGAAAGGGCAGCGAAAACATGAGTTGAAGTATAAAAAAGGTAGGAAAACCGCCATCTAAGTATTATAAAAAGCGCCTTTCAAAATATATGTTGTAGTTAATTTTTATTTCAGGTAATTTTTGTTTTTCCTTTGTTTCAAATTCATTAGCATATATTACCATACCCAAAAACAATGGAAAAATAAAAATTACCTGAAATAAAAAATTAACTACAACATATATGATCATATATCAAACAGACGCGCGTAAAGGCTATATGAAAGGGGTACCATTTTCATTGAAAGGTATATGAAAGGGGTACCATTTTCAATGAAAGGTATATGACAGGGTAAGGGTTTGGACCTCGGGGCGGAGCATCCCCGTACAAAACTTTGTTGAGTAACCCCCCCCCCCCCCCCCCCCCCCCCTCCGGGATCGTGGGTTTTTTTTAACTGGTGGTGCAATGTTATAGATCCGATGATTTTCGAAGCCATTTTCGTACATGTATGTGTAGAGAGAGTGTTTCCTTTGTAGATGATTTACTCACCTTTTTGTCAGCAGATCCAAGAAAATGGCGGCAGAAAAACAATTCACGCACACAATCAGCGGATAACAGACCACTGATCACAAGAACAGTTTTGCAAATCTGTTTTCGGATTTCCCAATCGAACGCAAAAGTAGCAAATCCATGAAATCCGGATTTCGATTTCTTTTTGAAATCCATCTTGGAGAAGGATTTCAGTAATTGGAAATCCATTTTTGGATTTCATGTTTTATTGGAAAATCCGAAATCCAGATTTCAAAATCAAAATCTGGATTTCCCAATCGAGCGCACCCTGAATTAAGTTCAAAATGTCCAAATACTTCCCTTTCCTTGTTTCCAATCCATCCAATATCCCCCTAATAAAAATAACATGGCGATAGGGAGTTGCATGGATTTGTGACGCAAAAAAAGAATACATATGAACTAATTACTTACTTTTTTGCCAAAAATGTTGTCCTTTTATAGTCATTTGTCATCTCCTTTTCTCATATGTTTCATTTGGCCTGGAGAGAGAGATAACAACAGTGTTAACATATGTGCTGTCTATCATTTAATTACAAACCTGAATCAGGGTATCCTACTTTGGATGCTTAAGGGGCCACTCTGGTTGAATTTCAATAAAATAGTAAGGGTTTAAGAAAGGAATAGATAACAAAGAATTATTTTTGAAACACCACCAAGTTGATACCCACGCAAGAGCACCCCAAGTTGATGGCGGACTATTTTCGTATCTACATGTATAACTACTAACTATCAACTTCAAACTCTAATTTTAGAACTTCATTAAATCCCAAAATTTCACACCACATAACATCAACCTACAAAACGAATTGATGCATTTTTGGATTGCTTGATAAGTTAACAACACTTGCATAAACTGCTGCGTATACAACAGTGCAAAAATCCTATGTAACCAGAGTGCCCCCTTAACACCGGTTACTCTCTTTAGATGGAATGGAAGTCGATCGCAGGCTTACCCTAGAATTATTTTTAGGTTTAGTTAACAGTTCGCTGCCACTAAATTTTACACCAGCCTGGAAATAAGTATTGGACAGGACTACTGATACCAATTCCATCCCCAAATCTGGAATCTGAAAGATTTCTAACTTTTACGGTTCTTTGGATAAAACCTCTAGGCATTCAATTCAAATCCCAGCTATCAAGTATTACTTTTCTGTGGTACTGTCAATTTTATTATGCTGTACAAGTTGGTTCTAACATTTAATTTCAATCTTTCAGTGCAACACGCCGGTCAAATAAAAGCCCTTATCAGTGAATACTTTTTAATTAGGAAATTGCCAAAGGTTCAAGTCATGCGCACTAACCACTAGACTGCTGTTATGGCATGTACCTGAGAGCTGAAGATGGACGGCATCCTACTGTTGTCTCATTCAACTGTCAGTTATTCCATTGTCAATCACTTCATTATTGTCATTCATTCCACTGTCAATCATCCTGCTGTCAATCACAAGAACTTTCTTCGTACAACGTCTTGTAGACATCTAATTTGGGAAGAAAGAATGGCGGGGTTAGATAACAGACACTCACCACTTGATTTTAAAATTTGCAGCTTTTATAATGCCTCAATAAGTGGCAGTTTCCAGAGTATACCCAATCTCACTCCACAGGGCTCGGGGAGGTCAAAGGAAGCCCAACTACACGTACCCTTCCCCCATTCAGCACTCAAATCAAGCTTGAAAGGACCACCTCTTTATAATCAAACTGGCCAAAATGTTCTTTCAATATAATTTACTTTCGACATTTTCCAGTCAGGCTCACCAAAACAGTAAATACCCTAATACCTTTATTTTTGCGCGGTAAATAATAAATAAATCCGCAGGAAGGGGATATGAAGGACCTCAGGTAACACATTCTTGCCATAAAATAAATGTTTTCGTCTTTTTTCTTCCATACATGTAACTCGAAAGCTGATGAAGGTGAAACAAACGTTTTCTGAACGCACTTGCCTGTGAAGAGGCTCCTTAGTGGTAATACAGGGTTGAAGCGATAATTCCGAATATAACTGGCCCCCGAAATTAAGTCACCAACCAAAAACCAAAACAAAAAAGACAGTAAGCCCCACGAACCCCGGGGGGGAGGGGGCACTCCCATATAATCAAAATTTGTAGTTTGGAACGGCTAAGGGTACGAAAATCTAAAATGACCACTGTTAGAATTATCGCGGTACCTTTTGGGGTATCGAGGCAAAAAAATACGACAGAAATATGACATGTGTTGTTTTGAATTGGTACTTCTTAGGGGTAAAACTTATTTTGAGCCACGCCCATCAAACGGGATTCTGGTACCTCTAAGGGTGTTTTTCGAAAATTTCCGACGAGCACCACCGTCATTTTTATATGGTCCCAGGCAAACCCCTTCATCTTCCTCCTTTATCCCGGATATAAACCCATGGTCTTAAATCAAAGATAAGCCTTTCAGTAGGCAGACTTTAAGACTTATTTGAATTTTCAATTGTCTCTATATAAGCAATATAGGAATGGGCGACCCAAATGGGTATGCTTTTCGAGCTGTTTTGGTCTGGAAATCAGTATAAAATTTGACAATTTTGACTTGAAAAATGTGGAATTGCAAAGTTTTAATAGCTAGGTCTGAAAATGGGTACAGAAAATAACACATTTATGTCTGACAATAGGTAAGGATACAATAAGTGGGCCACATACTCCCATTAAAATATTTAAAGAGTACCCCCTCCCCTGGGGGGGAAGGGGCAATTATTTAGAGCACGAGAGTCGTTTTTAAGGGCACAGGGTTCATGGAGTTTTAACTGTCATTTGACTGCTTAATGATTAATGGCAATTATTAATATTCTCTTACGAAGTCGTTAAAGGGGAAGTATCACGGGGATTTGGTATCATTTTAAAAAGCAAAAAATGTTATTGTATGATCAGAAACCGAAAAATAAAGCACCAATGGTGTGATAAATTATCACAAAATATATCAAAACTGTCGATTAGTGTCTCTAGTCATAGACGGATTGGGTCTCAATGAATTACAACTTGAAAAAAATTAGGCTAATCTTTTTCAAGTTACCACATTTTCGTCTCCAAATGGGCTAGAACAGACCATAATCTGTCCCTCTTTCAAGAATTGGTTGATTTCACTCTCTTGGTGTTTTAGTATTACTTTGTAAATAAGTAAAGGTATTGTAAAATGGCTTTGACCAAAACACATCAAAATTCTCGTGACACTTCCCCTTTAACCAAACTCTTTTCGGAATGTGAATTCCTTCTAATAATAACCCCAAACATAACCTCGAGTCCACTCAACCTCCTCTGGACATAAGCCCAGCACTCATACTCAGCATTTTATGATAGTTAATTAGTTATATATGACCAATATATTAAGACTCGTAGTACTCCCTTTATGAATCTGAATAGTCGAGTGGTGCAGCTGAAAACACACACGAGCAAAGATCAAGCGATTGTGCGAGCGTGGAACCTCCGCTCGCTCGCCCGCGCGCGATTTGTTCGGTCGACTATCCAGAATGGAAACTGCTGGCAGTCTTAATACATTTTGCTCAAAATCTTATTACTACTCAATATGTATTTTAAACGGAGTACTTCTAAGCGGCAACTACAAAATTCACTACGGTTTATTTACCTGTTTTGAATACGACGCATTCTTCGTTGGCGAATCAATCCACGTGTTTGGAACCATCGATGGTTGCAAAGTTCTGATCGCCGCTCCTCGCATGCAAGGCCTTCTACCATTCTATGCATCATGGACAGTTAAATTTCCAGTTCTAACCATGGCGAAGTAAAGGTTTCCTTGCCCCTGAATAACCAACGTGAGCGGCTTTTTCGTTTAGCCGCTTAATCAGCTTAGTTCGCCATGTTCTTTCTTCGCAAAAAAAGGTGTCAGAAAAAAATTAAATTTCATTGAATATTCATGATAAATTCATATCTAATTCAAACCAATATTCTTTGTTTTCGTTGCCAATATACGATTTTCAGGTGCATAAAACTTACCTACATGCGAAAATCTGAGCAAAAATTGAAAAATATATATTATTTTGCACTGCAATAGTTTCTTTCATTTGGTTAAAATTTCGGTTTTATTCTCAAAGAAATAAGTGAACACAAGGCAATAAAATATAACAAACGCATTCTACAAGAATCGAAATTTGGCAGGGTTACATCCATCAAAGTTGGCGAGTCTATGCTACTATTAAACCTTCCGAAACTAAGCGTAACACGTGATTTATATAGTCAAGGATTAGCTTCAACTTTGATTGATTGATTGATTGATTAATTGATTGATCGCAAAGTTTTTGCCTTGATTTGCCATTTGGCCAACGCTTGTCAGACCCACTCCCCCCACGGCCCTTCGCGCTCCCCTCCCCTCCCATAAGTTTTCTTTGCAATGCTACCACATCTTTTTTTATAAAACAGACCTAGGACATCGCTCAGGATATCGCGACTGTCAACCGGAACCTTTGTATGGTCTGTCGCATTGCTCTTTTGGTCATTGGTAAAATATACGATAAGACGGGGGGAGGGGCGCTTATTCAATTTTACACTAATTGTGGCCAGATGGTCATGTTTTAATATAAAAACAACAGCAACAACAACCTTTATTTGAATTCAAGCAAAATAGTTTATATTTGAGGGAAAGAAATAAAAATTTATATAGAGTACTAGCATGGCTGCCTGGGATAATTATAGAGGCTAGAGAAGCAGGCGAAGGGCTGTAAAGGTGGTCAGACACGAGGGGTCATGTAGCAGGGACATGTCGCAGCGACAAAAGTTTGTGTAGTACACACTGAGGGACATGTAGCAGGGAGTATAGTGGGGACATGTAGCAAGGAAAACATCATAGCGCTTGCACACCACATGAAAATGTCGCGGGGACATGTCTCAGGGACATGTTGCAGCGACACGTCTCCTCGTGTGAACTGATGCTATCATAATTGTGCAACACCAATTGTGGGGACATTTTGTCCCCGCGACGTGTCCCATGAAGTTCAACAAGTTGAACTCCGTGAGACATTTTTTCCCTGCTACATGTCCCCGCTACACTCCCTGCTACATGTCCCTCAGTGTGTACTACACTCACTTTTGTCGCTGCTACATGACGCTGCGACATGCATGTCCCTGCTACATGACCCCTCGTGTCTGACCACCTTAACTTTTGCTCATAAACAACAATCCGGATATAGGTAGATAAATAGATAAATAACTTTATTTATCCACGGTAATTCCATTCAGGATATAAAAAAATATATACGAAATATAAAAACAACAATCTAAGCTAACAATATAATTCAAAATAAATAAAGTGAAATATAAAAACAAGAATATATTAACAATCTAAATAAAATATAAATCATAAAGTAACAAAGAAACCTGCTTTTTAAGGATGCCGTGTGTTTTATCTACTCAAAACTGTAATGACTTAGTATTGTTTTAAATTTACTTAAAGTTGTAGATAGTCTGATTTAAACAGGAAGGCTATTCCACAAAATAGCGACACACTTGAGTTTGTAATTCGCGCCAAGCCGTTTCGCAAAAACGTCACCTTATTGTTAATTTCGAATTCTAATCGTGTCATGTTAATTTGATTTGTGCAGTTCAAGTTTGTTTCCAAAACGCTATTTTCCATCTTTCAGTATTCGCCAAAAACAATCAAAGGCTCCTAAGAGAAACGGTAACGCGTAACGCAATATTGCGGTAAGCTTTATGTTTTCACACTGACACGGTTCGATATTTTTTTTAAATTAAATGTAAGGATTTTTGACGAACGCAAAAAAAAGAAAAAAGGTAGATCAATTTTTATAATGTCCAGCCAGAAGAAGAAAGAAAAACGAGAGAAAAAAAAGAAAATCCTAAGCTGGACTTGAACACGCGACTCTCGACTCCTAGTCCCGACACTAGACCACTCGACCACCGAGGAACACATGCTTAGTACAGACTAAATTTTGTTATTTCAAGGTAGATACGCATCAAAACGCGTGTCTCGGTTGAAAAATCCTTTTAGATCGATTTTAATGTTGCATTAAAGACTCCAAATGCGAAACATCTTTAAGCTTATATTCGTTTACAACAAATTAGTTATTGTTATCTCTGGATTCACGTGGTCTTGTTACGAAACGCATTCGTAACAAAACTCACTAAGTTTACAGCTGATGGAAGGAGTGAGTGAGTGAATTTAAGCCGCCACCGTTACTGATAACCCGTTCATTACGCATGCACGTATTCACGGGTTAAAAACAGGGGAGGGGATTCTTATTCGAGCGAGGAGCTTATTTCTAATTTTGACTGAGTGGAAGAGGTGCTTATTCGAGGATTTACGGTTTAAGACATTTGGTGGCTGCTGTCGGGGATTATCAGAATTGGAAGGGGCGGGAACCCGGGAAGGAGGTGAGAAGCCACGGGAAAAGACAGGGTGGGAAGTGTATTTCACGAGATGAAAGGAAGGGGGAGCAGAAGGGAAGTAAAGCATTATTCAGTTATTATTTTGCAATATAAATACACATAAAGGCGGGAGCCACCAAGAATGGAGTAGGAACCGAAGATAAAGGTTACGGGAGGCAGGAAGCTTCCCTTACAAAGAACGCACCGTGTTTCGTAAAAGTCTGAAGTGTCAGCCGCTTTCCTCTGTACAGAAAGAGAAAGTGGCTAACAGTTGTTTCCTAAGCGGATTAGAGGTGGCTATTTTCATGGGCTTTGTCCAGTTCCGTTACCATAAACGTGAACTGCCAGGGTTAAAAAGTTAAACAAGGATTTCCCTTACCTTGTAAAAATGTTTACAAAATCTTGAAAGCTTTAAAATTTATCAAATGCGCTACTGCAAACAACAACAACATAAATTTTATCACCTATTTTTGTCCTAGTTAGTTTTCATTGTTTTAGTGAGTGTTAGTGATAGTACTGCACTGTTAACAGTATTTTCTTGGGTATCTCTTGGTGTTGTGGAAACTATTGTTGTTTAGCTGTTGTGGTGGGTATTGTTCAGTGTCTTTTGAATCTTTTGTTTTACGTCATTTGGTGATCACACCATCCGCAACACCAAGAAACTACCATTTTCTTTAAAAATGTTTGTACATAAAACGCATTCATTACTCATTAATCAAAACTATAACAAAATTCTCGAATCTGATTGGTTATCAGCAGGCCCGATTAGAGCATTAATAGGACAGTTTTATGCGTCATGCTTGTAATTGGACAGCACGCGTCATTTGCGCGCACTATCCTTTTTCCGTGCGTGCATCTCGGTCAAAAACTCTCAATTGTTATGTTTCTAATCACCAAAACGTGTAACCATTTAACGTTTTATCCTCAAATTTTGTTATAGTTATGATTTCAAAATTGGTAACAGGAATTCGTGTCGTCCAATTCTGTCTGTAATCATACTCGTGATTAAACAAACCGGACTCCCGCTTCGCGGTCGTCCGATTTTGTTAATCACTCGATGATTACAGACCGAATTGGACTCCACTCAGTCCTATTACCATTATTCGACTTGTTCATAAGAACGTCCCCGTTAAAAGGGGCCGTTCCCGTCATTCTTATGGAGCTGCTCGACTGAAGCATTTCACATCAACGACAACCTCGTCCTCAGGGCCCTCTCCGCGTTCAAAATGGCGTCGCGTAGAAACCGCTGGACAAAGCTGTAAAAATACTCCATAACCCCTGCACAAGGTAGCCTGTAGCCATAGGCTATAGGAAAAATGTATTTGGACTAAATAAAGTTTAATTTATCTCAATAAACTTAAATTACTCACATTTCAGCATTCCTGTGCCTTTTGTGGTCATTTCTCCCTGTATATTTTGTAGACAAAGCGCGGAAAACACTCCATTCGATTCAGAAATAGCGCCAGCATAGCCGGTAACCAAGTGCGTATTTTAGAATCCGAGGCGCGGGCGCTAAGCGCTCGGTGTTAACTCAAAACGCACTGGGTAGGGAACAGATCTAAACCGTCGTGCGAAGCTCGTAAGAAGCTACTGTGGCCATCTCCATATATGGAAGCCAGTTTGGCTGGGGGTCTAAATTGGCGCCCGAAACCTGGATCAAAGCCGAACAGGCTTGCACATTGCTAGCAAGGGGATGGAAAGTAATAATTTTTTGCTCTTACCATTGTTATTGCCATTGCCTTTCGGCCCAACGATTGGCAACAATAAAGGGCTCCTAAGAGCCAACCCGTGAATAAGAAACGGTAACTGCGTAACGCAATGTTTCGGTAAGCTTTATGTTTTCACACTGACACGGTTCGATATTTTAGGAACGCAAAAAAAAAAAAAGAAGAAAGGTAGATCACTTTCATAATGTCCATTCCGAAGAAGATAAAAAAAAAAACGAGAAAAAAAAAGAAGATACTGAGCTGGACTTGAACTTGCGCCTCTCGCGTCTAGTCCCGACACTAAACCACTCGACCACCGAGGAACACATGCTTAGTACAAAATAAATTTTCTTATTTTAAGGTAGACACGCATCAAAACGCGTGAAAAATCCTTTTAGATCGATTTTAATGTTGCATTAAAGACTCCAAATGCGAAACATCTTTAAGCTTATTGTTTTTTATATTCGCTTACAACAAATTAGTTATTGTTATCTCTGGATTCACGTTGTTCCTGTTTCGAAACGCATTCGTAACAAAGCATTACGTCACTAAGTTTACAGCTGATGGAAGGAGTGAGTGAGCGAGTGAGTGAGTGAATTTAAGCCACGTTAGCGATAACCTGTTCATTACGCATGCACGTATTCATGGGTTAAAAACACGGGAAGGGGTGCTTATTCGAGGAGGAGCTTATTTCTAATTTCGAGTGAGTGGAAGTGGCGCTTATTGGAGGGGAGGTGCTTATTCGAGGATTTACGGTTTCAGACATTTGGCTGTTGCTGTCGGGGATTATCAGAATTGGGAGCAAACAAGGGGCGGGAATCCGGGAAGGAGGTGAGAAGCCAAACAAGGGGCGAGAACCCGGGAAGGAGATGAGAAGCCACAGGAAAAGAGAGAATGGGAAGTGGATTTCATCAGATTATAGGAAGGGGGAGCAAAGGGGAAGTAAAGCACTATTCAGTTATTATTTTGAAATATGAAAAACACATTGGGGCGGGAGCCACCAAGAATGGAGTAGGAACCAGGGATAAAGGGAACGGAAGGCGGGAAGCACCGTGTTTCGTAAAAGTCTGAAGTGTCAGCCGCTTTCCTCTGTGGGGCGAGAAAGAGGCTGGCTCTAGATCCATAAGCGGATTTGAGGTGGCCATTTTCATAGGCTTTGTCCAGTTCCGTTGCCATAAACGTGAACCCCCAGAGTTAAAAGTTAAACAGGGATTTCCCTTACCTTCTAAAGATGTTTGCAAAAGCTACTTTCAATAGGAATAATTTTCCTACTTGTTGAAAATTTGTCAAATGCGCTACTACAGACAAGAACAACATATATTTTACCACCTATATTTGTCCAAGCGTTAATTAGTTTTCATTCTTTTAGTTGGGGTGTTAGTAATGGTATTGCACTGTTGACAGTATTTTCTTGGGTTTATCTTGGTGTTGTGGTGTTGGTATTTTTTATTGTCTTTTAAATCTTTTGTTTTACGTCATTTGATGATCGCGACTTCCGCAACACCAAGAAACTACCATTTTCTTTAAAAATGTTTGTACATAAAACGCATAAATTACGTCATTCATAAGAACGTCCCCGTTAAAAGGTGCCGTTCCCGTGATTCTTATGGAGCTGCTCGACTGAAGCATTTAACATCAACGGCGACCTCGTCCCCAGGGCCCTCTCCGCGTTCAAAATGGTGTCAGGTAGAAACCGCTGGACAAGGCTGTCAAAATACTCCATAACCGCTGCACAAGGTAGCCTGCAGCCATGAGCTATAGGAGAAATGTATTTGGACTAAATAAAGTTTAATTTATCTCAATAAACTTTAATTACTCACATTTCAGCATTCCTGTGTCTTTTCTGGTCATTTCTCCCTATGTATTTTGTAGACAAAGCTTGGAAAACACTCCATTCGATTCAGAAATAGCGCTAGCATAGCCGGTAACCAAATGCGTATTTTCGAATCCGAGGCGCGGGCCCTAAGCGCTCGGTGTTTACTCAAAACGCACTGGGTTGGAACAGATCCAAATCGTCGGGCGAAGCTCGTAAGAAGTTAGTATGGCCATCTCCATATATGGAAGCCAGTTTGGCTGGGGGTCTAAATTGGCGCGCGAAACCTGGATCAAAGCCAAGGGGCTGGAAAGTAATAATGTTCTGCTCTTACCATTGCTCTTGCCATTGCCGTTTCGGCCCAACGATTGGCCAGTAGCCCAAATCTCCTAGCAACGGTCATTTTTAGCGGTAACACCGCCGCGCTACACTCACTTGAGTGTAGATCGAAGACGAAACTTCCCTGATAAGGAGATTTCAATCCGCAGACTTTTGCCGTTGCTGTGGAACCTAGCCTTAAAGGAACAACGAACGCGCGATTGGTTAATAGTTGTCAAGATGATGATACTAAAATCTCCCGTTGGGGAGGGTAACAAATTGGAATACGACAGCCAACATGTACAGTTATTTTTGGCTTCCTTTTGTCGGCTAATCATGATCCGTAGTGATCTTTCTTGGGTTATTTAAGTAAGAGAAGATGAAGGCTAAGCTACGGCTTAGGGGCTCCATGGCAGTAAAGAAACAACACATTGACAACATTTGATGCAGTCTGAAGTGTCAGCCGGCGCTTTCTCGCCCTACCCCCTAATAAGCGCCTTTGAATCACTGAGAAAAGGCGCTTTTCAAATGTACTGTTGTTATTATTACCCCCTGCGGGCGCCGCTGGGGCGAGAAAGCGGCTGACATTTCAGACTACATTTGATGCGGTATGTAAACTTTAATGGCTGTTTGTTGTCATTTTTCGTTCGCTTACTAAATCAACCATACAAATCCTTTTATTTTGCCACTATGTGGTCTGTCCGTGACCCTGGGTTCCCTGTGGATTTATGGAGAGACACTGTTGCAGAATTGCCATGTTAATTCTGTATTTTCTTTTCTAGCTTTCGAAGACTCCATTGTAGGTAATTTTGGTAGAGGTGAAATAACACTAAATCCGCCTTCACACGACAAACATAAGTTGGCAATCTCGTGTTGGCCAATTAAAAAAGATGGCCAACTCACATTTTCACACGACAAAATTCTAGAAACCTCAATGTTATTCTCCTGATTCTCAGGCGAGGACGCCAAATTTCGTGAGTGAGTAAGTGAATAACTTGTCGGTTTTCTAAACGATCACACGTCAAATCCCAGTCACGTTTGTCAACGCGTTTGCCAACAAGTTTGTCGACACGTTTGCTAACGTGTTTGCCAACACGTTTGCCAACATGTTTGCCAACATGTTTACTAACACGTTTGCCAACACGTTTGCTAACACGTTTGCCAACAAGTTTGCCAACACGTTTGCTAACATGTTTGCCAACACGTTTGCCAACATATTCGCCAACACGTTCGCAAACACGTTTGCCAGCATGTTTGCTAACACGTTTGCCAACATGTTTGCTGACACGTTTGCCAACAAGTTTGCCGACTTTACTTTGTCGTGTGAAGACGTTTCACAAAAAGGGTGTATCCTCCCATGAACCTCAGACATAGAAACAGCAAAAATCAACGGTTTTAACTTTTTATTTCTTCTCTAAATATACAGTTTTCTGTATAATTCATAAAAAAATAAATACAATATTAATTTTTAAAATAAGAACAAGAACTCAATTAATTTATTAATGGCGAATTTTCCGTGGCAAATTCTTGACTGCTTGGAACACCCATTGAAGAATTTACATCTAAGATGGAAGACCTTTCAAAAGAGGAAAAACAAAGTAAAACCGTTACTCAGTACTTCACACACAGCTGTGAACAAATGTGACTTAGATGTCCATCATTCAGCAAAAAATGTCAACAGGAAAAATGAAACATTGATCGTCAGTTACGATATTAGGTTGATGGTTTCCAATAGAAACCATCAACCAGTCAAAGCTCATATTGGTTACCCAAACAATCCTAGAATTCTCAGTGCAAAAAGCTGGTGCTCTGCAGTCTCCCCAAAGTTTCTGGACGGGCGAAATACTAATTCATCCTAACGATTACAAAATTCGAGATATATAAGTCGATGTAAATCAGATTTAAAACCAGTAGGGAAACGGCAAAAAATTACAATTGTAATTGGACATCCACGTGACCAGGCACCAATTACATAAGAAATAAGCTCGCGGATGACCAATCACATTGGAAAATTTTGTTACTACTACGATCAGGAGCATAATCTAAACTTGGCACAATTTTGGCATAATTTACTGACTTCAACTGGTAACATTGCTTGGAGCATAATTTGCTACTTTTACGAGAATAATCGACAATTAATTAAAGGCCTATGACTTGAAATAAGCGTTACAAAAAAGGTTATAAAATGATCTAGACATCCTACCTGAAACACGAGAAAGGGTTCGGAATCCGTTTTCCCATCCATATAAACCCATAATACTCTTCGGCTAGGTTCACCTCCTCAATTGTCTGACACATGTTGGAATCGAGAGTTTCTGGAAGCCACAGTGTCATAAGGCCAGCGGTTACAGTCAACACACCGAAGACGAGCATGGGAAACGTCACGCTAACTCCAGGTAACTGAGACTAAAATAGAAAAATACATCCACATTCACATGAATGAATGAACAACTGAGAGAATAAAATAACGAATAGCTAAAGTCGTTTTCAATTGAGTGTCGAAAGTAATTTCGCGATTGCTTTGGTTTTGCATTGCTACGCTTTGTGATTGGCCAAAAAAATCTCGCGCCACTTTCTCAACCAATCAGAAGTAAAGCCAAACTCACGCGTTTTCCCGCGCTTGGCGCCGGCTACATGCTTCGAGTTCTGATTGGTTCATTGGATTATCTGCGTCTGTTCTGATTGGCTAGAGTAATTACTTTGGTTTTGGTTATACGACACTCAATTGAAAAGTGGAGTTCAATTCGGTCTGTAATCATACGAGTGATTAACAAATTCGGACGACCGCTTAACGGGAGTCCGATTTGTTTATCACGAGTATGATTACAGACATAATTGGGCGACACGAAATTAATCCTATTATCAATTAATCATAACCATTACAATTTCCAAGAACAAACTAACATGAACAAAAAATACAAAAGAAATTCAAGAGAAAAACTTGAAGAAAGGCTTTTTACAACAAATGTATCAATCGAAAGTGTTAATACAATTTCCATCACTGCAAAACTAGCATTGAAATATGCAGAAAAACTATTAGAATCGGTTACTTGGAAACGATCAAAGAACAATGTATTCTGTCAAATGTCAATCGATTAATTATAATCAGGCGTAAAACGGCGCAGGCTATGTTTTAAATGTGATAGGCTAATGATACTGTCCGATTACAATTTTATAAGTAAATTAAAGAATAAAAAGGAAAGGACGGAACGAGGAACGAACGAACGAACGAAGGAACGAAGGAACGAAGGAACGAAGGAACGAGGAAACGAAGGAACGAAGGAACGAAGGAACGGAGGAAAGAAGGAACGGAGGAAAGAAGGAATGGAGAAACGAAGGAATGGAGGAACGAAGGAACAAAGGAACGAAAGAACGAAGGAACGAAGGAACGAAGGAACGAAAGAACGAAGGAACGAAGGAACGAGGAAACCAAGGAACGAAGGATTGGAGGAACGAAGGAACGAGGAAACCAAGGAACGAAGGAACAGAACGAGGAAGAACGGAACGAGGAAGTAACGAAGGAACGAAGGAACGAAGGAACGAAGGAACGAAGGAACGAAGGAACGAAGGAACGAAGGAACGGAGGAAAGAAGGAATGGAGGAACGAAGGGACGAAGGAATGAAGGAACAGAACGAGGAAACGAAGGAACGAAGGAACAGAAATGAAAGAATGAAGGTAGGTAGGTGGGTAGGTAGGTAGGTAGGTAGGTAGGTAGGTAGGTAGGTAGGTAGGAAGGAAGGAAGGAAGGAAGGAAGGAAGGAAGGAAGGAAGGAAGGAAGGAAGGAAGGAAGGAAGGAAGGAAGGAAGGAAGGAAGGAAGGAAGGAAGGAAGGAAGGAAGGAAGGAAGGAAGGAAGGAAGGAAGGAAGGAAGGAAGGAAGGAAGGAATGATTTATTGATTGAATGTGACTGGCTAATAAAACTGTCCGTAAATTAGAGGAAACTAAAGAAGGAACGGAGGAATGATTTATTGATTGAATGTGACTGGCTAATAAAACTGTCCGTAAATTGGAGGAAAATAAGGAAGGAATGAAGGAACGAACGAAGGAACGAAGAAACGAAGGAACAAAGAAACAAAGGAACGAAAGAAAGACGGAACGAAGGAAAGACGGAACGAAGGAAAGAAGGAACGAAGGAACGAAGGAACGAAGGAACGAAGGAACGAAGGAACGAAGGAACGAAGGAACGAAGGAACGAAGGAACGAAGGAACGAAGAAAAGGAGTGAAAGGGTTAACAAAGTAGTTAGGTTCAGGTCTTTACAGCAGGGTCCTGTACTTTAAGGAACCCTATCAAAACACCACAATGCCAAAAAGGATACCCTTTTTCAGGAATGAGGACCCCAAAAACCATACCCTATCCCGCGGCACATGTCTATATGGTTTAAATATCAGAGTACTCCCATCCACAGGGGGCACAAGCAATAGTGCTCCTCTTAGCAAGGAAAAAAATCACTTGGCTTTGTCTGCTGACTAGCCTCTGCCTTCTTTCTCTATGTAAGCGTCACAAAAAGAAACTTCGATTTCTTCCTGTCTTTGATTCCTAATTGGGTTCCTAACTCGTTACGTAACTCGGGTTCCTAACTCGGTTCCTAACTCGGGTTCCTAACCGAAGGAAAGAAGAAACGAATGAAAGAAGAAACAAAGGAATGAAGGAACGAAGAAACAAAGGAACGAAGGAACAGAAATGAAAGAAGGAGGAAGGAAGGAAGGCAGGAAGGAAGGTTGGAAGAAAGGAAGGAAGGAAGGAAGGAAGGAAGGAAGGAGGGAGGGAGGGTAGGAAGGAAGGAAGGAAGGAACGAAGGAAGGAAGGAAGGAAGGAAGGACGGAAGGAAGGAAGGAAGGAAGGAAGGAAGGACGGAAGGAAGGAAGGAAGGAAGGAAGGAAGGAAGGAGGGAGGGAGGGAGGGAGGGTAGGAAGGAAGGAAGGAAGGAAGGACGGACGGACGGAAGGAAGGAAAGAAGGAAGGAAGGAAGGAAGGAAGGAGGGAGGGAAGGAAGGAGGGAGGGAGGGAAGGAAGGAAGGAGGGAGGGAAGGAACGAAGGAAAGAAGGAACGAAGAAACAAAGGAAAGAAGAAACGAATGAAAGAAGAAACAAAGGAATGAAGGAACGAAGAAACAAAGGAACGAAGGAACAGAAATGAAAGAAGGAGGAAGGAAGGAAGGCAGGAAGGAAGGTTGGAAGAAAGGAAGGAAGGAAGGAAGGAAGGAAGGAGGGAGGGAGGGTAGGAAGGAAGGAAGGAACGAAGGAAGGAAGGAAAGAAGGAAGGAAGGAAGGAAGGAAGGAAGGAAGGAAGGAAGGAAGGAAGGAAGGAAGGAAGGAAGGAAGGAAGGAAGGACGGAAGGAAGGAAGGAAGGAAGGAAGGACGGACGGACGGACGGACGGAAGGAAGGAAGGAAGGAAGGAAGGAAGGAAGGAAGGAGGGAGGGAAGGAGGGAAGGAAGGAGGGAGGGAAGGAAGGAAGGAAGGAGGGAAGGAACGAAGGAAAGAAGGAACGAAGAAACAAAGGAAAGAAGAAACGAATGAAAGAAGAAACAAAGGAATGAAGAAACGAAGAAACGAAGGAACGAAGGAACACAAATGAAAGAAGGAGGAAGGAAGGAAGGAAGGAAGGAAGGAGGGAGGGAGGGAGGGAAGGAAGGAAGGAAGGAAGGAGGGAGGGAGGGAGGGAGGGAGGGAAGGAAGGAAGGAAGGAAGGAAGGAAGGAAGGAAGGAAGGAAGGAAGGAAGGAAGGAAGGAAGGAAGGAAGGAAGGACGGAAGGAAGGAAGGAAGGAAGGAAGGAAGGACAGAAGGAAGGAAGGACGGACGGAAGGAAGGAAGGAAGGAAGGAAGGAAGGAAGGAAGGAAGGAAGGAAGGAAGGAAGGAAGGAAGGACGGACGGAAGGAGGGAGGGAGGGAGGGAGGGAGGGAGGGAGGGAGGGAGGGAGGGAAGGAAGGAAGGAAGGAAGGAAGGAAGGAAGGAAGGAAGGAAGGAAGGAAGGAAGGAAGGAAGGAAGGAAGGAGGGAGGGACGGAGGGAGGGAGGGAGGGAGGGAGGGAGGGAAGGAACGAAGGAACGAAGGAACGAAGAAACAATATTAATCCATAAAAATGCTAAAATATATTCAATGTCAATACTATCATTAATTTCTACATTCTTTCCTTCGTTTCTTCGTTCATTTGTTGCTTTCCTTTTTATTGTTTTTTTTTTTAATAACGAATATTAAAGGAGGAATAAAGGAAGAAACGAAAGAATGAACGAATGCATGATTACATGCTGTATGCATTCGTGATTGATTGAATGAATGACCGAATAAATGAATGAATGAGCGAATAAATGAAGGAATGAATGAATGAATGAATAAATGAATGAATGGATAAATGAATAAACGAACTAAGATAACCGTTTTGAATAACTAACTAAGAGGATTTTCTCACCAGCATAACGACGTAAGGTGCTGCAATTGCACCAACTCGAGCGAAAGTTGAGCAGCTGCCCACGGCGAGATTCCTAAACACAAAAACAATTAAAACTTTTCTGTTTTGGCCAATCAAGAACCTGAAGTGCCGAGGAGAAAGTGTATTATTATTTGCGTGCTGTTTGTATAGGTAATCATACGGTTTCGAGTTCAATTTGGGATTAATTTGCACGAGTGAGCTTTTTGAAAAACTCACAAGTGCAAATTAATCCCAAATTGAACGAGAATAAAACCGTATGATTACTTATTAATAATTATACATGAAAAAAATTGCATCAAATTTTTTTGGCAAAAATTGTTTTTTTCTTGCAAAACATTTTTGCATTAAATTTTTTTTGCAAATTTTTTTTTGAAAAACATTTTTGCATTAATTTTTTTTTTGCCAATTGTTTTTTGCAAAAAATTTTTTGCATCAATTTTTTTATTTGTAATTTGCACTGGTGTTACACTTTTTGCACTGGTGTTACACTTGAACTGCACTGCCCTTAGCCAATCAGAATTGAGTAATTTTTTCATGTATATCATTAACACGATAACAGTATGACTTTCATACCGGTATGAGTTCATCCCGGTTCCCTCTTGTGGCTTTGTATTTGGTTACATGACACTAGCACAAAATCTCATTCCGGTACATGTCCTACAGGTACGAGTTCATCCTGGTACCATGTAAACGCGGTACGACCACTCCTTTCGGTATAAAATCACTTTTTTGGAAAACTGGGACGGGTAACGCATGCGTAATCAACGCCATATTCGTTGTTTTTGCCAATACGGTGTGTAGAACGTTATGAAGTGTCCCTTCACAGTCCCCTCATGTAAACGCGGTATGACTTTCATACCGGTACGGAAGTCATACCGATATGAAACTCATACCGGTATCATGAAAACAGTGTCTTAGCTGGTGAAACCAAGATGAATATAAACCATATAAACTAACAAATCCAAACAAAGAAATCAACAAATCATCATTACAACATGTAGTAATAAAATAGTAATACCGTAAAAGCTCTATAAGCCCCCCTCTCTATTAAGCCCCCTCTCTAAATAACAACCCCCCCCCCCCCCCAACCCCCCTCTCGAGCTTCCAAGTTTTTAATAAGCCCCCGTCTCTATTCAGCCACTCCCACCCCCTTCCCCACCAAACCACAGAAGCCACTTAGGTTAGGTTAGGTTAGAATCGCTGAACCATTATATTCTTGATCCTAACATTTCCAACTTCCAATTTCGTATGGGACAGTTTCAGTGATTTCTTATCAAGTCGAGTCGCCCCTCTTGAAGTCCTAAAAAAATAAGCCCCCCGTAATAGAGCGTCAACGGTAGTGATAAAATTCTCGCACCTGATTGATGTAGGATACAATTCACTGGCGTAGAGGAACAAAACGTTAAATGACGCATTGCAAAACAATCTTCCAATCAATGTTAATGCTGTTCTGACTCGTGTTTGGTCTGTAAACATAAAAAAACAAGAGTGTAAATAAATTCCCTTACAGGGGCAGTGTCACGGAGATTTTGACCTTTTTCGGTCAAAGTCATGCTACAATACATTTACTTATTCTCAAAATAATACTAAACACCATGGCTGGAAAGTAATCAAAGAATTCTTGAAAGAGGAACAAATCAGGGCCTGTTCTCGGCTATTTTGGTTAACGAAAATTAAATGTTAAAACTTGAAGGTGAAAACGTTCGGCTAACTTTTTTCAAGTTGCATTTCATTCAGACGCAGTCCACCCAGTCCATCTATGACAAGAGACTTGGATGGAGGGTGGTAATTTACCACATTGGAACATTGTTTGTAGGTTACTGTTAATACAAAAACATTTTTTTGGTTGTTTAAATGACACCAAATCCACGTGACTCTACCCCTCGTCAAGTAGGGTGATAAACTTTAACTAGTTATTAAAGGAAAATTATTCGTTCCACTGAACAAAAACGCAACAGGATATTAAAACAGGCGGGTCAAGAATTTTGTGTGAATGACGGTTGTAATTTATGATAAAAATAAGCGAAAAGAAACGACGTTTCGAAGTCATACTGGCTTCATTTTCAAGTCAAACGGTCACTGTTCAAGTGACTCAACTGGAGTTAATTTATACTACTGTATTCAAAGCGTGAAAACTTGTTATAGAATTCATAATAAGGTCAAAGGTGACAATGATTGAACGTACAGGTGCTGAAGAATGTTAAATAAATACTTTAGCACGAATTGAGTCTGACTGCGTATTCAGCGTGGGGTTTCTTTCGCGAATAAACAACATTTCGTGGTTACCCCGGAAAAATTACTGTTGAAATCAGTGGAAATGTTAATGACTGAAACCTTATTCTTTGGCGAGACAAGGTGTGTGTGTGTGTGTGTGGGGGGGGGGGGGGGGGGGGGGGGGGGTTGTTTTCCCTCGATCAGCTACTGGAAATCACCGTTCTGCTACATACCCGTTGGAACAGCGAGAACAACCAGGCAAGCCACACCACCGGCAACCATACAAAAACAGTTGGTGTGACGACGGCCAAATCTAAAAATAGGAAAAAATTAAAAGATTGCGTTGTCTTCAGAAATCAGATTTAAGACAAGTGCTAAATTTCATTTTGTAAAATATTTAAATAGAGACAGTACCTTTGGAAAGTACTATTGTTAAAGAGCTTTTTAAAAGCTTTACATAGAGGGCAAAATAACTGAATGCTGATTGGCTGACAAAGGGGGAATTTTTCCAAAATTGAGTGCAAAATTACTCGCTCCTGATTGGTCGAGCATCAAAATTTCTCACTCGCGATTGGTTGAGCGCCTCGTTCTCGTTGCATTCGGTTGGCTTGGCGGGATTTTGAAAGAAATTTACAAACGAAGCGCTCGCATGTTTTGCCGGATATTTTTTTCATAAAAAAGGAAGGAAATCGGACGATACCTAAAAATGGAATTCTGTAGGTGAATTACAGCATTTTATAATGCCAAAGAGGAAGCAATTATTTGTGTTAAAACTTGGTTTAACTAGGCGTACGCAGGCCAGTTTGCGGCATAAGTTCAATACCTTGAATAAATGGCTCGTCTCGGAGTAAAACCCTGTCTTTGTTTTCTACCTATTTTACCTATTGTTGTATATGTTTTGTTTTGTTTGTTTCACGTCACTGTGAGTTTTTTATGTATGAAATCGAATTCATTCATGACGACAAAAGATAAAGTTCCACCACTTCACTGAATATACTAGTTTAGCTTTTTAGTTATTTTGGGTAACCAGCTACTGTATCTATTTTTATTTAAAAAATTATGTATACATCTTTGTAATTTACAGTACGAATAAACGTTGTTGTTGTTGTTGTTTGTTGTCGTTGTTGTTGTTTGTTGTTGTTGTTTGTTGCTGTTGTTGCTGTTGAATATATGCGGATTTCTGCGGACATAAAGAATACTGAGAACATTGACAGATTTTGCTGAAAGGGACAATGTACATTTAATAGAAATAATAAGGCTAAAAGACGTGAAAGAAAGCAATTAAATCATCAAACATGCAAGTTAGTTTAAACTCGCCATTTGTTGTTATCAAAGCGGCAAAAACTTCACAGCACAGGTACGCTTAAATAAAATTTGCATTGTTTTTGTTGATTAGTGTAATAAATTAACGTACTTAAAATAAATGTGTAACTATAGTGAAATGATTTAGACGGTGGTTTATTTTTTCTGCTTGTAATTTTCTTAATTTTGTTTTTGTAAGATGTGTCATTACTTTGCTTGCCCCGCCTAGATTAGCTTCGTAGCTATTTGCGGGACATTCAATATTGATGCTATTTTAATTAATGCCAATAAATTGTTGTTGTTGTAGCGTCTTTTATCGATAAATTTGGCTTTGTTCTCTAGATGTACATAACAGCCAAATGTGTCTTTGACATTAGAAATCTATTTCGCAACAATGAGTTGAAAAGTTTTTCTTGTCAATTTGCGAGAGAGTATTTTCGCCTCATCCTCGGTGTAAGAACCTGTCAAATTCACGAGTGACGTAAAACAAAGAAAACAAAAGGCATAAAACAATAGAGTCAACTGGGAATGCAATACTACAAAGGTAAAAAACAAAGGAAAAAGTCACAGGTTCTTACACCGAGGTAAACCCGTATTTTCACTTCGGGTAGTTTCAAGTCTGAGTGACTCTTGAAAAGTCTGAAAGGTTTCCCTATTATTTTGTCCTCTACATTATAAACAAGTAATCGCATCGTAAAATTAAGGAATTATATCACTTGTGTTTTCAGAACCTGTAGAAATTGCCCCCGTCGCTTCCCGACTCTGGCAATTTCTACAGCTTCTGAAAACACGCGTGATATTAATCCTTAAAGGCTGGTTTTCACTGGCGGCGGAGTCGGGTTCGTAAGAGCGCTTCTGACCTAATGAAAATCGAAAATCAGAGTCGTAAGCGAAGTCATAAGCTCGACGAAATCGGAGTCGGAAGAATCAGAATGGTTCCATTTTCTTCCGATTCCGCTTATGACTCCGTAATCTTTTACCGATTCCGTCGGTTTGATTTTCACTAGATCGTATCGCTCTGCGCTTCTGATTACGACTCCGACTCCGTCGTTAGTGAAAACCAGCCTTAATTTTACTCGGGTCCATACGATTCCATATACTAAATTTTTTATAATTTGAATGGTCACGTCCTTAATTAATTTAATGGCAAGCAACTGGCACATTTTTATATTAATATTTCCTCCCTCTGGATTAATTTCATGGGTTAAATTTTCGCGAGCTTTCGGCAATGCCCAAAAATAAAATAAAAGGCATAAGGATTGTACATATCAGTACTGCAGCGTACTTTTTTACTGTTATCCACGTTATTAACACGCCCGGTACATCAGTAGCGTACAACAGCGCCACGTTGAGATATGAGCTTCCCGCCAAATCTGATGCGTAGAACACGAAACCAAAACACGCCAATGCTACAACCATCCTGTGTTGATAAAAAGAAAAACCACGATTGATATTTAAAAAGATATCTGGTAAAGGACAACCTCTTCCCAAGGCTTCACTGCTTTCAAAATGGCGGAAAATGGAGGAAATGGAACGATAGTTTCTCTCTTCGAAATATTTTGTCATTGCGTATTATTTTCTTAAGGATCCCAGGGTCTTTTGTCCGGCATTGAAGGTCATACGATTTGCTATACTAGGTTCATATGCATGTGACACACGTCCTGACTGTAAATTTCTTGCCGACCGCCAACCATACAAACGTAAAACGTAATCAGTCGAATACGAACTTCATTGAAAAGACAATTTTACTGATAAATAAATAAAGATGGTAAATGTTAAGCTCGGTAATGAAATGAGAAGATGTAATGTTTATCATGTCATGAGCGTGGGACAAAGGAAAAGATCTGAGTCCCTGACAGGATTCAAACCTATGACCTTCCGTATACCGATCGGATACTTCCGCACACCGGTCGGATACTTCCGTACACCGGTCGGATGCTTCGGTACACCGGTCGGATACTTCCGTATACCGGTCGGATGCTTCGGTACACCGATCGGATACTTCCGTACACCGATCGGATACTTCCGCACACCGGTCGGATGCTTCCGCACACCGGTCGGATGCTTCGGTACACCGATCGAATACTTCCGAACACCGGTCGGATGCTTCGGAACACCGGTCGGATGCTTCGGAACACCGGTCGGATACTCTCACCTTTTTGTCCTACGCTCGTGACATGATGAAAATTACATCTTTCTCGTTTCACTACCAAGCTTAATAGTTACCATCTTTCTTTATTTATCACCTCACATGACGCTTTCAACATTGCTGATTCTAGCAGCATATATGGCCAATTCTCGCCACGAGTTTCTCGTAGTTCAGTGGTTAGAGCATCAGACCGGTGTGCGGAAGGTCATAGGCTTGATTCCTGTTTTTCCACGCTCGTGACAGTTTTATTTCTTGTTAAACTTAATTTTTCAACAACCTCTTTTCATGCAAGATAACTGCGTTAGGGAGCTTATATATCGCTTAATTTTATACTGTAAATTGATAATATTGCCAGTGTGTTTTTGGTAATCACTAGTTAATTCCAGCTCGCGCAGATGTCCTTCTAGGACGTCTTTCCTCAGAGTAAGGTTTTTGAATAGTTAAGGCTGTAGCCATGTTTGCGCAATTTCCCGCCAACCTGTGCTGAGACCTCCTTTAGATAAAGTCAAGTTTAAGACTGTTATAACATTTCTATTTCCATGCGTGGGATTGGTTAGTCCTTATGCCTCTTCTCCAATCCAGTTGGTATTCTTAAGTTCTCAATGAGTATTCTTGTGGAAGAACACCCTTATGTGCGCACACTCCCACCTATTACTATCCCTGGAAAGAGCGCAAACATGTTTACAACACACTATATACTGATTCGCGTGAAATTGACTTGTAAGTCAGATGCATGTGTTAAATGTGAGACGGCACGGTGATTGTGCATAGCAAAAATAAAGAAGTTAAAAAGAGATTCCCGAATACCCTCGTTATTCTGCAAGCGAGTAGCCTACAACTTACCAATTGAACCAGAGGATGAGAGTTCTTTTGCGCACGCGCGATGTTCGTAAAAGATCTAAAGGTGAATGTTTTACTTTTGTTGCCTGTGAATCCGAATCGTCTTCACCGCGCTGAAGACTCTCCAGTGCACTTCCCAACAAATCAGAATCTACTTGTGTTGGTCTCTTATTGCCAGAGAATTTCATCAAAACACGACTAGCCTCCTCAGTGCGACCTTGTACAACAAGCCATCGGGGGGACTCCGGGGTAATGCTGAAAAGAATAAAAGATATTATGTGAGATGAGGTCACTAAATTAAGGAACGAAACCTAAGAATAAAAGCCTAAAACACTGGCTTCTGTCTATCTGCCTGTCTTCTCGTTCTGCTGTTTGGAAAGGGAGAAACGCGAATAAGTCAATAAGATCCTTCCACTTCTTGTTACGATGTTACAGCCAAGACGCCCAAAGAAGACCTCGAAACTCCAAAACAAATTCTGGTCCCCATTTTTTACTTCAGTTTCTTTCGAATGGCCCGCAAACCGAATTGTTTCGTCAACTAAGAATTCTATCGCTTAGTTTTTAAAATCAACAAAAAAATGTATCTTTGTTGGAAAACACTTCGCACAAAGGAAACCGTGTTTCCCCGGTTGAATATTTCCCGCGCTTTGCACCGGTTAAATATTTTCCCGCGCTTTGCACTGGTTGAATATTTGCCCGCGCTTTGCACTAAACTGGTTGAGTGTTTTTTCGTACTTGGCACCGGTGTCGCCTTTTCCCAGGCGAAGCAATGGTTGCATAATTCCCCGCATGCATGGCACCGGTTGAATATTTTTCCAAACTTGGCACTAGTTGCATGCTTTCCTGCGTTTGGCTCCAGCTAAGGTTTTTAGTGGACTTGTGATAGATTAATTAGGATCAGTCTAAGGCTATCTTGTGTTTTTTGTCTATTGTGTCTATCATTATCAAAAAATAACTCTAATGGACATAAAACTTAAAGTGCCTTTAACCCTTAAATGAATATTTTCAGAATCAACTAGTGAAATATTTCTTGTTTTGAACTCGCGTTAATATAGTGAGTAAAAGAGATCTTATTGACTTGACCCGGTATTAATTTATTATACAACTACTTGCTGTTACCTTCAAGTAATATTTTTTACAAATCAATTAATTCACTGCGTCCACAGTTTATATTAAGTATTTTTCAAATTGATAATCCTTAAGCTGTAAACTGCACATCGACGTCATCTAATTAGCACTTTGTAAATTCAAATCTTTATTACTCACTAACTTGACGTTCAAAACAAGAAATTCAACTATTAAATGTACGTAAGGTTGATTCGAAAACATGTATTTAAGGATTATAGCTACTTAAAACCCCCGGGGGGGGGGGGGGGACTCCCATATAAAAATGACGGGGGTGCTCGTCGTACCTTTTAAGGGTCAAAATTTGTAGATTGGTACCGCTTAGGGTACTAAAATCTAAAATGACTACCGTTAGAATTATCGCGGTACCTTTTAGGGTATGAGCCGAAAAAATATGACATAATATGATATGTGTTGCTTTAGAATTGGTACCTTTTAGGGGTAAAAATTATTTTGAGCCACACCCATCAAACGAGATTCTGGTACCTTTTAGGGTGTTTTTCGAAAATTTCCGACGAGCACCCCTGTCATTTTTATATGGGAGTCCCCATCCCCCGGGGTTAAAACCAGGACACCCAACTAGCCAATTTCATGCCAATATAATAACGTTTAAAGGGATATTTGTATCAGCTACCAATTTTCGATTATTCGGATGCCTTCGGCTGAAAATTCAACAAGCCGAAAACGTTAGCTCGGATATTATTTAATTTTTTTAAGGGAGCTATTTGCCCCCGAATGTTTAGCCAGACTTTACTGAAACAAAAACTTTGGAAAACGTCAGGCGTAATTTTCATTGGGTCCTAAAACGACAGTTTTCATTTCCGGTTTGAGAATATCCGATCATCCAGAACAGCTATTTGGCGAAGCAATTCGTTGGGTTCCCTGTGGTTTAATTTAAAGCCTGAAGTGTCCGCCGTCTTCTCGCCCACGGGATTTAGGGAGAGAAAACGACTGACACTTCAGACCAGCAGTTACACTTACAGCCACAGCAAAATAAACAGCGCGGCAGGGCAACTGATCACGAGAAGTAGCGTCCGCCAGTCCCGGATGTAGTAAGCCATTAATGTTACACCTTCTTCCCCAGCAGTCCAAAAAAATATGGAACATAACCCCACCATTGTGCGGTAATTGCGGCCTACAATTTCCAGAGTGTAAACGTATTGAACAATAAACAAACCCGTCATAGACGTCGCTGTAGCAAAACGAAGAATTGTGAAGAGAACCAAAGAATGGGTGTAAACTGAGCCAAGGCCAAACGCCGTCTGAAAAAAAAAAAACAGTTACAATTATGTTGCGCCAGTAACACTGCCTAATTTTCAAGATGAACATACACTTAAAGATCGCGAAGAAAGGACCAGGCGCGGATCCAGGAAAAAACTTGACCGTTTTCCTAGACTCTAAGCGCTAATATACATTTTAGATTTTTATATTCTAAAATTGCTGTTCCTCGATTTTGAGTAATTTTTTAACAATCTGACCGATTTCCGTAAAACGGTGAAACCGGTCTGGATCCGCGCCTGAGGACTGTCCTATAATAGCACGGGTATTGATTAAAAATCAGGACTAGAGTTGTCGTTTCTAAAGCCTGCCGCACACTTGAGGAAAGTGCTGAGCAAAATTCCTCGCGAGGTAGTTAGCTCAGCTGTTTCCTAAAGTGTGCGCTGGAGTTTTTGTGAGTTTTTTGCCTCGCGAGGTCGTGAGGCAAATATCTGACGTATTTGATATTATTTGCTATGTGAGACAAATTCCTCATCGTGTGCGGGCGCCGCGAGAATCTGGCTGAGCCAAATTAATCGATTAGCCAATAAAATTGCACACTTGAGGAAACAGCTGAGCTAACTACCTCGCCAGGAATTTTGCTCAGCACTTTCCTCAAGTGTGCGGCAGGCTTAAAAGTGATGTCGTTGAGTCCTTTATTTACCCTCGGTAAGTGTTTATAGCACAAGTGCTAGTGGGGCCGAGAATTCAAACACCAAAAACAGCTACTTTCAATGGAACATTACAAGGTTAAGAACCCAACTGGCAGGAGGCAGAAAAGTTGGTTATTTAGAAGTGTGGTCGAGGAGTTGAACTTGGGTCACCTCTACCGCGAATTAATTAACGATATGCACGTGATATGTGTGATGTATAGTATGTCCTTATGTACCGATCAAATCGAACCTTCAAGATCCCCCCCCCCCCCCCCCCCCCCCCCCCCAAGAAACCCCCTGGCATTTGAACTTTTGAAATTTGGTTTGTTCAAAACTATTCCACCAGGCCAAAAGTCTTGTTCAAATACCCTATCCAAGGTTTATATCAGGCGATCACATGCCCCTACTCCCGGGAAAAAGATTATCTTCTACACCCCATTTTGATTTTCTGGGTGACGTCAGCAGCCAGTTCATGCAATGCTTTTGTAGTATTGTTTGCTCTTCAGCAAGATCGTTACAAAAGAAAAGCTTTGATTATTAAAAAACTTCTAACATGTCTTCTGGGTCACATTCCGCCATGATTTCGATCGGGGAAACCACCCTACACAAAAAGTGAAAAATAAGTCACAGTGCTCGAACGAAATATTCCGTTCCAAATGTCATAGTTTAAGCAAACACGATGACGACGACGGCGAGAGCGACGACAATGAGAGCGGCACAAAATAATACGTTTAATGAGCGAAAACAATGCCTCTGCACGTGTGTTTTACATTTTGGTACATTTCTTTGCCGTTCCCTGCAAAGTGACAACGTCAAATGATCAAATTATAAGTTTTGTGGAGAACGTGAACATAGTACACGACGATTAGTTTTTCCTTTCTCTGAACAATTCAGTCACATTTGACAAATTAAACAAATTGGACCCATTGCAAAGTATTAGACGTTTTCCTTGGTGTCGCCATCGTCGTTGCTTAAGCTCCCTATTATGTGCGTAAATACACCACGTGAATTAAGAATCGATTATAAATTTCTTACAAAGCAATCAATATTGAAGTAAGACCTACCATAAGCAATGAACATAGTAACATACAAGATCGCCGACCGATGATATCAGAGACAACCCCAAAGATGAAGGAACCGACCAACATTCCAGCCATAAAACCTGCTTGTACATTAGCAGCAATGTAGGCTCTGTCACAGATCAGATTGTACTAGAGAAAGGAAAAAATATTTTAGCATTACCTCGTTTAGTTAATACTGTTTATCTTTGAATAATAGAAAATAAAAATTGCATATTTCTCCCAAACTGCTATAACTCGTTTAACGCTTCGCATACCCACGAGTTAAAAATAAATGCGCCGAGTTTCTCAGTCACCTAAAGGGTTGTGTCAGCGGAGGTCTATTTTAATTTTTCGGCAGGTTGAGCCATGCTGGACAGATCGGTAGATATAAAACAGACAAAGAGAAGATATCTGACATCTGATTATCCAGGCTAAAATCTCATCCCTGTTCCTTCCCACCCCCCACCCCTACCCCCCCACCCCCCCCCCCCCCCCCCAAAAAAAAAAAAAAGAAGCAAAAACAAAAAACGAACGAACGAACGAAAAACCAAGGATTAAAAAAGAAAGAGGTATGTGCCATACAGCAATCGTTGAAATCCCAGAGGGCGAGGGGATGGGAAGTTGAGAACATAACGTTGCTTGACCAAACACATGATAGGAGAAATCGAAAAAGAAAAAATCGAAAAAAGAAAAAAAAACGAGCGAAAGAAAAAAGAAAGCCGATTTGATGATGATGAATTTCCAGTACGAAATTCTCTTCGCGACAGCTCTGTAAGGCGGACACCTCTCTAAGTGAGGATAATGTTGGCCGGTTGCGGCAACTCAACCCTCTTTAAAGAGGACTACTCACTAAGGCGGACAACGGAAACTTTTTAAAGCAAACTTCTGGTTAAAAATTCCTTTCAAGGCGGACACTAATCTCTTAATCTCAAACTAAAAAGCGTTTTCAAAAAGGTCTTTGTCCGAAAAATAAATTGAGTTCGATCAGTTTGGCAAACCGGGAAGCACAAGCACAAGGCGCTTAAACCTGGTTTACACCTACGACACAAGCAAAACATAAGCATAAGCATAGGCATAAAGAAAAGCATAAGCATAAATATAAACATAAACATAAGGGCATGCAAGTGCACAAGGATGTTTACACGCGAGTTAAGCATAAGCATGAGGTGACATACGTAAGCTGGCGCAGTGGCACAAAATATTGGCGCGCGAATGCCGCGCGCCAAATTTGAATCCAACATGGCGGACGAGGAAGAGTTGTGCTTATGCTTATGCTTGCGTTATTCCGGGTTACAGGTGCCTGATGCAACGACGCAAGCATAAGCACAAAACTGAAAAAAAAAAACGTTCCATTTTCTCGTGCTTGAGCTTTTGCATAGCACGGGTAACTCGGAATAACGCAAGCACAAGGCTCTTATGCTTGCGTCGCATCAGTTTATACGAGGGTTTCTTGTGCTTATATGTATGCTTGCGTTGTACTTGTAAACGAAGCTTTATGTTTCCCACCCACCGGTTTAGATGTAGGTTTCTTCTTGTGCTTATTATGCTTATACTTGCGTCCTACGTGTAAACCAGACTAAAGCCGTCAGTCAAGCACACTTACCTCTGTGGTGGTAGTTGTAAAATGTTCTATAAAGTCATATTTTGTACAGTTATCACAGCATTTATCCACATCACATTCAACTTTTGGTATTGCACATTGAAACTTGGGGGTCCCAGATATGAAGAACACACCGGAGAGCTGCATAGCGCTGGGTATATTAACGACGATGCATGTGAGGAAGTAAATAACTTTTTGCCAGAAACCAAACTCGCCAATGGACTTCAAAATATCATCAAACTGGAGAAAACAACCTTCACTCGTCTCGGAAATTGGCACACTGTAATCAAAGCACACTTTTAGCAATACAGTTAAACCTGTATTAAGCGGACTTGTATTTAGCGGTCACCCTCTGTAAGCGATCAGTTGCCGGAAAAAGTCCGGGAAGAGTCTCCCCTTAATTACTGCACCCATTCCAAGGTCCCAACGAGTTATTTTTATTTTATTATTAAGAGAAACCATTCGAATATACATTACACCGTAAAGTTTCGAAAGTAGCGGCCCTCCGAAAGTAACGTTAATTTTTGGGCCTTTCTATTAAGTTCCGAAAGCAACGGCCCACCTGAAAGTAACGGTCTCCCGAAAGTAACGGTCCAATAGAAAATACCATAGTGATGTCTCCATGCTGATGGAATAGCTTAGTGTTTTACTAAACAAGAATACCGAAGAATCGACTAGAAAAAGATAATTAAACAGGTGATTAAAGTGAGCATCGTCGAGCATCCGATAGTTTTTATGACACTCTCGTTATTAATAAGTTTTCAGGAATACCGGGAAACGATAACACTATTTAAACTACAAAAAATCTATTGCCGGCCTTTTTTTGATACAGAACTTACAATGTATTAAAATTTGTTAGTCGGGTTATTTATAAATTGTTCACTGATGCTATTCATTGAATCCGTTGATTGATATGCAAATTGTAAACAGACCGACGACAAAAGCTATATCGAAACAATGTAAACAGAAAGTCAGCTGAAGGTCACGAGTCTAATATGGCCGCAAGCTGTCACTTCTATCATATCATCTGTTGTCAAAACGAAACTTAATAATATAAAGAAAACAGACACATCAGACTAGACTAAGTACTGTCTGAAGTAATAACGAAATCATCGACCTTTCGTTATCAATGCCTCGCGGCTAATCTGACCAAAAAAACAGTAGTATAGTAAATAGAATGTTTATCCTCTCGGTGTAAGACCATGCAGCTACCCTGCTAGCCGGCGAGCTTATCTAATCTATAATTTTGGGTTTCACGTGAGCGTCGTATGCGAAACCTCGAGTCTTCGCCCGCCGGCTCGCAACTAACTGCTCGCGACTTCGCCTCTACATATGTTTACAAGCAAACTATATGTATAGCTTTTTTTCCGTGGCTTTGCTCATATATTGTAATTCGTTAAACAGTGTCGTATTAACAATTTAATGCTAGTTTCTAGCAAGATCGAAGGGGATTCTGCTGGCATAGCCAACCATCAGTGCAAAAATACGTATGTATTATAAACCATGTACGGATTAACATATGGCTTCATACGAATTATCAGGTACTATGATAGCTTTTACAGTATATCGCGGTTCCATTATGTTATGAATATTATTGCATTAAGCGAGTCATGTACACAATGTAGTTTAATTCTGTAGCACTTCGGTAAATACGGTGCAGTTATGACACGGGTCACGCACGATCGCCAGGCAGTAAGAAACCGAAACGCGAACAAATAGCCCACACGATTCATTTATACATACCTGTTAATGCTTCCATATCCGTCTCTATTTGCGATTGCTTCTATGTTTGATTGGTTTGAGTTACAGTTTGAATTAGCCGCGAAGTTCAGACTTTTCTCTGGTAAATTTTCAGCCATCGAACCGGCCGGCTCACGGAAAGTTTTAACAACAGTGCGTAGCTTGATCCCGCAGTACATCCGGTGTCGCCCAGCGGTAGACACCATCAAGGTGGTAGGTACTTGCGCGTGCACGGATAAATTCTGTTCGAAAAATCGCGCGTCGCTTTCATACATGTTTTCATTTGGATGGACACACTTTAGGATTTCATCAACAGACTTAGAACCACCTTGTGCAGTATAACAAACGTCATCTTTCACAGACAAAAAAACAGTGAGGATTTGGCTGATTTTCAGTCAACTGACTTTGCTAAAATTACTGATAAGTGCCTTCGATCATGCTTTTTTTTTTTTGCTTTTTGAACCTATCTAACAAAAGAAGACATGAAGCAAATTCTTAAAAGGAGAGCGAACGACAGCAATTTTTTTTATCAATTTTTCAAAGACATGGGGAAACAACCTTAAATTTTTAGCCTAAATTTTCAAGTTGCAACCATTTTAATCCCGGCCATCCGCCCCTAAGATCACCATTTATAGTTTTGGTGCACAAATCGTAGTAACTGTTAACAAAACCAGACCGTTACTTTTAAATTTCATTTAATACAAATATATCTTTTGGCATTTTTAAGTGATACTAAAATCTAGTGAAAATTAGCCCCCTTCAGTTTAAAATCACAGTTCGACAAGTATGTAAACGCTTGCTTTTCTCGTTGCCTCGGGCTTTAAGTGCCACTTGACATTTTCTCGAGCAAGACTGGTCGATTGAACAGGTGACAGTCATGGGTACTTTTCACTAACTGGTGTTCATAAAATGATGACAGGCCTTTCGGATTAATTTGTTCATGATCAGTTGTCGTTTCCTAGGACGTGATTTTAAAAGGTAAGCTAACAGCCCTGGAATTGAGTATCATTAAAAAGCTATGTATGACTTACTAGCCACAACAGTAGTAGTAGTATTTATTTATTTCTCCAAAGATTAACAAGTTTACAAGAATGAATAATTAAGAAATAAAGAGAATTAGTATCAATTTTGTTTTGTTATTGGTGGGATTATTTTAAAAAGTCCGTTAAGCATTATAACTACACCTACACCACATATAAAAGGTTTTATGCATACCGAGAAAAGATCAATCATTTTTTGACAGGACTTGTGATTTGTAACAAGTTTTATGGTGCTTGGAAAATAAACTAAAACGTCAATTTTCAAATAGGTCTAAGGACCTAAAATCTCTATCCTAGTAATTATTTATAGTTGGTTACCGATATGAGGCCATTGAAGCAATAAAAGTTCCTTTTTGTCATCTGATAAAGACAGACATCTTCAACCGTTAAAGAATGATTTACATGCAAAAACAAGGATCTCAGTGAAATTCAGCATCAAAGTTAAGGTAAGAAAATCAAGAATATATATGGAAAATAGCGATGTATAATGCCTTATAATGGGAGATTTTGTTACTGAATTTAGTAATTCCTTAAAGAAACCATTCTGATGCAGACAATGGATACAAGTGCATGTACATAGCGTAAAACGGTTAGAAATAACGTGATGAGGACCTAGTCTAGTAGTAATTTAGTCAGCCGTTTATGTGACTGATATCAATTGAAATGGGATTAAACTACTGAAACGCTTTCAAGGGCTTTTCACTTCTTTGGGTCATCAAAGTTGCGGGTATAGTAAACGGGTCATGAAAATGATCATTAACTAACAGACAATCTGAACGATTTCTTTCTCTTTCAAGTTCTTTTAAATTGGTAAGTTTTAAAAGAAATACACTCACAGTCTTTTACAAAAAAGGAGTTGCGGAATTTCACTGTTACTTTTCAAAAAAACTATTTGATGAGGCTCAATACCAACACTGTAATTACCCATAGAGAAATTGTCGAGCTGTGAACAAGCCTATATGGTATTCACACCTCGTCCCTGAAGTAAAAAAGATTTTTATCATGACAGTCGACTTGAACTATTGATTCTTTGGGACTGAACATTTTAACCTATTTTGGTGGCTAAAAAAAATTCTTAACGTACTCTTAGATCAGATATATGTAAATGGTATAGTATTTTATTAAACAACAGATTTTTATTGAATGTATTTGATCTGTAGACTCCTAAATTGGGAGTGTCTGGTGCCCTGAAATTTTATGCTGTGGAGCCCAGTGCGGAGCCAGAACGTTTTCGTGCCTGGAGCCCAAGAAAGAACAATTCATTTACAGGGCCCTGAAAATGTCTATTCCAGTTATCTATATTCTGTTGATTTTATTTGGTGCTATGTCGTGGCTGTCGTTATTGGAGAGAGACATAGTTCATTGATTGAGTGTAATTGTACTACAAATAATTAAACGTTTTATATTTGCGTTTGGTGATAATACAGGCAAAAGTGATAAAACCATAAGTTTCTCGCAATAAATATATATTTTGATTTTTTGGATCAATGGAGTCCTATACTTTATTGAGGTCAATGAGCTCTGATTTTTGTTATTATGAGCCCTGGAGCCCCACGTTTTTTGGCCCGGAGCCCTGCAGCCCTAAAACCTTTTGGGACGCTGAATGTTAAGGGAAAAGGGGGCTATCTTCCATAAATGTTCTAGTCGAAAATGAAAACAGACTTGCACACGTTCCAATACGAAAACCATGCTGTACATAATATTAATTTAATACTTTACATGTTATTTTACTGACTCCTCCAGACCAAACTTTATCTTCGCTTTACATTATAGTTCATTGTTAAAACAGTAATAAATAGGACGCCAAAATAAAGCGTTCCTTACTAAATTCTAGCCTGGGTTCGTTCTTAACATTTTGGCCAATTCGTAATCTTCATGTCCTCAGGGCCACCAGTCAACCCCCGGGGGGTTGACTGGTAGGGCCCTAATCGTAAATCGTAGCCAATTTTCCAGAAAAAAATAAAAGAAAGATCGAGTGAACATAATGGCAACAAGGAATGAACGCCTAAAGCTTTGTAAGGCAAGTTGCAAAATCAGGGTGATAGTTACTAAGTCGCCTAGTCGGTACTCAGTAGCCAGGTTACACGAGGGAGAAATTATTCAATGAGAATATGCACGGAGGTTGGATCATTTCATCTCTTTAATTACATGATATTTGGTGATGGGGGATAACAAGTAAAATTAAATAACCCATATTTTAAAGTTCAAATGCCCAGAGGTTTCCCAGGGGTTGCCCAGGGGTTGCCTGAGGGGTGTTGAAGTTTCCATTTGATCAGACGAGTGAGCAGCCGATTTTCACGATGACGTCATTTAACTACAACTACTAGACTTCATTTCGTTTTTTCTTTCTTATTTAAATTTTATGATCTATATTCCAGTGGAGTTTTAAAAATAACAACAGCCTTAATTAACATGAGAAAACAACAAAAATCCCTGAAGGATACTGGTAGTTGTAGTAAATGACATATAAAAAAAATGCTCTATTGCCTTTTTTTTTTCATTCTTTACTAAACTGCAGTTTAGTAACATAGATAACATTAAGGCTTTACAGTATCTCGTTTGTCTTTTTTAAACCGCAGTACAAAATGAGGGTGTTTTTGAATAAAATGTTTCTTGGGAGCTTACTGATCGCTTTCATGGCTGTCATTATTGCTGGCAGAACAAAGAAACATTACCGTCACCTGCTTACAAAGAAACTGCTTGAAGGCAAAAGTCCAGGTAAATATAAATTATATATGTTGGGTAATCGTTTGCTAAGCATGTCTTGAGCTGACTGACTGATATGGCGACTGGACTCACCGAGTCTGAATCTACAGTGCATGCGCATGAGCTGACTGACTGATATGGCGACTGGACTCGCTGAGTCTGAATCTACAGTCCATGCGCATGAGTTGACTGACTGATATGGCGAAAATGTGAGAGGGAGAATTTTTTTTTGGCCTTTCGAGCCTTATTTTTGGCGAAATAAGAAATGCGCCCTCCACCCCGCCCCCCTCCACCCCCAACCTGTCCCCCCCCCCCCCCCCCTGGATCCAGCACTAATCTACTAACCTATTATCTAACTTACTAACTAAAAATCTTTAACTTTTACACGTAGAAATTTTCCTGTCTTTCATACAAGTTAGTAAGAGTAATATCGAATGCTTTTTGCTTTCAGATTTTTCGAGTTGGACCAGACATCACATCTCCGGTTTTAAAAAATCACTGTTTGGCCGTAGAGCTCCTTATTACCTGCCATCTCGCTCTTCAGGCGTCCCATACCCATACGCCAAGCCCTATGCAGCGTACGCTCCCTCTCTCCCTCCTGCTCTACCATCGTTCTACCAATCCCCGTATCCAGCGCCATCTTCAAGTCCGATACAGTATTCAGATGCCCCTGTTTCGTCATATCAATCTCAGGCCCCTTACTCCTCGTCTTATGCTTACCCCGCTCATTCCCCTTATAATTACCCAGCCCCCGCCCATCCATCGTACTACCAACCGGCGTCCTACCCATCTCAGGCAGCCTATCCGTCATATGCTCCCTCCATGTCACCAGGTTCCTTCACATCCCAATCCCAGCAGCTGTCCTATTCATCTTCCTCAACCCCGTCGTATGACTATGACCAAGGTCAGCAGACGTCATATACTACTCCGCTCACCTCAAATGAAGCTACATCCATTGGTAACTCTGCAGCATACTTAGTGCCCGCGAAATCTTCTCAGTCAAGCAATGACGCCCCTAAGAAACCCAAGCCTAAACCGATTCCTCCAGATAGAACAGAAAAGTTTGAGATCAGAGGAAGATGTAAGCATCTTAAAGTTTTGTAAAGAATCATATAAAATTTCTTTCGTTGAGTAGTATTATTTTGATGGGACGTTTTTAACCCGTGAATACGCGCATGTGTAATGAACGGGTTATCGGTAACGGAGACAGATACGCAAATGAGTCAAACGCTCACTCGCTCACTCACTCCTTCATCAGCTGTAAACTTAGTGACGTAATGCAAAGCCGGCTGAAGTCGAACGATTAGTTCGCTCGACTATCCAGAAACGGGATGTTAGCAAACTCAGTTTATGAGCCACATGTGATAGACTGATGATGAGCCACAATGGTATCCTTTTCATACCTAAAATGACCCTAAAACGACGAGGTTTAACTAATGTCGCAGGTTATTACAATTACAAATTAAATAAGTTTGTGGAAACTAACTGCGACTCAACTCTTTTAAATGTACTTACAATACAGTTTTCAAAAGCATCGGGTGCTGGGCCGATTCTCCGAAAGACCGCGCAATGGAAACTATTGAAGGCAAAAGTTCCCAGCTTAAACAAAATGATTACAAGATCAGAGTGAACGCCCTGATGAAATGCGCCGAGGCAGCAGATGAAAACGACTTGAAGCTATTTGCACTGCAAAACGGTGGCCAGTGTTTTGGTGGAAAAAATGACGAGAACACGTATCGAAAACATGGAGCCAGTTCAGACTGTGGAGGTACAGGGCTGCTTTGTAGCTTTTACTCACATGTTCACACTTTCAGAGTCCATACACAAATATCAAATGTTAGACTCTTAAACAGACGCGATGAACATTCAGTCAAATTCACTGGATCTAAAATTATCATTGTATGCTCTATTTATGCTCTATTGTTTCTTATCTGATTATATTTAATAATAAGAGATCTATATAGCACTGTATTCCAAAGTTCTAAAGCGCTTTACAATGACCTAAAAAGTTAACAGTATTTACAAACGAAAATAAAGGCTATGATAAAAAATGCTGTTCAAAAAGGTAAGTCTTATTAAAGGGATACCTGGCCATGAATAAATTCATAAGGCAAAACTTTAGCAGGGGTGTCACTTTGAAAAACGCTATATCGTGAACGTTTGAAAGCCGATTTCGCTAAAATTTAACAGAGATATTGGCGAATAATGGAAGTGCATAAGGATTGTTTTTTTTTATTGAAGGGATCGCGCTTTGCGTCAATGCTGTAAGCCACTAAAGTTAGTTTTTTTTAAACGTGGTTTTGTGTCCAAGTTTGCTCCTGTATGATACAGAGCAAGTTGATTTCGCCACTCACTGATCCGTCAAAACGTCTATTGTGTCATATCTGACTCGGATTTTTTTATTTCAACTTTAATTAAAAGTTATTAGCTTTTAAGGAGTAAAATTGTACATGTTAGAATTTGAAACCTCATATCTTCCCGTTAAAAGCCTATTTAAAAATTTTGAGTCAGATATGACAATCTACAATACACCTAGTTTACCTCCCTGCAGTGTCAACTCATGAAATTCTCTATCCGCGCTGAATTCTTGGACACAAAATTGCTTGTTTTTACCCTTCCGAAGGCTTCCCGAGCAAACACGAAAGCAAAAAATATATATTTATGGTAGGGATTTTGCTAATTTTAATCCACGGGCTATTGTCAATGTCAACACTTCTTGCAGAAAGAACAAAGCGTTGACACGCATTGCACGTGCAATGATTGATGCAGAAACATTACAGAGCCTGTTCGTGAATATTTCGCGCATTTTCGGTATCAGCCGTCGCACTTTGTGCATATTCATTTCATAAATGCATACTGATGAGCGGAACCTGTCCCCCGCGACCTTAATGTGCCACTACGACGAAAAGTTTTGCATTTCTTTTCCGCAAATGTATCTAATAGGTTTAGACAAATGCGAATTGCTATAAATTAGTTTGATATATTCTTACACAGCCGAGAAAAAGCTGGCCGAAAACCCACGAAAATCGCGTAAAATCCGTCCGCCATTCCGTTCATAAATCCGAGCCCGCGTTCTACTGGTCTACGATCTGGTCCACATGACTTGATTTGTGACGTCAATGACTCAACGCGATTCCCTCCGGGTTACAGACAGCAAAGCCAAAAGCTAAAAGGCACGTGTTGAATCATTGACGTCACAAAATCTTCAGGCCAACTCGATCCAACTCTCAGGGTTCGGTCCCAGTCATTTTTTAACTGAGTAATGGCGTCAAGCCGAATTCGAAATGTAAAGTTAAAATGATGGCACTTCCCGTACGAGTTTTGACTTGAAACTTCGCAAGGTAAGTAACGAGTACTTATATTTTCAAATATGAAGAGAACAGAAAATGTATATGTTGTAGTTCAATTTTATCCTTGGTTCAATTTTGATTTTTCTTTGTTTTATATTCATTACCATATATTAGCATAGAAAAGAACAATGGAAAATCAAAATTGAACCAAGGATAAAATTGAACTACAACATATATTTTTGATCATAGTGGCACTTTAAGATTATACTTAAAAGAGCTAACGCTACAACTAGCTTACGCTCAGATCAGCGGCTAAATACAGGGATTGCACCACAGTCAAAGTCTTAAATGAAATCAAGTTTTTGAGCCCGCGAGAATGTACACCCACACACCAAACCTTCGTTTTCACTCAAACCGCTGGTCGGTGCAAGTCCTGTATTTAGTCACACGTACGCTCAGGGAGACTGTTCCACAGTTTAGGAGCGCATACAGAAAAGGCTCGATCACCATTTTAATTCACCAGTTTACATTGTAAACTTCATATATCTTCAGTTACAACTTTAGTTAGTTATAGAATTCTCACACCCCATGTCACACTAAGGTGCGGGATTGCAGAAAACTAGTTTAATGAGATGGAAATCATATTTCTATCTCATTGAATAACAACACATGCTATTGTATCATGTTCGTTCTAAAAAGCTGAATTAATTATCCACAATCCTGCACCTCTCTCCCATGTCACCAGTTTTATAGTAGCCAATGATATACTTGTAATCTATATTCAAATTTTAATAACCGTTGTATATTTTTCACTCTTACACTGACCCTGTAGAAAACTAGTTTTACTAGTCGAAATATTGGCCAACACCGTGATTGACGTCTAGTGCAAGAATCCCTTCTTTAAAGTGTATATGACAGTGATTTTTTTTATTTGCTTGATCGAATCTACATGATGTTCTGATAAGAAAATGGAAAAAAAAATCGATATCGATTTTTCTTCTCTGCGTTGTAGCCGTCTAAAAACGTGAAATTTCACTTCCGGTGTGTTACAAAACCGGGCAAGAAGAAAGACTGGAAATAGTCCGCTGTGACGTCAATACAAGAATGCCGGTGTCGAGGTTTCTCAGTTCAGTCCTCATATTTTTTATGCACCCTGAGGAAGAAAAACATGGTTCTATTAAGGTGTGTTGTCTATGGTTGTAGTAACACGCACCAAAAAACGGAGGAACTGAGAAATCGTGACACTGGCATTCTTGTATTGACGTCACAGCGGAGTATTTCCAGTCTTTCTTCTTGCGCGGTTTTGTAACGCACCGGAAGTGAAATTTCGCGTTTTTAGACGGCCAAAACGCGGAGAAGGAAAATCGAAATTTTTTTTCATTTTTTTTTATCAGAACATCATGTAGATTCGATCAAGCAAATAAAAAAATCACTGTCATATACACTTTAATGAGATCCGGAACGAAAGTTACCACAACAATTATTGTATAGTGTTACGTGGTCCTCTGCATTTTTAAATCTATCACATACAAGACCGTTCGTTTGATTCTTAGAGCGATAGGCTAAGCTGCGTCGGCTGCGAAGACTCGAGTATTATCGCATTCAATAGTACATGTATAAGTTGGTAGAAACGTTAGAAAAATAAAGTGCTCATTGGTTTCCTTTTCCTTTTCTGCCTTTAGGTGATGGAGAAGGAGGACCTTGGAGCAACGAGGTGTATAGGTGAGGAAAAAATGAATTAGAGAAAACATCATATTTTAAGTTTGGAGTGCGCAAAAAAAATTAGTTCTCGCGAAGGGATTCAAACCCATGACTTCCCTTGTTGCTTGTTGCAATCTAAGTCGCGTGTTTAATCATTAATTATTTATTATCATAATCATTATCAAAATACTTGATAATACATTAACTTTGTCTTTTTCCTCATTTTCTCTTGGATTAACTGAATATCTTTGTCATTCTGCTTTGCTCTCGTTGTCATCTTCGTCAACATCATCATCATACGATAGACTAGATTTATTAACGAAAATTGTAAAACTAGATTGACAGCAACGAGATCTTATGTCTGTCATTATCACAGCTTCCTGGACGAAGATGGTCAACTACTAGTAAAACCACCAAAGCCAATCGCAATGGACAGCAAAAACAATAAATCAAGCAATAGTTCAAAGCCAGGGTGTCCAAATCCCTGCGCAAGTAGTTCTCCTCAGCAGGTATCCCCGCCAGTGTGTCCAAATCCATGCGGTAACAATCAGTCCACACAAGCCGCTGGAAATACTTCATGTACCACTCCTCAATCAAACAACACTGGTGGAGGCCAGAGTTGCGGAGGATGTCTTATGCCAACCTCAGGTTGTGGTGGTAAGTTTGTTTTCAAAGCTGGGACAACTAATTCTTCTTCATTTAATCTTTATTCCGATCATAATCATTATCAAAATTCTGGATAATAGTTTGTCTCTTTCCTCATTTTCTCTTGTGCTAACTGAATATCTTTGTCATTCTGTTTGCTTTCGTTGTCATCTTCGTCACCATCATCATCATCATCATTATCATCGTTATCGTCATCCTCATCTTCATTACAATGGATGTTATCACCTGCTACAGTGACGCAAAACCAGTCCAACTTTACCTCATCGAGACCTACATATTCCTTGACTAAACATCTTGCAACAAGTCATGATACACTTTTCTATATAAACTTCAGTGAAATACAAGGATTTTTGCCACCGCGGAAAAATCATATCTCGACGCACGTGAAGATATCAATTTTATCTTTACTGTGATGAGTGAATATATCAAAATATTCACGTTAGCTACCATGTTTGCCCTTATTAAATGTCAAACAAGCTTAAACTACGTTGTAGGTGTTGTCTATAATCGCAAAATTAAATCTTCGGATCTTCTTCGGCATCTTCGGAAAATTTCAGAAAATGATCGAAAACATTCGTACCACCTTCGGACAGTAGTCGGATAACGTTCTAAAATCTTCGTGAAACAGCTTAAATCTTCCAAACAAGATAATACATGGGTACGCGGAGATATAAAATTTATCTTCTCGTGTTTAACTCGATAGCTCACGTGTGAGCCCATATCTTCTATATTACTGTAGTCATATCATTACCATTGACCATCAACAGCGTTATCAATCACTATAGCAAACTCGCTTATTCATTGAAATGTTAATTAAACTAAGTAACATTAGGCCAGATAATATATTCGGAAAGTGCTTTCACTACATACGTTGTATCATATGTTATAAACCCCAAACCGAGATGATATCGCTTTTATATCCAACGCCTAATGCATTTCAGTTCCATATTTTATCATACAGTTGTACCTCCATGTGCGACTACCTCTCCTAAGCGACCGCTTTTCTAAAATACCAAATTTTTTCCAGTCAAATAACTATAGTCAAAACCTCACGTAAGCGACTAGCTCTTCTAATTTTCGTTTTTCTTACAGGTAAAAATAATGGCACATCGAAAGGTGAGTTGACTAAAATTACTTTCCAAACATAAGATTAAAACGAGAAATGGCATACAAGTAAAAGTACATATAACGTCTTTCTAACTTTTGTGTATGGATGAAATTAAATTCGTACCGTGTGGCCAATTACATGACAGCTATTGAGCTGTACTTTTTTATGGTGCTGGTTTATGTTGTACAAGGTGGGTCAAACGTTTGAGTGTTTAGATGAAATTCTAAAGCGTGAATGACAGCTAGTTATTTAAAATGACTAAAATTACCCGGGGGCAAAACTCCCATATAAAATTTAGTGGTCATAATATATATATTGGTACCGCTTTAGGCTTAGTGTGCTAAAATCTAAAATGACCACCGTTAGAATCATCGCGATACCTTTAGAGTATTGAGCCGAAAAAATATGACAGAATATGTTTTAGAATTAGTACTTCTTAGGGGTAAAATCCATTTGAGCCACGCCTATGAAATAAGATTCGGGTGCCTTTTAGGGTGTTTTACGAAGATTTTGGACGAGCGCCCCGTCATTTTTATACAGGAGCCCCCCGAAGGCATTACGTTCCTTTCGGTGCTGTGTCCTACGCTGTACAGGATTCAACTTTTCACCAGTTAAGAGTGGAAGGGTTAACCATGAAATAAATACAGCTGAATATTTTCTTTTTTTTTAAATTATGGAATAGGAACATCGTCAAAAGGTAACCAGACTCAACCATCCGGTGGATGTAATCCAGGTGCAATGGGAGGAGGCTCATGCATGCCTCAGGGAACTGCATCTGCGGGGTGCGGAACTATGGGAGCAGGAACTCCCTGTTCATCTCCGATAGATCCCTCTGGGGGATGTGCTATCCCTGGGACCGCGATGCCAGACTCAGGAAGTACACCTTGTCCGCCTCAAGGAATGCCTTCTGGAATCCCTGATTGCGGCGGCGGATCCGTGGGTGGAGGATCATCCTGTGTAACTGTTGGTGCAGGATGTGTGCAGATTGGATCTCAGCCAATGGGAGGTGCGCCATGTGCTCCTCCAGACCAAGGAATGACTGGTGGGTGTCCCGGCATGGCAATGTCGGGAACATCCTGTGTGATTCAGGGGAAGCTCGTCGAGGGTTGCCCTAACATGATCACTGGTGGAAGCCCGTGTCCGCCAACTGGGAATGGCACCGGAGGATGCGTTAACCCGGTTGGTCCTTGCAGTAACGGTACGCAAGGACCCAATGGCACAACAACGGGCCCGAATCCTAAGCCAGGACCGAATGGAACTACGACTGGTCCAAATCCAAAACCGGGTTCAAATGGAACTACTACTGGTCCAAATCCTCTTGCTCCAAGTGAGAAAATATAAAACTATAACAATTTTACCTTGAAGATGTTTAACTTGCTTTATTTACTTTTAAGTAATTAAATAAAGCAAGTTAAAATATTAAAATATTGAACAAGTTACCCTGCGGTGATGTAGCAAGTAAAAGTTTCTTCGCAATTTAATCAATGCAATAGTTACTAATTTGGTATTATTTCCCGTGTTTTGAGATTATAAATTGTAAATTCCACTGGAAAAGTTAAAAATGTACATACAATGTACTATGTAAATAACATGTAAATCATTAAACATATACTGCAAATTAAGGATAATTTGCATGATTTTTGGACATTTACATGTTGTCAATAAGAACTGATTGATGTAAATATTAGAGAAGATGCTGTATCTTTTGAAGGTATACGAACAGAGATCATGTAAAAAAAACATGTAAATTTAAAAAGAGAGGCTGTCAAGATCTTGTAAATAACATGTAAATCGGAAAAAGGAGGTTATCAAGATGTGACCCAGCAAAGATAAACATACATCATCTCCTTAGTGATTACCTGGCGTGGAATGAATACCTGTTATTTTTCCTCCCGTCGTAGAATGCAAGGCAAAGGTTGACCTAGGACTTGTCATTGATGGTTCTGGAAGCATAGAAAATTATGGGAAAGGGAACTTTAAAAAGGTTTTGAGTTTCACCAAAGAGCTTACCAAAGCCTTTGATGTGTCAAAAGAGGAAACCCATATAGGGATCATCGTTTATGACAATGAAGCGAAGGTAGGACTGTATTAATCTGAGTTAATATATTGCTGTTACGAACGACTTCAAATTCTTTATCACCTACTCTTCACTCACTCATTTTCAAAATTAACAGACTATAGCTAGACCCATGCTCAAAAGGTCTTACTGAATTGGCCAAAATGTCTTCTACTTGTCTCATTTACCACTGTCCGCTGTTTTATCGAGGTGAAGCGGTCATACATAGCGCGTCAGACTGAAGTTCGCTGGTTTAAGCCAGATTTCTGCTGCCTTAAGGCTGGTTTTCACTAACGACGGAGTCGAAATCGGAGTCGTAATCAGAAGCGCAGAGCGTTACGACTCCGACTACGACTCCGTCTCCGACTCCGTCGCCAGTGAAAGCCAAGTATTATGGATTTCTTACTGGCGAACATAATGCTTGGGAGTGGGGAGGGAGGGGAGGGGGCAGGAGGAGTGTTAGGGGGGAGGGGGCAGATAAAACTGGAAAGGACTATCCCATCCCATCCAGAGATAGCAGTTGTACTTCTATAGTCGCTTCAGTAAAACTTCAGCTTAGCTATATACTGATTTTGTAAAAAAGGCAGTTATTTTTTTTTTAATTATTGAATAGAGTTAAGCATTTTTATCGTATAGGTTGTGTCGGGGTTCGATGAACATTACGCAGAATCAGAAATTCTTTCCACGATTGAGGGCATCAGCTACCCTGGCGGTGGAACCTACACTGGGAAAGCTCTTTCGAAAGCTAAGTCCGAACTCTTTGATAAAAGTGCTCGTGCCGGAGTTCCCAACATTGCCATTGTCATAACTGATGGCAGGTCAACGGATAATATTGGTGCTCCTGCGCAACAACTCAGGGACTCCGGATGTACTGTGTTTAGTGTAGGGATCGGCAAAAAATACGATGAGGAACAACTGAGAGAAATGGCCACAGATCCAGACTCGCAGCATGTGCTGGAGGCGGATTTTGATGCACTTGATTCACTAGTCAACACCATCGTGGATACTGGCTGTAAAGGTGCGCGCTATTACCAGTGATGTTTTTTTTTAACATAAGTTCTATGGGCTAAGCGATTTGCTTATGAATTGTCGGTTGGACCCCGGCGTTGATGTAAAAGAACTGAGAAAAAGAAAAACAAAGAAAAAGAAAGTTAAAACATAAAGTACAGAAAACACAATACTGCTTACAAAGCAAAAACACCTTGTGAAGATTTTACATAGGCATACCCAGTATCCCATTGCAGAGCATTTTGTTGACGTCTAACTTGCAGGCGTTCTTTTCATGGATGGGCCAGTGCTTGATTGGTTATGTCGGCGTTCTGGTGTTTAGCCGCCATTTTGGTTTATCGTTTGCAAAACGTACTCCTTTGTCCTATTGGCCTCAGTTTTCGACTCACTCTCATACCTCGTCCCCCCCCTCCCCCCCTCCCCCCCCCCTCCCCCCCCCCCCCCAAATAAACCTGAACTGCATGAGTTGTGGCATGTGACAGATAACCATGACAACAGCCATGCAGTGAAGGTACTGATCCTCTGAATTAATAATAATAATAATAATAATAATAATAATAAACTTTATTTCATAAGGGTAACACTTGACAGTTAAGTGATGAACTCGTGGCCCTCTTAACAAACTAAAGATAATTACATGTGTATATAAACAAAATATAAATAAATATAAATAATATAAAAAATATAAATAATAATAATAAAAACTATCCTATATACAATAAAAACTATCCTATATACAATAAAAACTATCCTATATACAATTTATTTATATACAATTAACTTCTCCCATACAAAACTCATAAATTGAATCTTTGTGAATTAGAAGTGTTTTGGTCGACACGAGCAGTTCATGTGTTTAGCAGTTTAGTAGCTATTTATTGTGGCATGTTAAATGGAAACTCTCGCGTAATTCTGTCTTCACTGTCCGTATATAGTATAAATATATATATATATATATATATATCAGTAATAATTGTGAAGATCTATGCTGGTTTTTTTTCACACAGGGGCAGGTGGAACAATTCAACAACCGCGTAAGTAATCTTTTTTATTATAGTAAAGAAAATGGAAACTGGCGCGCGCGTTTACATAATTGATGCAGAAGTGGGGGAGTTTAAAGAAAATCGAAAGTTTATGTGATCCTGATCTGCAGGCAAATATTCGTATGCACTCTTTCGAATTCTCTCAAACTAACATAAATTGTTTGATCGGTCTAGTTATGTGAGCACCAAGCTGTGCTAACACGAACTGATCCGCCGGAGTGAATCAAAATGCACCAAAATTTTATGACTAAAAATCATATGAGTTTTAGAAGTTGTAGCACGACTTGTTCACTGGACCGGGTAAAGTTTTGTACATCAAATAAGAGATAAGCTAAGGAGTAAATCATAGTTTGACAGTTACACTCACACTTAAATAAGTGAGTTTTGAAGGTGCGAATATGCTGAGAGTTAACGTTCTCCGAGATGACAGCATGGAAAATATTTGACAGTATTGAAAATATTGTACCGGTATTGTAGGATCTTGAAAGAGATGTCCTTCCGTTACTATACTCTGTCACATTATTAAAACAAAGCTTTCGTCTTTGCAGCGCCATTATCCAATCTGCCGATGATTCCTCCATCGGCGAATGTCCCAGAGACTAGTAAGTAAATTATATAAACTGCTGGAGCATAACTGGGAGAGTTGAAAAGAGAGAAAGAGTTGGTAAAAGTGATATAGGTTAACTTTTTTTCCAAGCGACGTAAGCGGAATCATAAGCGGAATCGGAATCGCAAGAACCTCACGATCTAGTGGAAATCAAAACGACGTAAGCGGATAGTAAGCGACAGAAGCAGAAGCGGAATCGGAAGAAAAAGGAAACCTTTTGATCCTTCCGATTCCGATTGCGACTCCGTTTTTTATTTATACTAGAACGTAAGGCTCTTTACACTTCCGATTTCGACTCCTCTTCCGATTACGTCGCTAGTGGGAACTAACCCAAGGGTTTTAACACAGGAACTCCAGCTCAATAGGTGTTTTATGGACCAACTATATTATCTGACCTTTGTTTAGACTGTTCACATGCAGTCCCCTCTTTTCCCGTGTGTTCGTCGAGTACGATCGTTCAATTCGTTTAGCCGCCATCTTCAATGTTACGGCACGATCGAACTCGACGAATACACGGGAATGTAGGGGACTGTGAGCAGCTAATCTTTCTTTAGTGTTGTGTGTCACGGTAGCCGAGCTTACCAAAATCCTGGAAAATTTAAAAAAATGCCAGACGTTCTTGAAAAGTTTCTTCCGTTCTTTTAACATTGCCAAGAACGGCACACGTGTAGGACTTGTGCTGTTTTCCAAAATCTTTGAAGTCATGTTCGATTTTGAGAAGCATTTTGAAGCGAAATGAACTTAGGGTACGTGTGGTGCTGCGAGTTGGCATGCTCTTGCACTCGTGCGGTAGTTTTTGTAAAATAACATTTGGGCAATGAAAGGATTTTAGGAGTAAAGGACTACAACTAATTGTGTTTGAACATCCTCTTTCTCCATAAGGATGCAGTAGCAAAGTGGATGTCGCTGTTCTGCTAGACGGCTCAGAGAGAATCGATTACCAAAATCCTGGAAACTTTAAAAAATGTCAGACGTTCTTGAAAAGTTTCTTCAGCTCTTTCAACATTGCCAAGGACGGCACACGTGCAGGACTTGTGCTGTTTTCCAAAACCTCTGAAGTCATGTTCGATTTTGAGAAGTATTTTGAAGCGAAATCGATAACAGACGCTATTGACAAGATACCATACCCGAGAAAAGGCACCAATTGTGGAGCAGGCCTCGATCTGGTGCGAACTGATCTGTTTGACGCGAGTGCGAGGCAGGGCGTGAGAAACGTCCTCATTGTTATCACTGGTGGATCTTCACAGGTGAGAATTTGTGGGGCGAAAAAACTCCTTAAGGAGAGCCTCCACTGTTATAATAAATTGTTGAAAGTAAAGTCTGAATTTCAAATGGGAATAACATTTAAGTGTACAAAAATATGGATATGAATATTGCCTATGCTCGCTTCTAAACTTCCCGCGCGCCGCCATTTTGAATTTTTATGACATCGTGTGGTTATAGCTGTTTTTATAGGATTATAAGTGATAAAACGCCAATTGCCGAATTGTTCAATGACCACTTTGTTCACATCGCTGATATTGTGCCCCTGATAGGAGTAGAGGATTATGGCAAGGATTATGCTAATCATCCATGCATCAAAGCAATCCATGAACACAGGGGCGCAGGCGCACCAACTTGCTTCAGTTTTCATCACGTAAGTGTATCTCAAGTTGAAACGTTACTGAAAGAGGTCAATGTACGCAAGTCGCCTGGTCACGATATGATCTCACCACGGCTGATTAAAGAATCGGCAGCTGTTATTGCCAGGCTGCTTACCAGCATTATTAATTATTCCATTGAAAACTACTGTTATCCTCAAATTGGAAGATGGGCACTGTGACTCCTTTGTTCAAAAAGGACGACGAACTTTGTAACGTCAACTACAGGCCCATAACTGTACTCCCTGCTCTGAACAATATTTTTGAAAGGCTTCTGGCAGGGCAGATGTATGAATTTTATCGTGAAATCCTATCAGATTTCATTAGCGCTTATAGAAAGTTTCATAGTTGTGAGACCTCCTTGTTGAGGTTGACGGAAGACTGGAGGATGATGCGCGACAGGGGGGAACTCGTTACAGTAGTCTTTATGGATCTCTCCAAAGCGTTTGATGTTATTCAGTATCCTGCACTCCTCCTTTCCAAGCTCAAGGCCTACGGTATGGATGACGCAAGTTGCGCTCTACTCAGGAACTATCTCTGTGATAGATCACAGAGGGTCAAGGTTGGTGATACCTGCTCCGCCTGGGAAAGCGTCAGACGTGGGGTCCCACAGGGGAGTGTATTAGGTCCAATGTTATTCAACATTTTCATTAGTGATCTCTTCTTCTTCGTCAAGAGGGCCAAGCTGAACGCTTATGCTGACGACCATCAGGTTTACTACTCCCACGTCGATCCAGCAGCTCTTGACGCATGCGTATCTCACAATGTCAGGGTTGCCAATCAGTGGTACCATGAACTAGTCCTCGGTGATACGGACTATAGTTTCTCCTTCCCAGTAAATGATACGTTAGAAATTTTTGGAATGGAAATAGATAATAAGCTCAATTTTTCTAGTCATATATCCAATGTGTGCAAAAGGATCAATACTCAATTTAATGTTATGTTGCGCTTTCGAAAACTTCTACCCAGGGACACCTTACTTAAGCTTTACAAAGCGTACATTTTACCACATTTTTACTATTGCTCTTCTGTCTGGCACTTTTGTGGAGCGCGCAATACGGATAAGCTAGAATCGCTAAATAAGAGAATACTTAAATTTATACTTGGTGATTACTCGTCCCCATACAGCAGTCTTCTCATTAAAGTGAACTCTACTTCTTTATGTAATAGGCGCGTTCAGAATTTCCTTATATCATTATATAAGAGCCTGTTTTTTGCTCATTTTCCTGTTTATATGAAAAATATGTTTTCACTCCGATCTTCTTCTTATGATCTTCGCGGCAATTACATTCTGTCACTTAGTAACCTAGAACAACTGGCTATGGCCTTTATTCGTTTTCTTATTTTTCAGCTAAACTATGGAATGCGCTGCCTGATTTTATCCGCACTAGTGTGTTTGAAGACTTTAGAAGAAAAATTCAGTGTTGTAACTTTGTGTAGTCCCTGTCTCGCTTAGCTATTGAATTAACTTTTATGTTCTCGAAAATATTAGCTTCTGTAAGCTACTCTAAAATTCGAGTGAAAATAAAGCTTATGTATGTATGTATTGTTGAGAATCAACGTTCTCTTGTATGCAACAATAGGCCATTTGCACGATGGCGTCATTTGACTACAACTACCAGAATTCATTTCGTTTTTCCTTCCTTATTTAAATTTTGTAATCCCAGTGCGGTTTAAATAACAATAGCCCTAATTTGCACCACAAAACAAAAAACTGAAGGATTCTGGTAGTTGTAGTCATATGACGTCATCGTGCAAATGGCCTATTGGGTAACCACATTGCGTGTCATAAATATTCAAAATGGCGGCGCGCGGAAAATTTAAAAGCGAAAAAAGGCGATATTCATATCCAATTTTCGTGTACACTAAAATTATACTTCTACTTGTTATTAATTAAAATTTAGACTTAATTTCCAACAATTTAACGTCAATTTGTTATAACAGTGCAGGTTTCCTTTAAAGGGACACTGTCACGGATTCGCATGTGCGGACCAGGCTCACTTCAGTCCACTTGAAAACATTTGGCCGCCATAATATGGATCTTGAAATCGATGGCAGAAAATGCTCATTTTCAACGTAATATGCAAGGATTTTCGAAAAACAGACATGTTTTATGGTGGAAAGGACATAGTTCTTTAACTGTGGCTGAAAAAATCGCCGATTGGATGGATTTTTGGGACGCAAACCGCCTTCGAGTGGAAGTCGATCTCAAACCGAGTGTTTTGGCTTCACTCCGTCTTCTGAAGGGAAAACAGTGGCGACAAAGAAACCCAAAACGGCTAGAAAAACCCCAAAGGACAAAAGAATACGCCAGAGGCGAGTTTAATTGACTTAATGTCTGAATTTCGCTTTATTTAGCGTTCGAAATCTACGCTATCTTTTCCCCATACAAAGTCTTATAAAGCGCTCAAATTATCAACGGCCTCCGTGTAATACCGCTTTCAATACCGCTTTCAAAGAAGGGTCACGTCCCGACTCACACACTGCTAAATAATTAATCCTTTGCTTTCTCGAAATGTGAGAAATATTCCAGCGATAAAAAGTGCGCCGCGAAGACAGAATCGGGGCAAGTTCCGTAACCTATTTATCTTCCAAATAAACACGTTTATGATATTTCGACTACTCTTTCATCGCTCTTTTCGGCGTACCAAATATCCTCACGCTTTTCCGTTCCGAGTTTCTTCGTTTCCACCGTGACCGCCACCACATAGTCGACGCCATTTTGAAATTAATTGACAGTTCAACTTGAAAAATTTAGGCTAAACTTTTCAAGTTTCGATTCGAATAACTGGCGCATGCGCCCTCGTGACAGTGTCCCTTTAAAACACGTCCACCAGAAACTCAGTACAGGTAAAAGTAGCCTGGAAGCTACAAAAATTAGGAAAATAAGAAATAATACCGTTTGCTGAGGGTACACTGACGAACTGCCAAGTGCTGAGAAGGGAGTGTAAACTATATGTAGGTCAAAGTAAATAACATATGATAACATTAATTTATCGATTGCTTTACAGTCTGAAGGATGAATTTACAATTAGGAAACAACTCGCATTCTCCAATATAATAATGCTTTGTTTCGGCAAAGCTTGAATAATTTTGCTTATTTTCGTCGCCATCCATTCAAGATCCATCCATGAGTTGTTGTCTATGGTAGTCCAACGATGGCGAAGGCTATATAAACAAGGCTTGTCAGTTAGAGACGTTAGAGGAATCATTACCGTCATCAGTTATCATAATAATCGTCATCATCTTCATCAACATCATCATCGAATGAAGTCGAAGTGCGCATGTAAAGAATTTGCCTGCAGCTCAGGTTCACAAAAACATTTCGATTTACTTCAGTGATAGACGTTTAGATAAACATGATTTCTTTCCTCTTTCTTTTCTATTTTTGTGGTCTACAGGACGATGTACAAGAACCTTCAAAGAAGCTGCGAGACATGGGAGTGACAATCTTCAGTTTAGGATTAGGATCCGAATTCCAAAGAGACCAGTTAGGGCAGATGGCTACCGACCCAGACTCCAAGCATGTCCTAACTGGGGGATACGACGAACTGGGTCAGATGCTGCCGAAACTAAAAAAGATATGTTGCGAAGGTAATTATCTGGATTCTGAAGCCAATAAATGTAAACCGTTAAATGTTGAAAAGCGAGGGTAACAGTTTCAAAAAGTAAAGAGGTTAGATTTTTAAGAAACTGTGGTGTTGCGTCGGGAAGTTAAACACAAAAATTTTAATTGGTTTTCGATCAACTGAGTTGATAAGGGAAATGGAGCACGTGACCGTGAAATCGAGCACGTGACCGTAAAGCCGAGATGAAAAAGCTGACGTTTCTAGCGCTAGTCAAAATAAATCACAGCTGTACCCAATTTAAATGTCGATTATGAAAGGTACTTTTTACTTCGCAAACTCATTAATAATTCATGACGAAAATGCACTTTGCATTCTTAATTTCTCCTTCTAAAATCATTTTGTTTGAAAAGTAATATCAAACATTCGACACAGTGTTTCATCAGATTTCCAAACACCTTGAAGTGAGTTAAAAAAAACTCGGCTGCGCCTCGTTTTTCAACCCACTTCGCGGAAATTCGCAGAAATTCGCGGAAATTGTTTGGAAATCTGATGAAACACTGTCTCATGTCACATAAAAATATATTACATCAATTATTTTCCTCAAGCTAAATCAACGGGCTGACGACCTCAGCCAAGATAATGTCATAATTTTACATTTTCCAGTTGGGCATCCATGACCAAACAAACTAATTTATGGTTTTAGTGCACTTTGTCTAGAACAACAATTTTAAACAAAAATTTAAATTTTACTCATAATTTACATGAAAATGTTTTCCTTGAAAACTTTATTCAGAAAATACAATTCATGGGCAGTTTATCTTAGCGATTCGTAAAGCAAAATTTGGACAAGGCCTAGGAAAACAATCAGGATGCTCCTTTTGGTGGATCTTTTCTTTATATAAGAAATCTGTTTCTTACTCAGTTGGTTTTTTATGCGCATAAAAAACGTCCGGGTCTAACTGACTTACATGCTGTGTCTAACATGTCAAACTTGTTTTTTAACAGCGGCAGGGGGATCACTATCAACTATCACGTCACAAGGTACTTCGTTATTCTAGTTACTAGTGTACCTAATAGGATAGGTGTGCTGTTCAGATGTCATGTATCTAACAAGAACATAAACAATTACAATCGAGCAATGAAACTATAAGTTTATTTGGCTATTCATTGTAAATAATGTAACATAAACAACAACATAAAATTTTCTGAACAATTACAGAAATGATGTTCTCATTAGTCCTTTTTGTTTGGTTGGAAACAATTGTTTGTTTATTTAACTTGCTACGTTTCCAACGGTAACTTGTCTGTCATTGGACGTCATCAGTTATTTCGCGCGTTTTGTTACTGATAACGTACACTACAGACAAACTACCGTTGGAAACGTAGCAAGTTGCCATTGACAGCAAAATTTTGTCACCAAACATTGCTCATGCCTTGCTCAACTGATAATCGTAGTAAGTGTTTACAAAGTATGGAAATCCGATGTGAAATAATTTTCATATAACTTCGCTTCTGAGTAATTCATCAATTGGAAACTTTAGGCACTAGTTAAAGGATGTTTACGATAATATTTGAGCGATGTACCTGTGCTAGGCAGCATCCAGTTTTGAACTTTCCACACATCGGATTTCCATACAACACTGTTATTTGAAGCCATGTTTACCTACCCGTCAAAACGGCGTTGGAAGCCGTGACGAGGTCTTCGAAGAACGAAACGAATTACCAACGAAACAGACCAGCGGCACGACGTCATTCGACCGTAGCAGCACGAACGCAGCAGATATATAAAGGCAATGGGTGTGCAAGGCATTCTGGTAAAAAATCCAGATGTATCGTGGGTAGAAATCGAAAACTTTTGTCCCTGTGCTGATTAGGTCTGCTGCCTTTGCTCGCTCGCTTCAGGCTCGCTCGCGCGGCAGCAACAAGAGGCTAAAAAGAATGTTAAGCTGCAAACGTTATTACTTCAAAGGATGGCATGCATCTAGAGCGGCTTTCATTCAGAGTGTCGTAAAACCAACAAAAGCAATTACATCAAAACAGACGCAGTCATGTCGCCGACGCCAGAGCCTGGAAAAACGCGTGCGAACAAGTCACGATTGGTTTTGGTTTTACTTAGTGATTCGGTTGATAAAGTGGCGCGAGATTTTTTTAGCCAATCACAAAGCGTAGCAATGCAAAACCAAAGAAAATGCGAAATTACTTTCGGCACTATACTCAACTGATTGAAAACCGCTCTATATGAATTGAACAATTTTTCGGATATCGTAGCATCCTATTTTCAAGTTATAAAATTATATCCTATGGCTCGTTTGAGAAATGGGTTGTTGTCATGTTACTTGACCTCTTTGCGCTAATTAAACCTTATTTTTCAAACACTTGTACAAACCTTTGTTAAATGGCAACGGCAAGGTACGCAGGACTATAAACCGATACAAATAGATGCTTCCTTTGTCGCTGACATGTGCGTTTTAATCCTAATAAAATTCATTTTTTATGGCCTTAGGTGGAGGAGGTGGAAGTAGCAGTGCCTCGGGTGGAGGTGGTGGGAGTTTGATTTCCGGGGGAAGTAGCTCCAGAATTGTAACAATCAAGGGTGGTGGTGGTAGCAGCTCAAGCGGTGGTAGCAGCTCAAGTGGTGGTAGCAGCTCAAGCGGTGGTAGCAGTTCAATTTCCGGGGGAAGCAGCTCCAGAATTGTAACAATCAAGGGTGGTGGTGGTAGCAGCTCAAGCGGTGGTAGCAGTTCAAGTTCCGGGGGGAGTAGCTCCAAAATTATTACAGTCAAAGGCGGAAGTAGTGGTAGCAGCTCGATTTCCGGAGGAAGTAGCTCCAGAATAATTCCCATCAAAGGTGGTGGTGGTAGCAGCTCAAGCTCAGAGGGGAGTAGTTCCAGAATTATCACAATCAAGGGGGGTAGTAGCAGTGGAAGCTCTAGAAGGTCAAGCTCAGTTGGTCGGATTACATCTTCTGGCAAAAAGTCGAGAACTACCGGAAAGAAAATAATCTTTGGACGTAAACTGACAAGCTCTGCAAAGCAAAAGGACACTGTATCCATCCCAGTAGTACGGGATACAGACAAGATTGCTAAGGAAAATCTGTTTTCCGGTGGTCTTCTAGGTAAGATGTCAATTAAAACTACCAAGGGGACCGTGCATGTGCACGTAAATAGAAAATAAATTGGGGTTACTGAATGAGTGTGAGTGTGAACAAATGGAGTAAACGGAGAATAGATGAAAAACTTTAAGTTAGTTTAAAAGCAGTAAGTAGTTTCTTGATAAATAATGTGTAAGACGGTGAATGTTGAGCTCGGAAAGAACTGACAAGATGGAAGTGATCACAAGTGCCCCGAGCGTGAAGACAAAGAAAAAATCTGAGTCACCCACGAGAATCAAAGCCATGCTTTCCGATAACCGGTTAGACACTTAATCCATTGAGCCAACGTGGACTCACGGAGCACTAAGCACGGAGCACTAACCACTAAGCAAGGAGCACGGAACACTAAGGCATTTTACCCGGTTAAAATATGACAAGCCTTCCGCGTCGTTTTCATTGTTTTCATCTTCGATTTTGAATTGACGTCACAAGTTGATCATTAAGTTGATTCATGAAGTTTTTGTTGAACAAGGAGACATTTTTAGTTTTTGTACAGTCTACAGGCTACCGTTAGTACAAACCGAAAAAACATAGCTGCTAAGGAGATCGATAACTCGCATACTAAATAATTGTGTGTTTACTGCAGAAATATCAGAATGTACAAAGAATGATAAAGAGAGTTTACAATTGGACCTGAAAAAGATCTTTTTTCGCAACTGCCGACTTTACTATTTCTTCACTCAAAAATTTATTACTCTGATTAGTCATACGCGACCGATTCTTTGTGGTATGGAGTCTGATGAAAGGAAGGCTGATGTAACCTTCATCACCGATGGTGATGATGATAACGATGATGATAATGATGATGACGGTGATGATGACGGTGATGATGACGGTGATGATGATGATGAATGACTCTAGGCGTCTGCTGCTAGGGTTACGGTGTGATCCTTAGTTCCCTTAAGGCATCTAAAACATGCTGCAATTACATAATAACAAGTAAATGTATTCTTAAACGTAAAGCGCGTCAAACCATTTTAAAACATGTTTCCATTCAATGATCAACAGGTTCTGGGGTATGTAGGGACAAGGTTGATCTGGCATTTCTTGTTGATGCGTCAGGAAACAAAGACACCAAAGGACAACAAAACTTTAAAACGAGCCTGGAAATTGTCAAAGCCATTTCAAGTATGTTTATCATTAACCAACTGGAATCTCATATTGGCTTTGTTGTATTCTCCACAAATTCTCAAGTCGTTCTCGATTTCAAGACATATTTTGACCAGAAAAGCGTTGAAAATGCTATGGATGACATACAATACATGGGTGGTCTTACCGACATTGGAGGCGGGCTCGAGCTCGTGAAGACCAAACTGTTCGATACCAGTTCCAGACCAAACCTGTCACGTATTTTGATTGTGGTGACGTCGGGAAAATCAACTGGAGATGTAATAGCTCCTTCAAAGGCTCTCAGAGATGCTGGTGTCACTGTGTTCTGTGTTGGAGTAGGGAACAAGTTCGACCAGAAAGAACTCGATGAAATGGCCACAGACCCGGATGTTGGTCACGTGTTTATAGCGGATGTCACTCAGATGGGTCGTGTTGTCAAGGCGATTAAAGGCAAAGTCTGCAAAGGCATGGATTTAAAATCATATTTTGATACAGTCGAACCTCCATTAGAGATATCAGATTGATGAGATAAGAGAACAGATCTCCATACTTGGCCTCTTTTTTATTGAATGAGAGCACAGGGATCTGCTCTCTTACCTCGCGCTGGAGGGTCCGACTTCCGAAAGCCCGCTCCTTCCGTTCCAGAGAGGTTGAACGGCTTGAATTTGTGTTAATAGAGAAAGTATATTTCAATGAACATGCATGGGTGAATACAAAACATTTAAAACTCCTAAGAGTTCAACCCAAGCATCAGTTCACGCTTAAGCACGCATAAAGGACATGATAATGACAAAGAATTAATATTCAAGGACCAGTTAATGTTGATCAAATTCTGGAGAAGGCATCCAGTCTCTGAGACATGGATTTTAGTTTTGCGTGGCGGTGCACTTGTTTAAATGACGAGTTATGTGATCAAAGAATTAAACAACTTTAATTGGTTGGAAAAAATTAGCCCACTACTAGTTTTCAGAAAATCATTTAATTCCAATGATAAACCATATAAGAAAGGCCATTTGCATGAAACCCTTTGGGTATTTGATAACACTTATCAATAAAAAAATCAGATCTCTTTTCTTTACTTTTTTTTCCAATCAGCCAACATTAGACCAGTTGCCCTGTTTCCTCTAAACGCCAGGTACAAAGCAAGAGACGTGATTGGTGGAAATCCTCCAGGAGATACAAATCAGGTGATTCCATCCGTGGGACCGGACGACCACGAAGGTGGCGCGCTCTCGTTTCTTGGAACACCAGAGAGCTATATCGAGTTTCCAAATGACGGTAAACTGGACACGAAGGATTCATTAACCATTCTAGCGTGGATTTTCCCTGAGAAAGAAGGACCTATCTTCAACTTTAAGAAAGATGGATGGGGAGCGAATCTGTGGCTAGCACAACCGAGAAAGTTATTTGCTCATTTTGTTGAACGAAGTCATCACAAACCCAGTCAACCTTTGCAAAGCATTAAAGTCGTTCCAAATCGGTGGAATTATGTTGGCGCTACTTACGACCACACAACTGGAAAAGCTGGTTTGTGGATCAACGGAAAGTATGATGATTCCAAAAACTTAGGTCAAATTGAACTGGCAACCAACTATACTATACGAATGGGAGCCCGTGAAGGGGATAAAAGGCATTATCGAGGTCGTATTTCGTGTTTGCAGGTTTATGATGTGTCGTTAACATCGGAACAGATCAGTAATGCAAGAGACAATTGTAAACCTTACGAAGGAGTTTAAAGGGGCAAGTAAAGTTCTCTATATGTTTAAAGGGGCAATGCTATAGGGATTATGTTGTGTTTTCATCGAAACTGAACTAAATATTAGTACCTTTGCTTACATATGTACAACAACAACAACAACAACAACAACAACAACGATGTATTTTTCAAATAATAAAACAAAATATAGTAGCAACCCGCAAATAACTAGAGTTAATCGTGGCGAGTTGCTGCGCACTAAACAGTTACAAAATTGATCTTAGAACCGTGGAGGCGGCAATACTGATCAAATGATTATTCCAAGGAAGTAGAAACCATAATCAGTTTTTAGAGGATTTTTCCAAGATACACGGGAAGAACAAAAAAAATGGCCAATTTTTTCAAGTTTCAATTTATTTCCATACTGGCCATCCGCAGCCAAAGAAAACCAATATTACTTTTTTTGCACTGGTAGAGTAATTGTTAACAAAACTGGACCATTATTTTCACATTTCTGATGATACAAATATGTTTTTTGGCTTTCAAAGTGATACTTAATATATGTGACATTGCCGCTTTAATTAAGATACTTAGTACAAGCGTATAAGCCGAGAGATTACTGTTTCATCTCGACCACCAGACCCGGCTGTTTGAAAGACAAAAAGTCAGCATTACAAATTCCAACTATTTCATTTTACAATGTCGAGTTCATATATATGTGACATCATGAATATTTGCTCATGAATATTTTAGCTTTAAAAATTATATCCAAAATTAAATCCTGCGCATGAATAATTTCTAAACATGTTGCTGTTGCACAGAACCGATCGGAAAAATTTCCATACATATATTTTAATTTATGATTGTCTGCTTAATTGATTGTCATATTAACTCGAGATCAAAGATATAAGAACTATTTCCGAGAAATTTTGCGAAATACAGGACGAATGTTAGAAGACTTATGCCCCATTCACACCAACAGTTAAACATGTTTAAATGTTGTTTAGTTTAACTACATTTTTAGCCTCCATCTTGAACGTTTTGAAATGCATATCGCTCAAACTACCTAGAATGGTAGTAAAGTCAATAAAGTTTCTTTTAGTAAAGATTTCACTCCAAATATTACGGGAGGTTAGGAGGTATTTTTCTAAACCTGTTTTAAACTAAACAACATTTAAACATGTTTAAGCGTTGGTGTGAATGGGGTATTAAACTTTAGGTCTAGGGGAGGGGTCCTCCTTAGTCTTGCCTTTCAATCTCTAACATTTTCAGTTCCCCCTCAGTCCCCCTTTACAATGGAGTCTGGATCCGCCACTGTAATGTACAGAACGAGGCACACAACATATATTTTCTTTCGACCGACTGCTGTTGTGAATGTCGTCATGTAAGACTATATATATAGTAAGATTCCTGTACCACCCAGTAGGGTATCATTATGAGCAGGTATTTTACAATTCAGCATGCAATAAAATATGAATAAAGTCCAGGATACTGGACTAAATGTATTTTTTCTATACTTAATCAATTTCAATTATCAATACATGTAAAGGGTAAATGCAAATAAAATTATTCATATTGTTTTCCGTGACATTGTGTCCGAGTATGCGGAGGGGGGGGGGGGGGGGAGCGGTTGGCGGGGGGTTGGGGGGGGGGGGTAGGGTTAAGGCAACTCCCTAATTGAGTTGTAAAGCTATGCGACTGGCGAGGCTCCAATTTAAATAATAAGGTTAGTCTGAGAATAGATCGAATTTTGCCTACTCGTCTGAAGTGAGTAGGTTGAAGTGTTAAAGATCATCAGGTTGAAAAATGGCTGGAACGATCAGAAAATAAAAGATACCGTGTAGCATGAAGTTTTGAAGGTCTTTTAATTTTTGCGAAAATAAGCTCCCGCAGAAAAAAAACTCTCACAAAATAATAATTCTCCTCCGCAAAAATTTACTCCCTTCCCTCAAATAAAGCTTATTCAGACATTGTTACTTTTTGCAAATAAAGGTTTTTACATTCTCGTAATAAAAAGAAAGCCTGAAACACTGTATACCCTAGCTCTATACACACTTACACACTTTGGGTGACGTCTAGTACTCGCATTCCTTCATAAAGGAGATCGGAAAGAAAGTTACCACTATTTATCGTAGTGTTGAGTGGTCCTCTGCATTTAAATGTTTTATACTAGCTCCATATATAGGCACGTTATTTAACCCTTTCATTCCCAGAGTCAATAATGGAGAATGCAGTTCTAACTTTTGAGTCTGTTGATGAAATCCCATGGTGTGACCATTCAAACGAAACCTCTTCAGCAGTACTTTTGCATGGTGCCATTTGTTCTAACTTTTGAGTCTGTTGATGAAATCCTATGGTGTGACCATTCAAACGAAACCTCTTCAGCAGTACTTTTGTATGGTACCATTTGTTCTAACTTTTGAGTCTGTTGATGAAATCCTATGGTGTGACCATTCAAATAAAACCTCTTCAGCAGTACTTTTGTATGGTACCATTTGTTCTAACTTTTGAGTCTGTTGATGAAATCCTATGGTGTGACCATTCAAATGAAACCTCCTCAGCAGTACTTTTGCATGGTACCATTTGTTCTAACTTTTGAGTCTGTTGATGAAATCCTATGGTGTGACCATTCAAATGTAACCTCTTCAGCAGTACTTTTGCATGGTACCATTTGTTCTAACTTTTGAGTCTGTTGATGAAACCCTATGGTGTGACCATTCAAACGAAACCTCCTCAGCAGTACTTTTGTATGGTACCATTTGTTCTAATTTTTGAGTCTGTGGATGAAACCCTATGGTGTGCCCATTCAAACGAAACCTCCTCAGCAGTACTTTTGTATGGTACCATTTGTTCTAATTTTTGAGTCTGTGGATGAAACCCTATGGTGTGCCCATTCAAACGAAACCTCTTTGGCAGTACTTTTGTATGGTATCATTTGTTTTTCAATATTTTCCAAACTGAAATTTGGGATTTTATATGAATTTGTATCTTTAGCACTGTTAGCACTCTTGGGAGTTAAAGGGTTAAGTATCAAGAGTCTGTAGTTCTGTCGCGTCTTCGCCGCTTGCACGCAGGTAGCACCCAGAAATTGATTCCACAAGGAGTTCTGCTGTCGCTAAGTGTCAGGCTATATATATTTATACAATGAACTGAATACTACGCGCTCTGTGATTGGTCGTTGCCTATGATCTATCAGAGTACAGACGCACGGCTGACGTCTTAGAAAAATTGTTTGCTTTGTTTTGTCCAACATGGCGCACAGTTTTGAAAATGTTTGCAAGATTATTCTGGATTGAGCAAGTGAAAGCCTCGAAAAATGTTTAGCAGGAGCTGTTTACGAGCAAGAAAAAGAAGAAACCAAGACGAAAAGTACTTCTTGGCGACTTGAAAAATACCTAAACTGGAACAAATCTTCGAACAGTCGAGCGCTACGAGGCAAGTTCGTAATTTTACTCTTTTAACTTTTCTGTTCATTGTATAAAACAAATAGATTCCATTTGGCCGTGTGTCTGTTCAGTTATAGATCACAGAAGACGTCAAAATGTGGTAAGAACATCAGTGACACACTCGCCTGCGGCTCGTGTGCCACTTTTTTGTTCTTACCACATTTTGACGTCATCTGTGATCTATAACTGAACAGACACACGGCCAAATGGAATCTATATATATATAGATATATAACAAATAGATACCATTTGGCCGTGTGTCTGTTCAGTTATAGATCACAGAGTTAAAATATATAAAGTTAAAGTTAAAAATATATAAGTTAAAATATATAAAGTTAAAATATATATACATAATTGTACATATTATATATATATATATATATATATATATATATATATATATATATATATATAATATATCTGTCAAATAAATAAATGTGTAACTGTCCGGCTGTACAACTGATGAAGGTCGAGAGACCGAAACGTTTTTTAACTAAATTTTTACATTTTTTTATACCAAAAGTTGTCCATTTTCGGTCTTTTTAACTAGTTTTTTATTATATCCACCGAATCCGGACTGTGAATCCATTATTGTGATCCTTTTGGTATGACATCTTTCGTTGGCTCAGGCAGCACCTTCAAAACCGTCTATATATATATATATATATATATATATATATATATATATATATATATATTAGTGTTGCTTTAAAAATCCAAGAGACATATTTTTGCGCAGTGGAAATCCCAACACTAGCATGGTTCAGTTTTGTTTAAAATTACTCTGCTGGTGATCTGAGAGTAAAAATAAGTGTCTTGGGCTGCAGATGGCCAGGTTTGAAATGGATTTTGTCTAGGAAAAGTAAATCCTGATTATGGTTTATTCTCTGCTCGAAAATTCTTCCTCTCGGTGTTCCATAAGCATTTAGTGTCTGTTCGAAGGTACTTGTTTAATTTGGGGCGGTTTTGACTCCCGAAACATCAAAATTCAGTCCCGTGACATAGCTCGTTAAGCCGGTATTACCCAGGCTTTTATTTATTTTCAATGCCTTTTGAAGCTAAAGGGGTTGCGGTAAAACCGATCGATGGAAAGCTACAATCGTGAACACGAACTCAGACTGGGATTTATAATATAAAGTAACATGAAGCAAGTCCTAGGATGCAAAGACATATCAAGAAATGGTTTATTATACCATTGGGGTTCCGTGGAATTTTGTAAAAGTTTCAAGATTTAATAGAGTAGACTCTTCAAAAATAATTGCGTAACCTAAGAAGCACTTTAAATAAAGCACAGTTGAGTGGAGTATGAACTTATATCTTCAGTTTAAGGTCGCGGGGGATACCTGATCATGATTAAATTCATTTTGCAATGGGTCCAACTTTAAGCTCTATTTCTTGGCAGTTTGCAAGCTGATATTAGCGGATGATGGAAGTCCACCAGAATTGTTTTTTCATTTGATGGATCGCGCTTTAAGGCAATCATCGCGCAGAATGCCGCGACACATCCAAGACTCAGTGATGCGTGGCCTGCGCGGAAATTGATAGTGCCGGTTAGGACAATAAAGTAGATGACCCGAAAACGGCCAACAGCGCGCACGTTTTGCGAGTTTTTACCTCTTTAAAATCGGGCACAATAAGTCACATGTCGCAAAAGACAATGGCATTCTGGACGATGTGCTATTTCTATAAGGCACAAAAGTGTAAATTTCTCCTCGAAAGAAAACACAACACTACTCGGTTTTACGAAAACATATATTATGTCATGACAAAAGAGGATTTTGTGATTTAAAGTTTCAGTGAAAGTTATTTTAGAAAGGGTTTGAAAAATTCCGCGTCTGTCATGACACACACACCTTGTTTACCTTTCTGCCGAGTGCGTCAAGACGTTCTATTTCTATATCCGCGCTGTATTCCTGGACACCAAATTTCGGGTTTTTACGCTTTCGAAGGCGTCCCGAGTAAAACACGAGTGCTGTGATCTTATTTTCGTGATCAGATGGTAATTCCATTCCACGAGCTACAATTAATAAATTTCTGTTTATCACATCAGTTGTGCTACTATTGCTGTTAACAATAAAATAAACAGCATGTTATCGATTTCTCTTTCTAGTTTATTTTTTGTCATATTACATGATAAAGTTTAGAATACCTCTCGGTTAAGCGGTCAAACCCCATTAAGCCTGGGGCGGATTTAGGGGTGGGCCGAGGGGGCCGCGGCCCCCCCCCCCCCCCCCCCCCCACCCCCCCCTTTTGCCTGGGATTATTATTATTATTTTTTTAATATTTTAGTTAGCAACGTCTGTCAGATGGTATTTTGCAGCTTTTGCTTTGTTTCCTGAGATATATTTCCTTTATTATCAATATGAACATTATCAAGCGTTGTTCGAATCAACCCGCCTTTATAAACAAGTTTCAAAACGACGAACTTGAAGCTAAAAATGTTCCAGGCGTTTCTTCCTTTTGAAATGACGAGGAAGGCTGGATAACGCAACGCACTGTTCCTGCTCTTTGTTCACAAAGACGTAGCTTTAGATTATGGTGCAATTGTTGACGACTATGCCAAGCGTAACCAGAGAAGGATGACATTAATCAACCCCTGCAGTGACTCTTCTTAAAGTCATTTCCACGGGATATTTCGTTTGTTTAATTTGTTTTTGAAAAATTATCTTAAAATCTGTCATCCGAAGCTTTCATTTTTGGCCGGGATTTTTGGTCACAAATGTTCCCAGAATGCATGCAGAATAGCATCAATTTTCCGGGGGGGGGGGGGGGGGGGGGGGGAAATGTTGCTGCTTTGGCGCAAGGTTGCGCTCGCCGCAATTGATGCGGCTCATGTTTGATTTAATATTGTTGTTAAGTTGAAAAAGGTCATGTCATTCATCAAAACACGCATCATTTTAAAAGTGTTTATTGTACTTCTTTGACAACCACACCTGTATTTTATTACTGAAATATTTCAGCATTTCTTGCTCCTGATGGGCGCTGGCTCGCCCATATTGTCAATATAAAAATTGCTCCGGCCTCCTCTTTATAGATTTCCTGGATCCGCCCCTGTAAGCGGTCAGTTGGCTATTCCCCGCTTAATAGAGGTTTGACTGTATTTTAGGTATTGTCATTATTAGTCGCTACACTTCGTGCAAATAAAATGCATACAGATGAGCCTAAGGAGTCACTGCACCCGCGACCTTTAATTGTTATTGACGATCCGTTTGACATTTATTCAGTATCAGTTATCGGATCACTGACATTACTATCCTGACTGACATTACTATCCTGACTGTCCTCGAAGGTTAAGCGGTCTTTCAGATTTTCGAATCGCGCTCGCAAGGCCCTGAAGCGGACATAAAATGGCTAACGAAAAACAGTCGCTAAACCCCGAAAAGGACAACAATGACGATATTCGCAAAATTAATTGTGAAATCAAAACCTACGAGTTCGATGATCTTCTGAGGCTCACTGGTGGATTTGGTCGATATCAAATGGTCCTTTACATCTTCATCTGTTTGGTCTCGATTCCCTCCGGCGCTCAACTTGCGACCCCAGTTTTCTACGGAACGTCGCCTCCATTTACTTGTGGAACCATTACTGGAAATACGACTTGTTTAGCGGGGAAATGCTGTTCGGGTTGCGTGGAATACGAGTTCAAAGGACCCTTTACTAGTGCTGTGTCCGAGGTAAGAGGCCCGGTGTATTTTTGTGTGGTGGTGTGCCGCTGGGACTCTGAATAGCGCGATACCAGACCACGTTCATCCCAGACTCGCTATTTTCCACTCACTTTATCTTTATGCCATTGATTAATTTCCCGGAAATGATAACCTATTCTAGACCAAAACTCTCTGAATTGTATACCCTATCTCAGAATAAACTGCTTGAAACCATACTCTTCACAGCAGCACATAGTTTGTTATTAGAGTAATCCTCCCCCCCCCCCTCCCCCGAAATCTGCACAAATTGAAAAATCCGCTTATCCGTAGACCTATTCACACCCCTCTCTTAGACTCAGAACAACGAGTAGTTTCTTACTTGTGTTCCACTCTTAAAAAAATTGGACCTCTTCAAGGAGATAACTCAGTGTTTTTTCAGTCTTTCGGTTGTCCAGATTGAAATTCGTTTAAGCAGCGGGTTTTGTTAAGACAGATCGGGCTTGTCTTGTGCAAATATGTTTGCTCTGGTTTCCCTCTCAGATGGATCTCCATTTTGGTTTCCGCTTTTCTCTGACCTCGGCAACGCCGGGCCATAAAATTTCACCGGACGCGTAACACAATCGCCTAATGCTTTTTTCGGTCACGTTCACATTTTTGCTCCTTGGCAAAATCGATTCGCACGGTGAAAATAAAAGAAATTACAGTTAAATTTGATTCCTCTGCGCCCTTTGATTCTTGTGGACTTTTGACTTTTTGCCGTTATTTTGTAGGAACTGTTAGTACTCCTGACAAAATTTTACCAGACGCGTAACACGATCGCCTGATGCTTTCTTCGGTCACGAAAAAAATCGATTCGCCCGGTGAAGCGGGCGTATTTCAGGTATTTGTGGGGCGAACGAGCGCTGAGTTAAGCCGCGGACTAAGGCGAGTCAAACGACGCGATCAAGAGTGTCACTCCTTCCAGTCCTGACGTTTTGTAAAACCAAAATGACTTTATGGCTCCGTCAATTCCAAGCCCGCTCATCCCCCCCGGCATTTGTCTCTGTTTTTAAATAATGTTGCAAATGCCCCACGGTGGGGCCAGCTTATACGTACAAATCCCCACGGTGGGGTTTCTGGAAGAGTGCAAATGCCCGACCCATCAGATACCACGCAGCTCTTTAGAACCTCTAATTTCATTGGACCTGGGTATCACGCAGTTCTATTGTTCAGGGTCCATTGTTCTGTTGCTTGTTCTAATATTTTCTCAGCCAATCCTGTGAGGCGTTCGGAGACGTACATGCCTAAAGGTAGCGTGTAAGAGTTTCGGATTTGATTTTGATTTAAATTTTTGAAATTTTCAAGTTCAATTACCATTGAATTTTAAAATAGCCGGATTCTTCTGTTGCGACCGGCATATCCTGATGGAAAGACACCACGGCCACGAATGTTGGCAAATAAGACGTCAACATCATCAAAATTTGCCGTGATGCTATCTTCTGTGGTACTTGAAAGGTAAAAAACTAGCCGGCCTGAAAATTGTGTGAAACTTATTTTAAAAATGTAAGCCTGAAATGGAAAGTGAATGCGTTCGGTCTGTTGCTCCGGTTCACTTGAAAACGTTTATCAACTCAGTTTTCATATTTTTATATTGGGGACAATCAGGCAATTAAAAATAAACAACGAAACATAACGTTGTTTTAACAATGCTCCACCCCCGGGCGGACCTGTTTTAGCAAACGCCCCACCCTTGGGGGGGTAAGAGTTATAAAATGCCTGGGGAGGGGGAGAGATGAGCGGCTTGGAATTGACGGAGTCATTAACTCATATAGTTACCTAGCTAGAAAACCATGGACAAATTTTAAACTATACTATTGTTGCCCAAACCTAGTGCGTAGAACATGATAAAGGCGACTGTTTGTTTATAGGACGCAATTTCGAGTACGCGCTCGCGAATTGCCCCTCACGGTTGCGTATTCGAAATTGTGCCGTGATAAACCGGCACCTGCTACGCAGATCACACAAACTAACCCAGAAATCCAAGGACAGAATGCTAGTGCTCATGCAGTCTATCAGAGGCTTCTGTCGTCGACAATTCACTGCAGTGCAAGAACTGTTGTAGTTCTTACTTATTGTCAGAAGCAGATTAAGAACTAAGTTCAATTTTTTCCTCACTTTCTAGTGGGATTTGATCTGTGATCGTCGCCATTTACGCGCCATGACTCGAGCGGTGAATATGCTTGGATTTTTGGCTGGTGCTGCTGTGTTTGGTGCTGTATCTGATCACTTTGGGAGAAAGCTTTCGTTTTTTACGAGTGTCGGAGTCATGGTACGTACATCATTTTTTATCAGTTACCCACTTCCGGTGTTTACTCTAAACATGTTTCGGTGCTAATGTGAACACAGCATGAGTGTGCGTATATAAGATCCAAGTTACCACTTTTATTTCAGGCCGTTGCTGGTGTAGTGTCGGCGGTAGCTGACTGCCTCTCTCTGTTCTCGTTGTTTCGTTTCTTTGCTGGCGCTGGTAGCATTGGATGCATAGTGGTCAAGTTTGTTTACTGTGTGGAGATGGTGGTCACTGTTCATCGATCATGGGTCGGTCTTATAAACATGATGTTTCTCGGTATCGGAGGTTCATTGCTCACGTTATTGGCTTACTTGGTCCCAGACTGGCGACATTGGATGTTGGCCGCGTCGTTTTCATCTTTCCTGCCACTTGTTGCCTGGCGGGTAAGTTTCTGTTTGATTTCGTCACCTTCAAAGTACATATTGGGTAGGAAAATGCGTTATAAAAGCTACAAACCATAATTATTGGTTTTATAACCTAGTTTCTGTACCATAATTTCAAATCAACTTAGGAGCAACTCTGATCCGTGTATGGGATGCTAATCCTTGACTGGCTCAGCATTGACAGAGTCAGTATTCCATGCATGACCCCATCAAATGTCCTAGCTCATAATAACTTAAAATAGAACATTACAACGAGTAATGTCAGGACGTTTGATGCGGTCATACATAGAATACTAACCCTTGTCATTTACTTGACGTCTTGGTTTTCCTTACGACATCAAGGCAAAGAGAAGCAATGTGTAAGATGCCTGTCTTAGGAGTCAAAACGACAGTGCAGATTTGACTCAAAACATTAACTACCCCCCTCTCCTCCCTCACTGACTGCACTCTAACTCTCACGCGCTCACGCCGTCTTGCATGTTCTCGTATGGAATTTAAGAACCCGTCAATCCTCGTCGAATCTCTCTTTGTCAGACCTTCTGTATGCCAGCCAAACTACACGTGTTAACTACACTAGCTGTTACCACTCAATATTTATCCACCAGGTGGGTTCCAAGATCTCCTCGTTGGCTCATCGCAAACAACTATTTAGAAGAAGCTCACAATGTTCTCATGAAATATGCCGCGGGGAATCGTGTCGCCGTGGATCCCGACCATCTGAAGCACGTGATTCAAGAAATGAGAAAAAACGACGCAAGGAAAATGGCAGGCGCAAAAACATATAGCGTTCTTGATATCCTCAGGACTCCCAAACTACGGAAGAGAACCCTGATCCTGTTTTTCAACTGGTAAGAAGTATATACCGCGGTGGACTCACGACCCTGGGTGGGAGGGTGTCCCTTATAAAAATGATGGGTACCAGAAATCCAGAATCTCGTTTGAATGGACGTGGCTCAAATTGATATTTACCCCTAAGGGGTATCAAATCTAAAAGTTGCTGTCCCTAAATTTTACCTCGATAATTCTAACGTTGGTCATTTTAGATTTTAGCACCCTAAGCGGTACCAATATACAAATTATGAAACCTGAAAGGTACAACGAGTACCCAATTTATTTTTAAATGGGAGTCACCCGCCTCCCCCCCCCCCCCCCCCCCCCCCCCTTCCGTGACTCACGAACGAGTTACAGTCGAACCTCCAGTAAGCAACCACCCTTCAAGCAAAGTCAAAGTGTTCTCTTACGGGGGGTGGGGAGGTGGTCGCCTACGAGAATTCAGACCACAGGGGATCTTAACGTTCAATGACATGAACCTGTTGCAATTTCAATGTGTAAAGCACCTATCATCGAAAACTGTTTTATCATATTGACATTTTGAGGCAAGGGACAAGATTTTCGTTATATTGGAGCTGTACTGAATGTAACACATTTTATTCATTCTGCCTCTGAAGTGACTTTAAAATATGGGCGAGTTTCGTATTTTGGAAAAGTGGTCACTTAGGAGCTGACGTGTTCTCTTATGGGAGAGGTACGACTGTTTATACACATTGAGATGAAAATGAGTTATAAAAAAAACTTTATTTCTCCAGGTAGCCGGTGTATTTTTAATAAGAGTTTCTGCATTTTCCATAACATCTACGAAAATTGTTAAATATTCTCTGAAAGGTATAGGAACGTTTACGATCAATTCACCCTTACCAAAGTTTTTAGTTGGGGTGCTTTAACACTTTCACTCCCAGAGTCAATTATGGAGACATGTAGTGTACTTCTAACTTTTGAGTCTGTTGACGAAATCCTATGGTGTGACCATTCACTGTTTGTTTTGCAATATTTTAGAAAATAAATTTGAGGTTTTTCTTGAATTTTGATTTTTGGCACTCTTGGGATGAAAGGGTTAAAACTTCCACCTTTTCAGGCCAGATGGCAAAAATCCATACACAGTTTAAGACTAGAAGGCAAAACATAACCAGACCAAAACAGGTCAAAGACAGCACCCTTTGTGGCTTTTGTTCAAATCAGGTTATTGCAGGGGTGAACCCGCCCCGCCCCTCCCTCCCTGAGGAGGAATAAAAAACAAACTGTGGTAATAAATATGACACATGGACGCATGGTTTGAAAAAGCTTTGACGTTTCATATGCTACAACATACATCTTCAGAATTAATAGTGACGGTTATACAAATTTGAAATACTTCACTGTTACTTCTGAAGATGTATGTTGTAGCATACGAAACGTCAAGTTAATTCAAAGCTTTTTCAAACCATGCGTAGTCCATATGTCATATTTATTACCACAGCTTGTTTCTTATTCCTCATCAAATTGAAATGGCCGAAGAACAAGAGTGTTTAGAGATAGAGTATTTTAAAAAGAGAACGGATAGATTTTTAACAGGGAACTATATTTAGAACAAAACAGATCTCCTGCTTGGTGCAGTTCAGTTAGGGTGCGTGCCCCTCTTCTTGAAAACGTTTTCCATTTTTAGTCCAAAATACATGATTTGTCCTGCCAGTTCAGACCTAACACTTTTAAACGTTCCCCTATTCAAAGCGAAATGGATCACCCGCTTGGAGTAGTTCTTATCACTGTATTTTGAATCGATTGCATCATCTGACTATTCTTCTGTAATTATTTCTAGGAATGTCAATGCGATTATTTTCTTTGGAATCAACTATAATGTACATAACCTGGCTGGAAATCTGTATCTCAATTACTTTATTTTGACTATCGTCAACTTTCCTTCCACTGCTGTAATCTGTTATTGTCTTAAAAGGTGGGTAATCAACAACTATAATGATACAGATTATACATTAGAAGCGCTAATACTTTTAGCGTTTCAAGAAAAATAAGAATGCTCCACAACTGCCAACTTTAACAGACTATCGTAGATTTCTAGCCTTGTATACACTGTTACTTATTTTGAAATTCCAACACAGGATTACCATCCTCTGTTTCTGTTGTTTGTTGTGCATTTGTATGTGGAATAACGTTTTCTTTTACTACTTTTGAGCGAGTCGAACCGTTATTTTAAAAATATCGCCACGTCAAAGCCACGCCCCTTTGTCTAAGGCAGTGATTTTCTAAACACATGAATGGTACCACAGGTAGCCCAGGCTGGACTCTATGTGGTAGTATAAGTATATGAATATGTGTATTTGTTTGTTAGGTTCGGCCGCCGTATGACGTACTGTGTGTTCATGATTCTCTGTGGAGTCACCTGTCTCTTAGCTCTTGCAGTGCCGAGCAATAAAGGTTGGATGAAATGGTTTTTTTAATTTTTTCTTGATATATATCGTTTACTATGACAAGATTTTTATTCCACTTCATTTGGCTTTATACCTGATTACAAAGTTCTAGGTTAAGCATGGTTTTCACTAAAGACAAACATAACAGATTCCAAATAAGCGCGCAGGCTAAGCTAATAATAGTCGACCGCTAGCTACGGCTTGGTGGTAGGAAGTGAAATCATTATTTTGGTGTTCAGTTTTGTAATATTCGAGACACACTTGAACGATTGAACATTGCTAATAAAAATTAGGATTTTGAGACGGTTGTCCTTGTTTAACCAAAATATCGAGACCACAACCAAGATTTGCTTTATCTAGTTCAGTATTGTTAGGTAAACAGAAGATAAGGTTTAGCTGTTATATGAAGGACATTCAACTTCGTTATTTACTTCTTTTAATTTTGTCCTCAGCTGCGAAGCAATGCTTAATCTGATTATTTTAAATCTGATTCTTTTGAATTCTTAAAATATTAATATTTGTATGATTACAATAAGACCACCAGCACGCCTACGTGTCATCCTTTGTGTTCTACTTTTGAGTCTTTGGACGAAATCCTATGGTGTGGCCATTCAAATGAAACCTCTTCGACAGCACTTTTGCATGGTACCATTAGTTTTTCAGTATTTTACAAAATGACATTTGGGATTAGTCTTCAATTTTAATGTTTGGCACTCTTGGGAGTTTAAGGGTTAAACATTACTAAATTTACTGCGCCAAGTTTGGGGGTAAGTCGACTCAATGCACCTAAGTAAACTTAGTACCTAATTTTCTTTCATTTAGATTACCATGTTGCTCTGGTCATACTTGTGATGTTTGCAAAATTTTGCATTCTCTGCACTTTTGGGTCAGTCTATTTGTTCACAGCAGAACTTTATCCTACAGTGATAAGGTAAGAAAATATCTCAGCTAGCTGGAAAATGGTTGATAAGTCGTAGCTCTAGATACTATAATTATTCGATTTAGCACACGGGGCGCTTATTTACTTTTTTACAGCTCAAGGTAGGGCGTTTATTGGAGAGGGGGCGCTTATTAGTTTTCTTTTTTTCTTTAAAACTATGTAGGTTTTCATGTTATATTGTTGTTGCTAAATAAATAAAAAACATATATGTACTGTTTTTTTTTCGGCTTAGCGTGACACTGAATTAATTGAAAATGAACGTGGTCTTGGTTATTGGTGGTCCCTTGAGCCACGCCATGAAAGGTTTTCTAAATCGGTTTTATTAATTTTATGGGCACTAACTGAATTTATATTTATTTTAGAAACAATGGTGTAGGAGCATGCGCCACGGTGGCGAGGATTGGTGGAATAATTGCACCTTATATTGTTTTACTGGTGTGTAGACTACTACCGCTGTTTTTGTTTTTATACCATAAAGAATTATTTATGAGGGAAGTAAACTTCAAATCAGATAAATATGTTAAACAGTTAAGTATTTTATGTCAGGTTGAAAAAACGCATAATAATCAACCCTCCTCCCTGTGGTGGATCTAGGAAGGGGTCTGGGCGCGTATTACCACTTACGCGCGTATTACCGCTTACGCGCGTATTACCACTTACGCGCGTATTACCACTTACGCGGGCAGCAAATCTGTTGCGCCTCGTGCGTAGATGGTAATACGCGCAACAAACAACATCAACTTGCAACGCAACATTGTTGCGCGACAATTGCACGAAAATGTTGCAGGTTGCCAAAAACCTCAACTATGAACGACAGTTGATTTTTCTATTTTTCTAGTCTGATCTTCCAAATCTGATGAAAAGTTTCCCTTTGCTCGTATTTGGTGTTTTGGGATTGGCTGCTGGTATCATGGCATTTTGGTTACCAGAAACTTTAACAAGTCACATGCCACAGACCGTGGAACAAGCGGAGGCCTGGGACGACGATTATAACATCTACTGTTGTAAAAAGCCTGTGATCCAGGCTTCGCGCAGGCAGGAAGTGGAAGCCGATGAAACGGAAACTATGATGTAATACTGTACTGGACAGGCTCGTGATATACAACGAGGCGTTAGTTCACGTTATATGAGTGAATGCTGTTTTAAAATGTTACAAACATTCAAAAGTATAGTATAGCATAGCATAAATTTTCCTCAGTGCCAATCTTGTTAAGAGTAAAAATGTAAAACATTTACTTTGTCCCACCTAGCAAAGAACTGACCCTTTTGGATATCCTAGTCACAATTTTCAAAACAAAGTTTTAGTGTTTTTCATACTAATGTGTTAGGCTACAATTTTATATTCTATGCCGGGCCCTTTTGTATACTAGCCTTCAAGAGTCAGAATACGGAGCATTGGCTTCTAAAGTGGAAAGAATCAAAAATATAAGTGATTCACTTAACCATATCCTTTCACTCCGTGTAATCCTAACTTTTGAGTCTGTCGACGAAATCCTATGGTTTTACCATTCAAATGAAAAACCTACTTTTACATGGTACCACTTGTTTTTCAATATTTAATGACATGAGATTTGGGAACAAAAAAGGGTTGAACCTCAGTCAAAAGACTTGATTGACTCCCCTAATAAGTTCCCTGGAGATCCCACTTATTCGCCAGCTCTTGGTGGCACATAATCGTCAAGGTTTTCATTCCGATGTAATCCAGCACCTTCGGTCAGCTATGCAGCCCCCGCCAAGCTGGGGTCTTTTGCCTCAGCTATTACTTTGAGAGGTAACAGTGAAAAATCAACTCTGCACCTGTTTCGACATTACTGGTGTGATTTAGAAAAATTATAAATACCAAATTTGAGTATCACTTTGAAAAGTCGAAAGACATATTTGCCTCAAAAGAAATCAGTAAAAAAATAGTGATACAGTTTTGTTAACAGTTCCTATTTTAGCGCACTAAAACCGTTATGTGTTTTCAGTTGCGGATGGGCAGGACGAAAATGGAATGCAATCTAATTTTCCAAGTTCTTCGACCGTGTTGGGCTGCAGATAGCCAGGATAGAAATGAATTGCAACCCAATTATTTCAAGTTTATCGCTGTGTGTATCGCTGTTTGACAACCCGCCTCGATTAGCTATGCTAACTGCGGGTTGCCAATGTTTTAAAATATTGTTTTATTAATAATGAAATAAAATTGTTGTTGTTGTGTCTAGGAAAACTAAATTCTGATTACGGTTACATTCTCTCCTCGAAAGTTCTTCCTCTCGGTGTTCTATAAGCATTTAGTGTCTGTTCGAAGGTACTTAGTTTAATTTGGGGCGGTTTTGAACCCTTCAGTCCCGTGACATAGCTCCTTAAGCGTATTACAAAGGCTATTATTTATTTTATTGCCTTTTGAAGGGGTTGCGGTGAAACCGATCGATGGAAAGCTACAATCGTGAACACGAACTCAGATTGGGATTTATAATATAAAGCAACATGAAGCAAGTCCTAGGATGCAAAGACATATCAAGAAATGGTTTATTATACCATTGGGGTTTCGTGGAATTTTGTAAAAGTTTCAAGATTTAATAGAGTAGACTCTACAAAAAAAATTGCGTAACCTAAGAAGCACTTTAAGCAAAGCACAGTTGAGTGGAGTATGTACGATACTTAGGGACCGTTCATTTTTTATGAGGTAGGGGGGGCTGGTGGGATTTGAAGGAGTATTATTTGGAAATTGAAAGACCCCCCCCCCCCCCCCCCCCCCCCCTTCAGCTTTCTAGTTTTTTCACATGACCCCCCCTCATAGGGGTAACTCTTTGTGGATGACTCCCCTCCCCCAAAAAAAAATATATATGAAAAACATACACAGCTGGTGTTTTAAACAGGTATCTTGCTATCATTTTTAACTGTTACTTTTTTTAACTGCCAATGAACATGATTACAATTAAATGTTTTTTGAAATGTGCTTGTTATGAGATGAATATTTACAAATGCATAAAAAGCTGCTTTTTATAACCCCGCTGGGTGATATGGTGTGACAAAAGGTAGAATTTTCTTGTACCCTTTTTCCTTCTGTTGAAGGGCCGACTTTCTCTTTTCAAATTTCATTTCTGAGAGGACTTTATGTACCAGAGTATATGGATACCCTCTCAAATGTAGGCGTGATTTGAATTTTCTTAAATTCTCTTCAAACGTTATTTTTGAAGAGTTAGTTCGAAACAGCCAAAGTGCCTCGCCTTTTATGAAGCCTTTACTGACCCCTGGTGGGTGGCAGGAAGAGAAATGTGTGTACTGAAATGTTCCTGTCGCCTTGTAATGGGTGCGTACATCGAGGATAGACGTTTTTTAAATCTATCACCTTTGTAGACGCATGTATCCAATAAAATAGTTTCTTTCTCCGAGATTTCAGCCGTAAATTTAATGGTTTGGTGATATCTGTTAGCCTGTTCAATGAACACATTTATTTCCTCTATGCTGGTGTTCCACAAAGAGAACACGTCATCGATATATCTTTTCCACACGAGTGGTTTTGTTTCGTTTTGACGATTTCGGTCTCAACCGCTGCCATGAAAATGTTGGCAAAGCCACTGCCATTTTCGTTCCCATAGCGGTACCATGTGTTTGGAGATAATTCTCTCTATTAAACTGAAACGAATTCTCCTGTAGGATAAATCTTAGCATTTCTTTGAGGAAATAGATTGGGATAGGAGGTCTGTTTCTATGGAATTTTTCGTATGCTTTGCAAACGGTGGTAATGCCTTCCTCCTGCGGTATGTTTGTATACAGACTAGTCACATCCATTGATACAAGGATGGTGTTTTTTGGACTTTCGTCTTCACTAGGAAGTTGATAAGGTCTGTTGTATCTTTAAGATACGAGGTATGTAGTTTGGCTATAGGCTGAAGTAGACTGTCTACAGCATTCCCTTTTAGTAATTCTTCAAATAAGGCAAGTACGTAGTGAATGCATTGAACTCCGTTAGTCAGCTTTTTATAATGAGGTATTGTACTTTAAGGGGTAATGCATGTCATGGTGATTTTGGTCTTTTTTGCTCCAGTTAGTACTAAACGATTGCCTTGTGCCTTTGGTATTACACGAATGCTCTTAGAGCATTGAAAATAAAATAACAACTGATTCCTTGAAAAGAAATTGAAGCATAACCAGATTTAAGCGATTTTTCCAAGTCTCACAGCTCAGAACTTAAACAAATTGGCCAATTTTTACAAGTTGCAATCCATTTCTATCAGAGCCATCTGCAACCAAAAACACTAATTTATAGTTTCAGTGCGCACTAATATAACAATAAATTGATAACAAATTTGGAGCATTATTTGTAGGTTTCCATCGATATAAATATATTTTATGACCTTTCAAAGTGATGCTGTTTTACCATTTAACAGATGTTTATATTTTGTGAATAAAGCAAGAGATTTTCTCTTCAATTTGGTAAAATTCCGTATTAATTTTTACCTCCAAAATTTTGCCCGACCCCCCCTTTATTTTCTTTGATTTTGGGACAGCCCCCCCTTTAAATCCATTTTTTTTTTTGCATGACCCCCCTCCCCCCCCCCCTCCCTCAAATCCCACCAACCCCCCCTACCTCATAAAAAATGAACGGTCCCTTAGTCTTGTTGCGGGTGATACCTAATCATGATTAAATTCATAAGGAAACATTTTGCTAAGGTGTCCAACTGTGAAAAAGAGGATTTTGTGATTTAAAGTTTCAGTGAAAGTTATTTTAGAAAGGGTTTGAAAAATTCCGCATCTGTCATGACACACACACCTTGTTTACCCTTCTGCAGTGCCGGTCAGCTCAAGACGTTCTATTGCTATATCCGCGCTGTATTCCTGGACACCAAATTGCTGGTTTTTACGCTTTCGAAGGCGTCACGAGTAAACTTTGTGCTGTGATCTAGTTAGGCGGTAATTCCATTCCACGAGCTGCAATAAATAAATTTCTGTTTATCACATCAGTTGTGTTACTATTGCTGTTAACAATTAAATAAACAGCATGTTATCGATTTCTCATTCTATTGTAGTTTAATTTTTTGCCTTAATAGAAGTTTGACTGTATTTCAGGTATTGTCAGTATTAGTCGCTACACTTCGTGCAAATAAAATGCATACAGATGAGCCTAAGGTCTAAGGTGTCACCCTTTAATTGCTATTGACGATCCGTTTGACAGTTATCGGATCACTGACATTACTATCCTGACTGACATTACTATCCTGACTGTCCTCGAAGGTTAAGCGGTCTTTCAGATTTTCGAATCGTGCTCGCAAGGCCCTGAAGCGGACATAAAATGGCTGACGAAAAACAGTCGCTAAACCCCGAAAAGGACAACAATGACGATATTCGCAAAATTAATTGTGAAATCAAAACCTACGAGTTCGATGATCTTCTGAGGCTCACTGGTGGATTTGGTCGATATCAAATGGTCCTTTACATCTTCATCTGTTTGGTCTCGATTCCCTCCGGCGCTCAACTTGCGACCCCAGTTTTCTACGGAACGTCGCCTCCATTTACTTGTGGAACCATTACTGGAAATACGACTTGTTTAGCGGGGAAATGCTGTTCGGGTTGCGTGGAATACGAGTTCAAAGGACCCTTTACTAGTGCTGTGTCCGAGGTAAGAGGCCCGGTGGGGGGGGGGGGGGGGGGGGGGGGGAACACTCTGTGTATTTTTGTGTGGTGGTGTGCCGCTGGGACTCTGAATAGCGCGATACCAGACCACGTTCATCCCAGACTCGCTATTTTCCACTCACTTTATCTTTATGCCATTGATTAATTTCCCGGAAATGATAACCTATTCTAGACCAAAACTCTCTGAATTGTATACCCTATCTCAGAATAAACTGCTTGAAACCATACTCTTCACAGCAGCACATAGTTTGTTATTAGAGTAATCCTCCCCCCCCCCCCCCCTCCCCGAAATCTGCACAAATTGAAAAATCCGCTTATCCGTAGACCTATTCACACCCCTCTCTTAGACTCAGAACAACGAGTAGTTTCTTACTTGTGTTCCACTCTTAAAAAAATTGGACCTCTTCAAGGAGATAACTCAGTGTTTTTTCAGTCTTTCGGTTGTCCAGATTGAAATTCGTTTAAGCAGCGGGTTTTGTTAAGACAGATCGGGCTTGTCTTGTGCAAATATGTTTGCTCTGGTTTCCCTCTCAGATGGATCTCCATTTTGGTTTCCGCTTTCCTCTGACCTCGGCAACGCCGGGCCATAAAATTTCACCGGACGCGTAACACAATCGCCTAATGCTTTTTTCGGTCACGTTCACTTTTTGCTCCTTGGCAAAATCGATTCGCACGGTGAAAATAAAAGAAATTACAGTTAAATTTGATTCCTCTGCGCCCTTTGATTCTTGTGGACTTTTGACTTTTTGCCGTTATTTTGTAGGAACTGTTAGTACTCCTGACAAAATTTTACCAGACGCGTAACACGATCGCCTGATGCTTTCTTCGGTCACGAAAAAAATCGATTCGCCCGGTGAAGCGGGCGTATTTCAGGTATTTGTGGGGCGAACGAGCGCTGAGTTAAGCCGCGGACTAAGGCGAGTCAAACGACGCGATCAAGAGTGTCACTCCTTCCAGTCCTGACGTTTTGTAAAACCAAAATGACATTATGGCTCCTTCAATTCCAAGCCCGCTCATCCCCCCGGCATTTGTCTCTGTTTTTAAATAATGTTGCAAATGCCCCACGGTGGGGTCAGCTTATACGTACAAATCCCCCACGGTGGGGTTTCTGGAAGAGTGCAAATGCCCGACCCATCAGATGCCACGCAGCTCTTTAGAACCTCTAATTTCATTGGACCTGGGTATCACGCAGTTCTATTGTTCAGGGTCCATTGTTCTGTTGCTTGTTCTAATATTTTCTCAGCCAATCCTGTGAGGCGTTCGGAGACGTACATGCCTAAAGGTAGCGTGTAAGAGTTTCGGATTTGATTTTGATTTAAATTTTTGACATTTTCAAGTTCAATTACCATTGAATTTTAAAATAGCCGGATTCTTCTGTTGCGACCGGCATATCCTGATGGAAAGACACCACGGCCACGAATGTTGGCAAATAAGACGTCAACATCATCAAAATTTGCCGTGATGCTATCTTCTGTGGTACTTGAAAGGTAAAAAACTAGCCGGCCTGAAAATTGTGTGAAACTTATTTTAAAAATGTAAGCCTGAAATGGAAAGTGAATGCGTTCGGTCTGTTGCTCCGGTTCACTTGAAAACGTTTATCAACTCAGTTTTCATATTTTTATATTGGGGACAATCAGGCAATTAAAAATAAACAACGAAACATAACGTTGTTTTAACAATGCTCCACCCCCGGGCGGACCTGTTTTAGCAAACGCCCCACCCTTGGGGGGTAAGAGTTATAAAATGCCCGGGGAGGGGGAGAGATGAGCGGCTTGGAATTGACGGAGTCATTAACATATAGTTACCTAGCTAGAAAACCATGGACAAATTTTAAACTATACTATTGTTGCCCAAACCTAGTGCGTAGAACACGATAAAGGCGACTGTTTGTTTATAGGACGCAATTTCGAGTACGCGCTCGCGAATTGCCCCTCACGGTTGCGTATTCGAAATTGTGCCGTGATAAACCTGCACACCTGCTACGCAGATCACACAAACTAACCCAGAAATCCAAGGACAGAATGCTAGTGCTCATGGAGTCTATCAGAGGCTTCTGTCGTCGACAATTCACTGCAGTGCAAGAACTGTTGTAGTTCTTACTTATTGTCAGAAGCAGATTAAGAACTAAGTTCAATTTTTTCCTCACTTTCTAGTGGGATTTGATCTGTGATCGTCGCCATTTACGCGCCATGACTCGAGCGGTGAATATGCTTGGATTTTTGGCTGGTGCTGCTGTGTTTGGTGCTGTATCTGATCACTTTGGGAGAAAGCTTTCGTTTTTTACGAGTGTCGGAGTCATGGTACGTACATCATTTTTTATCAGTTACCCACTTCCGGTGTTTACTCTAAACATGTTTCGGTGCTAATGTGAACACAGCATGAGTGTGCGTATATAAGATCCAAGTTACCACTTTTATTTCAGGCCGTTGCTGGTGTAGTGTCGGCGGTAGCTGACTGCCTCTCTCTGTTCTCGTTGTTTCGTTTCTTTGCTGGCGCTGGTAGCATTGGATGCATAGTGGTCAAGTTTGTTTACTGTGTGGAGATGGTGGTCACTGCTCATCGATCATGGGTCGGTCTTATAAACATGATGTTTCTCGGTATCGGAGGTTCATTGCTCACGTTATTGGCTTACTTGGTCCCAGACTGGCGACATTGGATGTTGGCCGCGTCGTTTTCATCTTTCCTGCCACTTGTTGCCTGGCGGTAAGTTTCTGTTTGATTTCGTCACCTTTAAAGTACATATTGGGTAGGAAAATGCGTTATAAAAGTACCTATCAGCAATGTTAACACCATTTTCACCAAAAATCAGCCATAGAAATCGTCGTGACATAATTCCTTTAAGCTTGTAATCAAGGTAATGATTATGGACAGCAGTTCAGTCTGGTTAGAAAATCAACTCTGCACCCGTTACAGGTTTCCAACCAAAAACCTTACTGGTGTGCTTTAAAAATTAAAATGATTAATAACAATACGACCTTCCTTTAGGCTTGTATTAAATCAAGGCAATGATGATGGACGGCAGTTCAGTCCGGAGCTGATGCCCGCACGGAGAGCTTATTATAAAATGGTTATCGTACTGGAAAACTGAAAGAAAATAATGACACGCTGGATTTTGATATTTTTTGCACACAAAGCGAGTGAAACTAAACAACAATAATTCCTGTTGTCACAAAAAAGAGCACTGCTCTCATTATTCTATGAACAGAGTGATAACTCCTCTGGAACGATTCAAAATGAACAGAGTGATAACTCCTCTGGAACAATTCAAAATGAACAGAGTTTTAACTCCTCTGGAACGATTCAAAATGAACAGAGTGATAACTCCTCTGGAACAATTCAAAATGAACAGAGTGACAACTCCTCTGGAACGATTCAAAATGAACAGAGTGATAACTCCTCTGGAACGATTCAAAATGAACAGAGTGATAACTCCTCTGGAACGATTCAAAATGAACAGAGTGATAACTCCTCTGGAACGATTCAAAATGAACAGAGTGATAACTCCTCTGGAACAATTCAAAATGAGTGCGGCCAGCTTCTCGATAGAAACCCTTACCAGGAGAGCTCTTAATCATTTTGAAACCAAAAATATGTGATATTTTTAACCCAATTTCAGATCTCCCGTATTCAAATTTTCCATTTTAACAAGGTGTATCAAGAAACATGATAGCCTGGCCTAAGTTATTGAGGGGTATGATTTTTAAACATTTGGGATTCGGTAAATTCTCGCGTTTTCCCATAACTCTTCAATACAAGTTCCTAATTCCCAAGAGACTAGCTTCGTAGTATATCGGGTTATGTCGTAAGCCAATTGCGCCATGTGGTATATTTTTAGCTTGATGTAACTGCGCAGGAAAAGGAAAAGGGAAAAACAGAGCACGATCCTCGAGATGACGCAACTAGCAGTTTGAGACATCAGGTATATTTCTAGCGTGACGTACACATGTTTGCATAATAGCTGTACAAGTTTTGAGACGTGAGGATCGGAGGTGTAGTAGGTCGCTTTTGACTCGACCACTTGGTTTTAGTCGGTGTCGATGAAGCGAACGAGTTTATTTATGCGGGCTGGTAGTTGGTGATTTTAAAACCTCGGACTTGACGATTTATTTTTTATGAATGGGGTTAGTTTCTAGAGAAACTGTGGTGCTGCGTCGGTGGGGGGATGAAACACGAGAATTTAGTTTTATCGACTGAGTCGATAAGGTAAATTGACCACCGTAAAAAGATTCAAATAGCTGACGTTTCGAGCGCTAGCCCTTCGTCGGAGCGAATCAAGGAATTGTGGGTAGTGTGTGGTTTTATATAGTAAGCGGTGGAGCTACGCTATTGGTGGAAATTTGGTGACGTGAAAAACAAATGTAGATTAGTTGAATGAAAAGCGTTCGTTGATTCCGTGGGGTTTGAGAGTGCCGATTTGAAAGATGATTTTTTGTTCTAGGTTTTTACGGCTTTCTGTGTTACCCTGGTGTAGGGAAAGGCCGCAGATTGTCATGTGTTGTTTAGAATGGTTAGTAAGATTAAAATGGCGCGCGACTGGTTTGGATGCGTCTTTGTCATTTTTTTCAACGTCTCGGAGATGTTCACGAAAACGGTCGCCCAGTCTCCTCCCTGTTTCGCCAATGTATATCTTTTTGCAAAAAGTACATGTAATGCAGTAGATAACATTTACGGAGGTGCATGTAAAACGATCAGTGATTTTAATAGATCGTTTGGGTCCTGTTATTTTGTCCGCGTTGTGAATGAAAGGACAAGTGTTACATCGTGTGCGTGTGCATTTGAAAGTTCCCGGTACATCGTCAGATTTCAGTGCGCTCGTAACTAGAAAGTTGCCTATGTTTTTGTCACGTTTGAATGAAATTAGTGGGGGTTGTGAAAAAATTCTGCCAGTTTCGGGGTCGTTTTGGAGTAATTTGAAATTTTTTAAAATGATGCTTTTGACTGTGTTGTTGTGTGGGTGGAAAGTGAGGGTGAATGGAATTCTCTCGTTCTCTTCCTTCTGGCTGATTGTCTGTCGATCTGTTGTGCACGTTGTTGGCCCGTATTAACAACAGAGTCAGGGTACCCACGTTTCTTGAAAAACTGGCACATTTCTTCTGATTTGTTGGAAAAATCAGAGTCATCACTACATAGACGTCGAAGTCTGAGAAATTGAGAATACGGAATGGCGTTTTTAACGTGCGATGGATGTGAGGATGAATGTAACAGATAACTGTGGGAATCTGTAGGTTTGTAGTGCACACTTGTGGATAAACTGTTACCGTTGATTGAAATATTAATGTCAAGAAAAGCGACTGAGGTTTCGGAAATTTCCCAGGTATATTTTAGAGCTGGATGAAAAGTATTGACAGAAGTTATGAATTGATTAAGTTCCTCTTTACTGGAAGAGGTAGCGCCAATGCAATCATCGATGTAGCGGCCGTAGAGTTCGGGTTTGGTTCCGTGGTACTGATTAAAAAATTTGTCTTCGATGTGGCCTACAAAAAGGTTAGCGTAGCTTGGTCCCATTTTGGTGCCCATGGCGACTCCATTTACTTGTTTGTAGTAGTTTTGGGAAAATGAAAAACAGTTAAGTGTCAAAACTAATTCGGCTCCGCTTAGCCGAATTAGTTTTGACACTTAACTGTTTTTCATTTTCCCAAAACTACTACAAACAAGTAAATGGAGTCGCCATGGGCACCAAAATGGGACCAAGCTACGCTAACCTTTTTGTAGGCCACATCGAAGACAAATTTTTTAATCAGTACCACGGAACCAAACCCGAACTCTACGGCCGTTACATCGATGATTGCATTGGCGCTACCTCTTCCAGTAAAGAGGAACTTAATCAATTCATAACTTCTGTCAATACTTTTCATCCAGCTCTAAAATATACCTGGGAAATTTCCGAAACCTCAGTCGCTTTTCTTGACATTAATATTTCAATCAACGGTAACAGTTTATCCACAAGTGTGCACTACAAACCTACAGATTCCCACAGTTATCTGTTACATTCATCCTCACATCCATCGCACGTTAAAAACGCCATTCCGTATTCTCAATTTCTCAGACTTCGACGTCTATGTAGTGATGACTCTGATTTTTCCAACAAATCAGAAGAAATGTGCCAGTTTTTCAAGAAACGTGGGTACCCTGACTCTGTTGTTAATACGGGCCAACAACGTGCACAACAGATCGACAGACATCAGCACTACAAAGCCACAGAAGGAAGAGAACGAGAGAATTCCATTCACCCTCACTTTCCACCCACACAACAACACAGTCAAAAGCATCATTTTAAAAAATTTCAAATTACTCCAAAACGACCCCGAAACTGGCAGAATTTTTTCACAACCCCCACTAATTTCATTCAAACGTGACAAAAACATAGGCAACTTTCTAGTTACGAGCGCACTGAAATCTGACGATGTACCGGGAACTTTCAAATGCACACGCACACGATGTAACACTTGTCCTTTCATTCACAACGCGGACAAAATAACAGGACCCAAACGATCTATTAAAATCACTGATCGTTTTACATGCACCTCCGTAAATGTTATCTACTGCATTACATGTACTTTTTGCAAAAAGATATACATTGGCGAAACAGGGAGGAGACTGGGCGACCGTTTTCGTGAACATCTCCGAGACGTTGAAAAAAATGACAAAGACGCATCCAAACCAGTCGCGCGCCATTTTAATCTTACTAACCATTCTAAACAACACATGACAATCTGCGGCCTTTCCCTACACCAGGGTAACACAGAAAGCCGTAAAAACCTAGAACAAAAAATCATCTTTCAAATCGGCACTCTCAAACCCCACGGAATCAACGAACGCTTTTCATTCAACTAATCTACATTTGTTTTTCACGTCACCAAATTTCCACCAATAGCGTAGCTCCACCGCTTACTATATAAAACCACACACTACCCACAATTCCTTGATTCGCTCCGACGAAGGGCTAGCGCTCGAAACGTCAGCTATTTGAATCTTTTTACGGTGGTCAATTTACCTTATCGACTCAGTCGATAAAACTAAATTCTCGTGATTTATTTTTTAACATGGAAAGCAAATTCCGCATGGACACCCAACAAATGTGACCTGCGGGGAATCGCTCTGCTAACAGCATCTGTATTATTTCAAAAATAGCATTCAAGGCTCAATTTCCTATCTTAGTTAGCAAGCTAAGTCAGTGATAAATTTTCTCGAAATTGCGTAAGCTCTCAATAAAAAAAAAGAAAAACCGCAATGAATTCCTTTCTGTACTATAACTCTGTTCTCAAGGAAACATTTTGGCAAATTTAACTTATCAATAGTTTCCTCCGCACGCATAGCGAAAAAGGAAGGACTGATAGGGTATATATTTTAGAGAAAATTGAGTCAAAGAGCATTCCGCACACAGGCAATAATTTTGTCGCAGCTATTTATATGCTGTACCCCATATCTAATATGGACATTCGGTGTTCGAGCTTGTCAGCCGGTGCTTGGACGTCACGAAAACAAACAAAAACAGGTACGCAAAGCGTATTTGAAGACATTTGCACTTAGTGACGCACAGAGCATTAATTTTCTTCTGTAGCTTGCTATTTTACGCCACGCGTGAAAATCGCCCGCCGCAAGGAAATGTCGGAGGTTGTGAGCATAAGTGTACAAGCCATAACAAGATGAAAATTGAAAATCAAAATCCCTTTTGGGATCTCTACTACTTGTATATGAAGATGTGCTTTTAATATTAATATCTTTAACTGATGCTATGGACAGAGATTAGCGCATTATTTTTTTAAACATAAATGGATTCCATTAAAGAATGCCATTAGATATGCCAAGAGATACCATAGGGTCCATAGCATAAACAGGTATGTCTCATGTACATCAGGATAGTTAACTTCTTACAACAATTCAAGACTGAAGACGGTCGATTCAAATTCCACCAATCATATTGACATTCTCAAAGATACGCAAGTTAATTCCGGAACTGAAATCACGGCTTTCAATTTTATCATATACTCAGCTTATATAGAGCATAGACATGACGTATAGTAAAACTTGTATGTGTATCTAATGTCCATCAGAATTGCCATCTTGTCACAGCATTCAAGAGAGTAATCAAATGTCACCTTAGCACCAGAGTATTCATGACCTATCCAGTGGATATGATCAAACGTGAAACGTTGTTTACAACCACCCGTCAAGATTATCAACAATAACACATTAATAATCTAGCATAAATACAGATTGTTTTGCAGACTAATTTATAATTATCCCTCAGAGATTGTAAAAAATAATGGACAAACATAGGGAAAATTTAAAAATATTCGCTAGATTGTCTTCAACAACTAAACACAATTATCGCATCGAGTCCGGCACGACTTCACAAAAACTATTTCTAGCACAAAGAAACACAGTAAAATATTTCTTAGAGGAAAACAACTCTTTCTCGGTCGAGAATAACAAGTATGACTAATTTTCGAATAAAATACAGTAGTTGCGTATCAAAAATCACCCGAGAAACAAATTTGGATGTCAAAAATCCAAATTGTAAAAATTAAATAATACACAGACATCTTTGCATAAAGCGACACGAGTGTAAAGCTATAAAATGCAAATCTTGTTTACATAAAATCACTTTTTAACCTATGTTCAGAATGAACAAGATCATTAAAAAGGTCGAATGCACATGGCGAAATTCAAGCTGTCAATTCGACTAAACTTGGGTACGTTTCTCATTTCTTAATAATATAACTTTTCCCTCTCCCGGTAAAATAACTCTTCGTATCTTTCCGGAATATTAACCAGTTTTACCTCGCGTCATAAATTCCCGATAACAGTTATCGGGATTTTCTAAGTGAGATTTACTTACGATAAACAGAAAGCGATTCTCCAGAAATGAAGAAATTTCAAGATCATTAACATTACCCTACCGTAGTCGGGAATTTCCCTACCGCATCCTAGTAAGTATTTTTGGTCCAAGACGGTCCAACGAAAGAACGAACGAACGACTACCCATGCCACGGTAGCATTAGAAGATATTTGTATAAATTATGAAAATATCTTCAAAAAAAATTGTCTGGAGGGCATCGAGGTCCAATGTCCCAACTTTATAACACTGGGCAAAAATGGCTTATCTTATAATATAAATATCAGATAGTGTGAAAGGCAAATTGAATGAAATATTTCCTTGTTAAAACACTTTGGCGAGAGACGAATGAGCGCTGACTATACTTATATGAGGACTTAGGGCGAGTCAAAACAAGCGAGTAAGGAAGTAGGAGTGAGCCAGGCTCCTACTCTCTAGATCTACGTTTTGCAATAATAAAAACAGTAAAAACACTGAACAAATTTTTGAAATCCAGCCAATTTGCTGCCGAGAACCTTTGCTAGCAACGCAGTGGTTGTTAGGTGGAGTAAAGAATGTTTTCAGTTATATATGATTATGTTAAATATCCTAAAACTGATTTAATGAAAGAATTATGCATTACTGAATGCAGGTGAATTCAGTATCGTTTTGACTGTGTTCGTTTTATTTTAACGGTAACCATTCTCACTCCGTCAATTGAAATTGTTCTTCAAGTGATACTCGTGAAGCTAGGAAGTACACATTGGTAACAGATCGGCGATTTGGTAAGAAACGTATCAATTGTCACCAGGCCAAAACTACCCTGATGACTTTTAATTTTTTCGTGGGTTGTATTTTCATTGATCTGGAAGCTTTACACGTTTCACCTGTCATCGACTGACAGCATATCTACATCAACATCTACATCTACATAGGGTTAGGGTTTGGCCGGTCCTCGTTTGAATGCAACAATGCCCTTTTATCTGCCTGGTTGTCCTCGGCGATTTGACGTGACCGGCTTTCCGAAGCTACCATTCCTTGAGCGATGTTCCACATGCGGCCTAGAGTTAGATCCATTTCGGCGAGAAGGTTCGTTCGCAATTTCGTGGAGGAACAATTGTCAATGACTTGATCTTGGAAACAGTGGATGCTTTCTTCGGTAAAATCGGAAAACATTGCTTGCTGTCAAATCCTTGTGACGAATTGGACGATGGTCTTGCCTTTCTTCTGTTTTTCTTGTCGAAAGATATGCCAATTGTATGACGTGTTCTTTCTCGGGGCGAAGTACAAATTCAACTTGTTCCGATGGCAGTCTGGTAATACTTCAATATGAAACAATATTTATATCTAACAAGAAAGAAAATATCTTATTTAGTCGAATAAATGCCCCTGTCGTCAGAGGACTGGGAACTAAATTAAAGATGAGGACTGGGCACCAAAATCTAAACGAGGAGCCTGTTGGGCTTCGCAACTGGATGGCTCAGTTTCCGCCCGGTTTTCATTTTAAACTTTTATATTAGTAGTCCAAAATCTTGAATCTTTTAATATGAACAGTCCAGTCCACATTTACTTTCCACAGTCTGCTCTACATTCCACACTCTGCTTCAAGCACTCCTTTAATTGATAGGCTTTAATTTCAGGTCTATATTTTTTCTCTGAACTTTGCATTTTTTTTTCGCTTTAAAATCCTTGAAACCACCTACTACAAGGAATCAGGATTGTTTAAACACAGGCATTCTGGCGAATCGGTGATAAAATTTCGAATAAATAAACAATATCAACATGATCGATCAAATAATTAACAGCTGACCATAGCGTGACATAAATACGAGATGTGTGAAACTTGAACGTGACTCCATGACGTAATGATTGAGAATTGTTTACTCAGTTTCTTAACATGCTGGGACGTGTTTTGTTCAACGATTTATTCGATCTAAACTCGACTGTTTGACAATTGATTTGGTTATAAAAGTTCAACCCGCTTTCCTTTTACCAGAAATAGAACACATCCGAAAATCACAGCCATTTAATGTTTAACAATTCCGTCTGAATTGTAGTTGCTTAATTTAAGGTGGCTGGTACCAGTTTCCTCGCACGGGAGCAGGTCACTATCGTGCGTCACGCGCAAGAAACACGCGCGAAAGAGTGCGAGATTTGAAAGACGTAAAATCAAAACAAATATGGCGGCGCGCGGCTTTTTTCGTGCTACAGTAGTTTACTTTTGTCCTGTTTTAAACAAAATTCGCGTATATCCGAGACTGTATCTACTAGTACGACCTAAGTTAATTCCTTACATTCAAGGCAAATTGCTTCCGGACTCCAATACCAGGAGCCATAATCGGGGACGGAGACCGCAACAACATGTCATTTCTTTAGAGCTGCCTGTCCCCCATGTAAAGGACAATTTGGGCTATTTTTAGCAGAAATTGCGCCATCGCGTGTGACACGCGCGTGTGTCTGCGCGGACGTCACGTTTAAAAAATTCAAAACAATGGCGGCCGAAATTTGTACTTTTAGGTTGGATTTTTCTCCAAAGTGAGCGCTTTTATAGATTAAGACTTGCACAGAGAACACGATACACTCAATACTAGTTTAGGTAAAGTTTGAGTCAAGACATACATCACATGACCCGCACGAAAAGACCGAAAGGCGCCAAAATTGTGGCGCTGTGGCGCTTGAGTTGAATGAATGAAATTAGCGAGGGAGTAAAAGTTGAAAAGTCTTTCCCGAGCTGCAATGGTCAGCTAATTCTTGCAGTCATTTCAAGCAAAATGGATCCAGTAAACTGTTAAAACTATTTTGTTACGCTGGATTGTTAAAAAAGTCTATGGACTGACCTGAACTGTTTGAGAAAATTTATAATTCAACTGACGATGTTCTTGCTTTTTTGTTTGCGGTGTTCATAAGGCTGAGATGAAGAAATGGTTCAGTTTGCAGTTTGGAAACAAAGAACTGACGCATTCATCACGACTTTCTACAATGGAAATGTAATTGCTCTTTTCTTGTGTGCAACAGTATGTAAACCGCTAAAATTAAGCTTTTTTAAAAGCTGTTAACACATTTCTTCAATATTCTTGACGTTTCATGTGAAACCGATATGAATTCAAGGTTTGAATTTTCATCGAGTTTTAACAGTTGGATTGCTTTAAACATACAGCTGGTTAGGACTGGCGTGTCACCTTAAAATAAGGTAAAGATATTAATTCAATGTTGTCATTATTATTTTATTGGTTCAAAATATTTTTATTCACTTGTTTACCTGTAAAACGAGAAAGCGTAGTTTTGGCCAATGATGCACCTCATTTTGAATGTGTTCAGATTCATTTGTTTTCGTTATTCCGTTTGTTAGCCATATCAGTTTTGATTTGTAGCTTGATTGGGGTGACTGTAGAAGTTTATAGCACAATTTGGTTGGATTACGATAAAGATCGACTTGCAGCTGGGAACTTGAGTTACTGAGCTAAGCTTACCTCTTGGGAAAATCAGCAGTTACACTTAAGCTTAAGTTAACTTCTCTTTGGTGTAAACTTGAAATGCATCTTCGCGTAAATTTACTTTGAATTCGTGATCATTTCACTTAAAGTTAACATATAAGATCTTATAAAAATTAACGTCACTGAACATTAGTCCATTCTTTCACGGCCAATTTAATAGTAAGAATCCTGAGAATCATCTTGAATTTTCAATTTTCCTAAAAAAGTGAAGAATGTTTGCAAGGTTTCTATAAGCTTAAGCTTTACTAAGACTTATATTTGCTTCACGTAGTATAAACTTACTGTCAGGAATGTATTATTCATGAGCTGTGTCTTCTACTTCTCAAATTAATAAACGCTAGCAAGTTGTAATAGTATCAAATATTAAGCTCTTAAGTTTATGTGTGTTTCAGTGGATTTTAGCGAACTTGCGCCGGTTGGTGGAAGCGGCCGCGTTGAGAAAATTTCTTATGATAGAAAGAGTGACCTCAAAGAACCAGCCTGTTCAGGGACTGATAAGCCACTTCCATTCGAAGTATTTTAGAGCATTTTTGGCTTGAATTAAACTGGGTCAGTTATCAGTGTTTTCATTCGCGGAAAAAATAATTGAAGCTTAACCAAATGTCGTTAAACTTAAGTTTTTTTGTCGGGAAGGTCTTCTGCACGTTCTGTTAAAAAAGTTAATTATAATTAATCTTACACCAGTGTCTATTCTGTTGAGTGTACGGTAGATAAAAATTATTTTTGTCGTTTCAGTCACTTTGTTTCAGTAAACTTCTTGCGTCCACGTAAAAACTTCATTTGCAATCAACAAGTCCAAAAGACTTTTATTTTCCATATAAGGTAGAATTTGCGCGCGCTCTCATTGCGTCAAGGGTGGCGCAATTTCTGCTAAAAATAGCCCAACACGTCCTTAACATGGGTTTGCGTGGGCCCCACGCTTACGGTCTCCGTCCCTGATCATGGCTCCTGCCAATACTCAAGTTTCAAAGGCAAAACTGCGATCGATCGTGACGAGGATTGGGAGTGCAAGGACTCGCAAAATGATCATAAAAATGAAGAAATGACAAACCACCACAAATTATCTCACTTGATGGTCTTGGCCATATTCTATGGTTTGCATTTTGTGTGCTTAACGGCCACTGCGTATGCAGGCGAGAGAGACTAGGATAAACAAGACTACGTTTTTTTAAAAAGTAAGACACGAACAGCCCAACTAAAAATCGCAAACCGAGAATGAACTGAACCTATGAATCATCGAACGACAAGATGACCGACAACCGAACGCAAAAACCAGCAAGCGAAAGAGAGAAGGACTGGAGAAATCCTTTATGTCAGACGAAAAAGAATTGTAGCAAAGAAAGAAACCTTAATATGCGACATATGCTATCATTTCACGAAGTAAATGAAAACAGTAGAGCATTAAACTTTTATTTATACAATTTTTTGGACTAATGGGCGAGATTATTCGTTTGTGTCACACCGAAAAAAAAACACCAAAAAGTCCAACTTAAAATAAAATTGAAGAATTAAAACTTAACTGGACGAACAGAAGACAGCAAACACTCGAACGAAAACGGAACAGTTGGTGACAAATTTGGATTTTGAAATAATCAGTTGTACCTAAAAAAATAACGTGTACTTTAGTGAGCTTAAGACAACATAGATTGATAATATGGAAAATTTTATCTTCTTAGAAGGTCTGTCATTCTCGTCAGGGGCACTGTGAACAGACCCGGTGGAGAGATTAATTTATAGCAAAACACTCCCGAAGTAATAAATATGCGTACGCGGGACAGGTCAACTTACAATGAAATTGAAGATTTATTTGCAAATAAATTCGGTAAATTCTCTACCGCACGTTTCAAACCGTGGTACCACAGCTGACCCTACGTGCCTGAGCTGATTGATAGGTTAGTAGATAAACACTCCAAACCTCCTTCGCACCATGTAGTTCACCCACTGATTCTGAATTATCGAAAAGAACATTCCTCACTATCATAACTCCTTAAGAGATCCATTTACACTGCTGATTCCGAGTAATACTGATAAATCTATCAACCCAAGCGTCAGAGACGTGAAAGTTGTTCTCAAGCCGGAACCATGGTAGCGTTAAAGCCGTATACAAGTGTTGACAACTTTTGTCATCGGAGTTCCATAAGTTAAATTTTCACCGTCAAATTTTTATTTCTTGCACAATTTAAAGGAAAATCTAGCAAAATAACAACTTTTATGAATAGAACACGAAAAAACAACAATAACTTGTATAGCCTGCGAGCAGCAAAAGTAAAGAAAAATAGTAATGCACAGCAAGCCAAAGGAAAAAGGGTATGGAACAATCCCGAAAAACAACATCAAGACGGAACAAAAAAAATCATCATCAGAAAAATTGCCCAACACCGCCCGCTACCAACCCCCCCCCCCCCCCCCCCGCCGACAACTATAAAATTGTCCATCCCTTAGCAGGCTACAATTATTTCAGGTCTATAGTTTTTCTCTGATCGGCTCTGTACTGTTAGCAAAAACGTAAGTTTAGAACTTTGTATATTTTTTTTCGCTTTAAAATCCTTGAAACCACCTACTACAAGGATTTAGGATTGTTTAAATACAGGCATTTTGGAGAATCGGTGATAGGATTTCGAATAAATTAACAATATCAACATGATCGATCAAATAATTAACAGCCGACCATAGCGTGACATAAATTCGAGATGTTTGGAATTTCAACGTGACTCCATAGCGTAATGCTTGAGTATTGTTTACTCAGCAGTTGACTTGATGGGACGTGTTTTGTTCAATGATTTATTCGATCTAAACTCAACTGTTTGACAATTGATTTGGTTAGAAAAGTTCAACCCGCTTTCCTTTTACCAGAAATAGAACACATCCTGAAATCACAGCGATTTAATGTTTAACAATTCCGTCGAAATTAGAACGGTAAATATCTCAATTGTAAATTGTCTTTTAGATGACATCACTGATTTCTGAAAACCGGAAATAAACTAGGTACGGTGTTGGCCGCAGCAAAATCGATTCCCGGGGCAGGTGACACGACAAAAAAAAAAAGGGTATTTTAAGAACTGACTCGTCGCAGAGCGACGAGCCAGTTAACAAGATCGTTTCCGTCGTGAGTGATTAAATTGTGATTGTGATTTTCATCAGTAAAGTGTCTACGCGCAAACTTAACACTAAATCGATACCCACAATATTTCCATGTCAATGCTTCATTGATATGGAAATATGACGAACAAAGAGTTCTAATCCCAACAACAATGCGTTAGCCGAATTTGTCTATTGCGCCAATTCTAGTGCCGCAAAATATGCCCGTTTGGAAATTTGTGACCTCTCACGCGAAAACGTACACTAACGGCTTTCCGTTAAACGGGTAAAACGCACGGCTATCGAACGGGTTAGAAACGGCTTACCAAGCCATTTCTAACGGGTGAAACTGAACGGCTTATCAATTATTTACCGGCGGTAAATTTCGTCTGCAACGCTTCCCAGCCGCAGACTATATTAAAACGACTGAATAACAAAATTAACTTGAAGGGCAAAACAAAACAAGCGAACTGCAAGCGAACTCCGTTGAACACCTTGTATCAATGGATGTCACTAGTCTGTACACAAACACACTGCAGGAGGAAGGCATTACCACCGTATGCAATGCATACGAAAATTTCCATAGAAACAAACCCTCTTATCCCAACCCATTTCCTCAAAGAAATGCTAAAAACTTAACATGCAGGAGAATTCGTTTCATTTTACCGGAGAAAATTATCTCCAAACACTTGGTACCGCTATTGGAATGAAAAGGCAGTGGCTTTTGCCAACATTTTCATGGCAGCGGATTATGTGATACTTCTGGAGGATGTACCTACTTCTGGAGGATGCACCTACTTCTGGAGGATGTACCTACTTGTGGAGTATGCACCTACTTGTGGAGTATGCACCTACTTGTGGAGTATGTGCCTACTTCTGGAGTATTTACCTACTTCTGGAGGATGCACCTACTTGTGGAGTATGCACCTACATCTGGAGTATGTACCTACTTGTGGAGTATACACCTACTTCTGGAGTATGTACCTACTTGTGGAGTATGTACCTACTTCTGGAGTATGTATCTACTTGTGGAGTATGCACCTACTTGTGGAGTATGCACCTACTTGTGGAGTATGCACCTACTTGTGGAGTATGCACCTACTTCTGGAGTATGTACCTACTTGTGGAGTATGCACCTACTTCTGGAGTATGTACCTACTTGTGGAGTATGCACCTACTTCTGGAGTATGTACCTACTTGTGGAGGATGCACTTACTTGTGGAGGATGCACCTACTTGTGGAGTATGCACCTACTTGTGGAGTATGCATCTACTTCTGGAGTATGTACCTACTTGTGGAGTATGCACCTACTTCTGGAGTATGTACCTACTTCTGAAGTACTTTAATGACTTACTCCTAAAAACAGTAAAAACTATACTAGGAGGCAAGTTTACTAATTGTTAAAATAAATCTTGAATGAAACTAAATATAATAATCAAAGTTAAAGACAGCAGGGAAAGTCTTGTAGCAGAAAAACAAATTTAAGCCCTTTTAAGTTTGTCGTACGCAGTTGTCGGTAAAAAGTGCACCAAATTTGCATGTGTCAAAAGGGTAATTTGAAACCTTAATACAGACCATCGGCGCTTCCAAGAATTCTCTGTTATCCTTGTAACTTCGCTCACCAAATTACGGCAGATAAACGGCAAGTGAACGGCTCGAACGGATAGCATTCATGAGATATATTTTTGTTGCGCGACATTTGTTTACACAAGGGCGTCTTTGTAGATTCCTCGTCACTGATGAGAAAAAAACCTCGCCGGCTGAATCCTAAACGGACAACTCTGGCCATTCGAAAGGACGACTGTAGCCGTTCGAACGGGTGAAGATTTTTCTGAACGGATTATGCAAAAGCCGTTCGAACGGATGGCGATTTTTTTCTGAACGGATGGACAATTTTTCTGAACGGATAACCTAAGCCGTTCGAACGCATGCAAATTTTTTCTGAATGGATGGCACAAGCCGTTCGAACGGATTCAGAGTTTTTCTAAACGGATGACCCAAGCCGTTCGAACGGATGTTATTTTTTTCTGAACGGATGCAAATTTTATCTGAACGGATGATAAACGGCTAGTGAACGGAATTCCGTTCAAAAACGGAAAGCCGTTAGTGTACGTTTTCGCGTGAGAGGTCACATTTTAAATTGTGATGTTGTGAAATATTATGTATAACTTTACATAAATCATCTCCCACAGTCTATAACAGTCAATCCAACGGAGGAATTAAAATGGCCGATGATAATTCTCAAAAATCTAAAAAGGAAGACAACTTGAAGGAAAACAAAAGCTACGGGTTTGATGATCTTCTGAGGCTGACTGGCGGATTTGGTCGATATCAGATGGTTCTTTTCAGCTTCCTCTGTTTGGTGTCGATTCCTACAGGAGCTCAAATCCTAGTTCAGATCTTCTATGGCGCTTCGCCTCGTTTCTCCTGTGTTTCCATGTCTGGTAATGAGACCTGCGATCCTGGAAAATGTTGCCCGAGTTGTCAGAAGTACGCATTTCAAGGACCATTTACGAGTGCTGTTTCAGAGGTAAATGCGCGCGCATCAAGTCCAATTGTTTAGCCTGCGAGCGGGCTTACGTTTAGCCCTTGACTCCGAGAGTCAATTATGGGGACATGTAGTTCTAACTTTTGAGTGTGTGGACGAAATGCTATGGTATGACCATTCAAATGAAACCTCTTTGGCATTCGTGGTACCCTGATTTGTTTCAATATTTTACAAAATTAAAAAAATGACATTTGGGATTTTTCATGAAGTTTAAGTTTGGCATTCTTGGGAGTTAAAGGTCTTGCCGGCGGTTGAAGCTTCAAAAAACGAGCCGAGGCCGTCTCACTAGTTACAGTTGTTCATAGACAGCCGTGGAGCAACTAGCTTAATTTAGTGAATAATTATAACTAGCGTCGATTCTAAAAACAAGACAATCCTGTAATTATACAGCCTGACATCAAACCGTTTCTTATTCGGAGGAAAGTTTCAGAAAATAAAAAGGGAAATCACACAAAATAGCTCTTATAAACGTTTTTGTCTTCAGTGGGATCTAATCTGTGACCGGCGACATCTCAAAGCAATGACTCAGGCTGTGTTTATGGCGGGCCTTTTTGTTGGTGCCCTTGCGTTGAGCAGCATCTCGGATCATTTTGGAAGGAAGCTCGCATTTTTCTTAAGCTTTGGATTTCAGGTATGCAAAATCTATTTTCCAATTTAATGACTTGAGTCTTATCAACTAACTAATCATCCGCCTGCCAGTTGGAATTCTTTATTTGCTGCAGGTGTATGAGTTAGTTGGACCAAGCGAGAAGTCAAAAGGACTCTGAAACAGGTACACGAAAATTTGGTTTAATCTGGCGGCTCTGCAACACAACAACGCTAGCAACAGTCCCATGATGCTTCAGCCACACGTCCAACATTTTTGAAACGCGCGTTTAGCAGGGTGTCCAACAATGCCATCTAACAAATGTTGGACAACAATGTTGTAACGTTTATCCGTGCATCCATGCAACATTCCCACGAGTGCCATCCAACAAATGTTGGCAAACAATGTTGGAACGCTTTGACATATACCATGCGCGATTTAGGGGTAACACTTATTCTTTTGTTAAAACAATAGAATATTAGAGCACAAAAGAACGACAATACAATAGAATACAATACCATAGAATATATTAGAATACATAATTTTACCTAATACAATGAATGTGTACAATGTACAATAGAGCTAACACCCTAAATCGGGCATCATATGCTTTGACAGGGTTTAGCTTGGTCAAGGTATTCCTACCGTAGATCGCTTACACGGTCATTCTTACGTGTCTTGCATGCCACGGTATAACCCTCGATAATGTTTAGATTGTAGGAAGACGTCTTCTTTTGTTCCAGTTCCCATTCGAAAACGTTAACAGACAGTTTATCAGGTTTCTGCTTTTAACTCGTGAATACTCGAAGCGTTAAACGAGTCGTAGCATTGCGGTAGAAATGTCACTCGATCGCTCGCTCGATCGGCTGTAAACATTGAGCTCGCAATATGTAAAGGTCACCTGCCTTACTCATGCATATGGGGACGCGTAAGAGGGAGGGGAGGGTGAGTAATTGGACTCAGAGGGTGGAGTCGGTGGAACAAAACGCCAGGAGAGGGGAGGGTCCGAAAGTGTGCGGAATATTTTATTGAGAGCGTTTCTTATTCACGAGTTGGCTTTGATTTTATCAACAGGCTTCCTTTTCAGTGGCATCTGCCGCGGCGGACTGCCTATCGCTTTTTGCTCTGCTTCGTTTTCTTGCTGGCTTTGGCACCATGGGCTGTTTATTGGTCAGGTTTGTTTACTGTGTGGAGATGGTAGTCACTACTCATCGCTCGTACGTTGGAATAATAAACATGTTGTTTCTCAGTGCTGGAGGATGTGTTCTCGCCCTACTTGCCTACTTGATCCCAGCTTGGCGACATTTAATGTTGGCCTTGTCGTTACCAGCTTTCCTGCCACTTGTTGCCTGGCGGTAAGTCAACTTCGATTAAATTTATTTTGAATGATTTCTCGTTCGTGCCACCTAAAATTCTAAGTTGACGAGCAAGTCGTGCTGGTTTGTCCGTGCTAAAAACTACACTCCCATTCTATATAGATTCTGATTTTAAAATCGATTAATCCGGGACCGGAATTGTTTTTGAGACTTTCGAGAATAGGCACCAGTACTCTCGGTACAAAAAGGTTCATGAAAGAACATCATGAAATCCGGAACATTCAAAATCTACTACAGTAAAAACCGGTGTATAAGAGCCTAGTGGATTATGAACTTGTAGGCTAACATTTTGGCATTAAAACCTCCAATATATATGAATCTGTTGATTCTGAAAATTGAAACAGGTTCTTATTTGGAAAATCAGTTTAGTTTTGTTGCAGTGTATTGAGCATAAAGAACCTGAAACAAATTGAGAGGACCTAGAGTAGTGTGTGTACATGTATTTGCTTAAAATGTAATCTTTTTAGACATAGATATATGTTTCTTATACATAAAGGTACCATTGCACACCCATATAGAATGGTTGTTTGACCAGCAGTAAGCACCTTTTCTTCTTAAGAAAATAAGAATTTATTTAAGAACCTAAATATTCTAAATTCTCAGTAAACGCCAAAGATATAAGAACGTTTTAAGGCTAACATAGAAAAATCTAGGTTCTTATACGCGGGTTTTTACTGTATTCTCTTCTCTTTACCCTTAGGTGGGTCCCACGCTCTCCCCGCTGGCTAATCGCCAATAATCACTTGGAGGAAGCACATGAGGTATTGATGAAATATGCTACGTACAATCATGTGACTGTAGACTCCAAACATCTGAAACACGTGATCCATGAAGTTAGAAAAAATGACGCAAGAAAATCAGCAGACGAGAAGTATGGAATTCTTGACACCGTGAAAACACCCAAATTACGGAAACGAAGCTTCATCTTGTTCTTTAACTGGTGAGAACTTAAAGCTTTCAATTGCTGTTTTTTAATTCAGTTGTAGATTGTTTACGGACGCAGAATGGTTATGCAATTTCCGCATAATATGACGTCATCACGTCACAAAAATGCCCGGTCTGAATGCGGTTAAACTGACACAACGTACAAGCCGTTCTGGATTAAATATTGAAATTGATGGGAATTCAAAACAATTTTAAAATATCTGTGCTCAACCACTGCATTGCGTCTTGTAAAGAAGAATAATACCTTGTTTACATACCTTCATGGAGATACGTTTCAGCAAGATAGTGGAACTTTATAACAGATGAATCCAGGAACATTGAAAGCTACAGAGCTTTGAAGAACAATCTAAAAAATCAACTATTCCGGTTTTTAACATTATTAAATGCTTTGTATTCCAATAGATATATTTTTTTTTATTGTAGTCATTTCTTAGCTAAGCATAGTAAAATTTTTACTTTTCTTAGTTTTTAAATTTTAATCCATTTATACTTCAGAGAAGTCTTTTTTTTTACTTTTTATCTTTTTAGTTCGTGGCTCGTACCTGAAAACTAGCTCACAGTTACTGTTACATAGCTAAGTGTACTACTTTAAATATACGATCGATTGTTGATTGATTGATTGATTCCCACCGATATTTAAGAGGTTGTCTCCGTAAGAACCGACCAATAATTTTGGTCCGAAATAAATTTCTCTGATTTATGTTTATTTAAAAGCCTTCACCTTAGCAGTCATAAAAATTCAATTCGTTTGATCCAAAATAATAATTTATTTTTTTACAATTTATTTAAGTTTCACGTGGTCGGTACTTCGTTTTATATTGCTGAGACCCGAATAAATTACAATAATTGCCGTCACTGTTAAAAAAAAAAACAATTCACTCGAGAGGCCCAATTATTTTTTCAATCTACAGATACATCATTGTACTTTGCTCAGCTATATCCCATATCTAGATTTATATCTCATTTTAGCAGTAAACAACGGGTTATTTCGCTTGTGTTTCGCTAGGAGGCCGACTTTTACTATTGAAATAAGAACTTATCTATTTTTCGAACCAAAGTCATCGGTCGGTACTTACGGAGACAACCTATTAATAGTGTGTGTAATCGCGAGCTATTTTTTCTGTCATTTAGGTTTGTGAACGCCCTGGTTTTTTTCGGGCTCAACTACAATGTTGGAAATCTTTTTGGTAATATGTACCTGAACTTCTTTATTCTATTCGCGATTGACTTTCCATCCGCTGCGATGTGTTGCTACTGCATACAGAGGTGAGGAACAATTTTGCATGCATATTTCGATAAAAACGGCGTTCTCTGTTTAGAAATTGAACAACGCAAGCTTTCGCCTACTGGGTCTAAAGCGTTTTGTATACAGCCAATTCTCTTAAAGCGGATCCCCCTGTCAGGAGGACACCCTTAAGGCGGACATGGTTGCCTCAGATCCCAACCGAAGTTCATTTGGTGGCCCTGCAAGTAAGCTCTCTTTAAGGCGGACACCTGTCTCTAAGGCGGACGGTGGGCACGGCGGACACGGACGGCGGATTTTGGTTAAAATACCTGTCAATGTGGTTACTGAACTGCAAATTTGTACAAATTTAAGCAACTGAGGCACCAAAAATCACAAGGTGATGTCATTTTTATTGGCAAATTCGGTCTTAAATTTGTGAAAAAAAGGTCAAATTGTCTTTAACTCCGAGTCTCTTATCGCGGAGGCTCTCGAATAACGAGAACGATCTTATATCAGTTCTGACGTCATGGAGTTCCAGTGTCAGGTTACATCGACTGTCTATAAGGCGGATACCTGTCTAAGACGCTCAGCTAGAGCTGGTCCCAAGGGTGACCGGGTTAGAAAGGGCCCACTGTATATGACTGAGCTGGTCCTAAGGGTGACCGGGGTAGAGAGGGCCCACTGTATATGACTGGTCCGGCCCAAGGGTGACCGGGTTAGAGAGGGCCCACTGTATATGACTGGTCCGGCCCAAGGGTGACCGGGTTAGAGAGAGCCCACTGTATATGACTGGTCCGGCCCAAGGGTGACCGGGTTAGAGAGGGCCCACTGTATATGACTGAGCTGGTCCTAAGGGTCACTGTATACATGTATGACTGAAGGCCTGAAAAAATAAACGCTAAAGAAAAGCAGGTATTGATCAAATTTCCTGGCAGATTTTGATGTCCAAAAAGTTTCCTTTGCTTTGGTTTAACATGCTTTCCGTTTGGCCGCTGTCCTCTCGAAAACATGATAATTTTTTAAAAAACACTCTTAAACTCTTGAAAGCTATTTTCTTTTAAATGACAACTTTTCTTAAATATCGAAAATAGCTGACATTATGAACCATAAATTCTCAGTCTAATTTTTTACAAATGAATGGGGTTAGTTTCTAGAGAAACTGTGGTGCTGCGTCGATGGGGGGATGAACACGAGAATTTAGTTTTATCGACTGAGTCGATAAGGTAAATTGACCACCGTAAAAAGATTCAAGTAGCTGACGTTTCGAGCGCTAGCCCTTCGTCGGAGCGAATCCGACGAATTCGGGCTAGCGCTCGAAACGTCAGCTACTTGAATCTTTTTACGGTGGTCAATTTACCTTATCGACTTAGTCGATAAAACTAAATTCTCTAATTTTTTACAACTTGCATACATATAGTTGTATTTTTATAGAAATTTCCTAAAGTAATTTCCACATACTGTATTTATAAATATTTTAACTTTTAATTCTAATCCTATAAATTTTAATCTAGATGGGCAGCTTGTAATTAGAGAACTGAGACCTTCTTTGAATATTCAATCAGACTCAATTCGCGCTAAGCTGTTATTATGCTAATCGAAGTAAATAATAGCGTCGCCTAGCTAATTAATGACCTTACCATTTTAATTGAGATATAACTCTACACCTTTCTTAATTGTGTGAATCAGGTTTGGTCGCCGTTTAATGTACTCCTCGTTTATTATGTTTTGTGGGTTCGTTTGTCTTCTGGCGTTGGCAGTTCCAAGTGGTGAAAGTAAGTAAATACGATTACTTTATTTTGTTTGCGTTCCTTCCATTCTCCACCATCGCTTTTTTCTCTCGATTGTGATTGATCATCTGCAAAAAAAACTATGCAATTACAAATTTTTGTAATTGGATAGCTGTAATTGGACACCTACACTGCACATGCGTCAAACAGGACACTGTCCCACAGAAATAACGAAATTGTGTTTATTTAATTTCCATGTTTTATCGCCAAATGCCACCAAATACATGTATATAACTTAAGTGAATAAAAAGATTCTATACAGCAAAACAGAAGCAGAAGTTTGGGAAAAAATGCAGGATTACAAGGATGGAAGTGGATTACAGTTCATCAAATGCAGGACTACAAGAATGTAAGTGGATTACAGTTCATCAAATGCAGGACTACAAGGATGTAAGTGGATTACAGTTCATCAAATGCAGGACTACAAGAATGTAAGTGGATTACAGTTCATCAAATGAAGGACTACAAGAATGTAAGTGGATTACAGTTCATCAAATGCAGGACTACAAGGATGTAAGTGGATTACAGTTCATCAAATGCAGGGCTACAAGGATGTAAGTGGATTACAGTTCATCAAATGCAGGACTACAAGGATGTAAGTGGATTACAGTTCATCAAATGCAGGATTACAAGGATGTAAGTGGATTACAGTTCATCAATTTTGATATCGTGACTGGCGGTCAAGAAATCAAGGTTTCCATTCTGGTGGAATTTTGAGTTTTTTAGTTGTTATGTTGTCTTTTAAGTTCATATCTGATTCTTACGCGCATCACTTTTGGCGATTTTTTCTTCCTATTTTTATTCAGATGATCAGTCGGTCAGTCAATCCTACTCCTTCTTTAGAACCCTACTTACTTCACAAAATTCAACTGCACTGCCATATTAATCACTTGATGTTTGAAACACCAAACCCACCATTTTACGTAACTGTGTTTTGCTTGTATTTCAGAATACCGAGTTGTTGTTGTTATTCTCGTGATGGTTTGCAAATTCTTCATCAATTTCACCTTCACCGCAATATACGTGTACACCAGTGAGCTTTATCCAACAGTGATTAGGTATGAAATTACAGTGATCGGGTAAAAAATTACAGTGATCGGGTATAAAATTACATCATCCTGCAATTGGCTAGAAACCTTTTGAAACCTTGTCTAGAAATCTGGGATCTCTTACCGTTTCTGGAAAACTAGTGGTGTCAGTCAACGAGACTCGAATGCAAGTGGTTACATGTACAAACGATACTCGTTTGTCAAATCGTGACTCGTTATCTATGGAATCGAGACTCGTTTGTCAAATCGCGACTCGTTATTTATGGAATCGAGACTCGTTGGCAAATCGTTTTTCGTTATATATGGCATCGAGACTCGCTTTTTTTTTAAATCGTGACTCGTCTGTCAAATCTGAAACCAGGGTAACGAATGAGCATGCAGCGGCAGAAGCGAAAATCGTGAGAAAAAGATTACACTTGCTTCATACTCTACTTATACCCAGACAATCTTCGTTATTTCATTTTGAGGCGATATCATTATGAAGGTGGGTGGAAAGAGGCGCGTATATGGAGCTTTTGAAAGGAAAAACGACAGTGTCAGGGAATTCTATGCAAAGTCTCGGACAGAGTAATTAACGAGCTACGCTCTCGAGATCTCAGTTAAGTTCCGTGGCCTGAAGATATCGATGTTACTCTCTTGACTTTTCATTCGACTAAATGTTCTAAGGTCGCTCGTTTTCCACTGTGACTGAAGCACCTTGCAAGTGAAGGAAAAGCGACAACGCAAGGGATGGATATGTGTGTTACATAAAATACTTTATGTAACCCATCTAATGCAGTCCCAAGATTATTATAGTTTTTAGCTCAACTAAAGTCACGGAAGTCGTATTGCAGTGGATAAGTAAAAATTACTTATAGTACTTACTTACACTCACTCTCATGGCCTCACTTACGTATATTTTTATTTATCTACTAACTTACAAGAAAAGTGGCATGACCTATCTATTATTTAAATTCCTTCGTTGTTGTTGTTTTAAATAATTTGTTTGTTTGCTGAAGTCAGCTTGATTTGCTGATAGGAACAATGGTGTAGGATTGTCAGCAATGGTTTCCCGGATTGGTGGAATTGCTGCCCCATATGTCGTCTTGCTGGTATTTATTATTGATTTATTTATTATTTATTTATTTTTCAGAATTACTACCACAAATTTCAGTTAGAATAGCCCAATTTCGATATAATAAAATTCAACTTAAAACAAAGGACATCACTACGAGGCTTAGGGGAATAAACCATATAAATCCCTACTATCATTCCCTTAAGCCTCGTAGTGATGTCTTTTGTTTCAAGTTGAATTTTAATATATGGAAATTGGGCTATTATTAACACATATTTTAATCTACTCACATTATATTTTACCCTGTTACTTAATTAACCAATCACTGACCTGTACGACTCATTCATTGTCAACAAAGGCAGTTCTTTTTCAGAATTACACAAACTTATGTTGTGTTCACATCAGCACTGAAACATGTTTAGAGTGAACATGTTTCTACGAAACACGTTTCCTGTAAACATGTTTAAATTTCATTGTTTTCATTAGTTGTTAATTTCAAAATACGTTTGACGCCTGGTTCTATAATTTATGCTGTTTTATGAAGCAGGCGTAAGCTCGCACTAATTCCTTATAATTACACATGCACCGAAAGAAAATATATATTTCGGCTTCACTACACAACAGACTGTAAATATATACCAATAGGTTTATTTTGCAGGTTTCGGCCGAGCACCGGGACTATTTACAGCAAATAGTACTACACTGAGCCTTAGTGCACAATATACAGAAAACAATAACTATCGATAACTACGTTATCCAATAAATCGCCATCACAGTAAAACACCTAAACGGAGCTGAGCAACAACGCACAATACCACTGTGGTTAGACGGAGGCCAGAAAAAAACCTGCCTTAAAAAACCCCTTGGGGAAAAAAAATGACAGGAAATCAGAGTAGGAACCAAGGCCCAAGCTCCAAAATGGCCCATCCTACGAGGCTCTAAATTAATGTTCTAAGTTGCATATCCTATTCTTTCTTTCATTTAAAGACAAAATTGATAAAGTGAGTGAAAGCGGTGTCGGCCTAGAATGATCCACCACGTGCTATACAAAGCTTATATACCCCACAGTTCTACCCATGATGCACCATCATCTAACGGGACCCAGGCCCTGTTGCTCTCGTGCCGCAGAAATATTACATTTCAGGCTAATTCGTAGCCACTCAATCGCCAGAAATTCCATTTCATTTGTTATCAGACTAAACATGTTTCGCTCTAGTGTGAACACAGCATTAGACGATCGCACTGGGCTCAAACCATTTACTGTTGTAAATTTGCGTTTAAAAGCCTTGAGGGGGAACATCATGGAAACAAAGAATGTGTGGCATGTTTGGTTTTACAAAAAATATCATGTTCGGTTTGATCACCTTCGATTTGGCCATCAGATGTATGACAAAGTTGCGTGATACAGGCATCAAATGTAATCAAAGGTTTTACAGTTATTTTGTCTAGCTTTGCTTTTGACGCAATTTTTACGCGCGTCAAAGGCACTAGACATTTCAATCACGTCACAGACGAATCAATTCAAAGGTCCCCTTTGTACAAGTCCAAGCAACATTTGACAGCACCTTTGCTGTACCTTTTATAAGCGTCAAAGGTGCACTGGCTTTGACTTAATCAAAGAAAGCCTTTGCCACTTTGGCAAGGACGCGATTTTTCGTGCAGTTCCAAAACAAATCATCTGAACTAAAGTATATCTGGCGCCAACTGCTGCCTGGGACTACCAGCTCTTTGGGCTCCCGGCCATAATAATACGACTTCTAAAACACCACACTGATCAATTTTTATTTCTTTTAAAAGGCTGATCTACCAAACTTGAAAAAAACGTTTCCGCTGCTGATATTCGGTGTTCTGGGAATAGCTGCTGGTATCATGGCTTTTTGGTTACCAGAAACTTTAACAAGTCAGATGCCACAGACCGTGGAACAAGTGGAGGCCTGGGACGAAGATTATAACATCTACTGTTGTACCAAGCCTGTGATCAAGGCCCCCCGCTGTCGCGTAGAGGTGGCATTGGAGGGAAAAACACAACTTTAGTTTAATTTTTCCCAAAAATTGTATTATTAAATCAAATCTCCTTATCAGCGGACACCAAATGGACAGACCAAAGTGCCTGCATTATAGAGGTGCGTAATATAGAGGTAGGGATTGTATGGATTTTTGGTATCTTTGGAACCAAGAGGACTGTCCGTAGTAGAGACCTATCCGTACGGTAAAGTTTGACTGTAATTCATATCATTTCATTCGCTTTTATCTTTTAACATAACGCAGAATGTTAAATAAAGACAGGAGCCTGTAATAAAGACCTTTACGCCGCTCGTGCTTGAAAGTCTTTTCTTCAGCGCTTTTCTATCGGGTATATGATACAATTTAGTTTTCTTATGTTTAACTCCGACTAATGTTCAGTACGCAGTCTTGAATAACAGTAGTGATCACTGTTTCACAATGGCTTATCCAAAATAAATCAATTTGCATTCAAGTTGGTAGTTCACGGTAGTCAAAGTAAGCGTATATACTCGACCAGAATTGCATAAAATATATGGCAAATCCTTATAGATGCATGTGTTTTGTTTCAATCTGTGACTGGTAATGGAATACTTAAATGGTATAATTTGTATCCCTTAAATAAAACCAGAGTCTCCAAGTCGATGATTCAATTAAATCGCTCAGAACCGGCTTTCATGAAGTTTAACCTAAAATATTGAATAAAAAAATCGTTTGAGTCCCTACTATTCTGTTTCTTTCGTGCTTAATTTGTCCTTATTATACCTGGGACTTACTAGTATAAACTGCTTAAAAACATTTTAGTGTCTCATAGGAAGCCATTCCATCACCTAGACATAAGTGGGTAATTTACTTTAATTAAAAATGAATGTAGAAAATGTAAATAATATTCTATATGCTGGTTACCAATAGTTAAGTTACTAGAAGGTAAAGAGGGATATTATCACCTCATACGAGGCCATTTTAACACCTATTTGTTATAATACAGTTATTCTTTTTTTGTATAAATGCATCTCTGTCGTTAAATCGAATGTAGGAAATGTAGATAATATCCTATATGCTGCTTTCAAACAGTTCATGTTGGACTAAAGAGGGCCTTCTCGCATCGCGTCGATCATCGCAAAACTTAACTAAACGAGTACATATTCACCTCTAGGTAAAACCTAGTTTTCACTAGTGACACAAGCACAAGGGATTTGCACACACAAGAGATTCGCATTGATCAAGTGATCGAAAACGAACATGACACAAGCGTAACAATAAGCACAAGAAAAAGGAAGAGTTTTTAGGGGATCTAAAGGCGGGACTCAACCTCAACGCCATTTTTCCGCCACTCAACATGGCTTTAATGGAAATATCTCAGGAAAGACTTTGCAGAAAGAGTTAATACATCTTAGGGGGTAAAAATGTATTGCGAGTCACACCCACAAAAGCGGTTTCTAGTACCTTAAGGGGGGAGGTGCCTTTCAGAATTTCCGACGATCACCCTCGTAAATATTGTATTGGAGTGCTCCACCCCCGCCCCCCACCGCCCCCCCCCCCCTCCTTAGGTTAATGGAGTTAACCCCCCCCCCCTCCTTAGGTTAATGGGGTTAACCGTCCACTGACAGATTACTTAAATTTTAACTATCAACAAGAAGAATAAATTAGGAAGTGTTTTCTTATCTTCATCCGAGGTTGAAGCGTGGCAGAGCGTCAAATGGACGCAACAAGCAGCAAACAAGCAGGGTAACTTTTACTGTCAGCCGTCAATGTTGGTCCCGGGTGTGCTTAAACTTTCACGGGGAGTTTGCCCTTTTTTGGTCAAAACTGTACACAATATTTGACCAAGTACCTTTTTAGAGCTCCGAGAAGCAAATATCAAATGATTCTTCGAAGAAGAACGAGTCATAATCAGGTTGAGGCGATTTTTTTTAAAACACAAAGGAAGAACTTGAAAAAATTAGTTGCAATCCATTTCCATCCGGGACATCCGCAGCTAAGACCAAAGACATTTGTTTACAACTCCAGTGCACTCCTGCATAACTTGATCATTACTTTTAGGTTTCCTGTAACACAAATATGGTTTTTGACTTTTCAAAGTTATACTAAAAAAACAGGTGACATTGCGCCTTTTACCGATCAAAGATAAATGGAGGTCCTACTTTTTGTGCTTATGCTTGCGTCGATCTCATTTTCACGGCGTTGACATATATAAGTGTGTTTTATGATGGAGCTTATTCTTGCGTTTTTGCTTGGGCTTGTTGACAGTGCAATCCAGGCTTAATCCATTGCTATCTCAATTGACGAATAAAATCAGTAAGTAATTTAATTACGGGAGATGATAGTAGAAACCCTGGTTGTATTTTCACACTCAATACAATGTAAACTATATGTAAATTGTGTTAGTGGTTTTGTTCCTAATATTATTCCTAACAGAGACCAGATGGAAAGAAATCAAAGGCTCCTAAGAGCCAACCCGGCCGTGAATAAGAAATGTTACCGCGTAACGCAATATTGTGGTAAGCTTATGTTTTCACACTGACACGGTTCGAATTTTTTTTTAATTAAATGTACGGATTTTTGACCAACGTAAAAAAAAAAAAAGAGTACATCACTTTCATAATGTCCAGTCCGAAGAAGAAAGAAGAAGAAAAAGGGAGAGAGAGAGAGAGAGAGAGAGAGAGAGAGGTTCTGAGCTGGACTCGAACTGACTCGCGCCTCCCGACTCCTAGTCACGACACATGCTTTGTTAAGACTACATTTTGTTATTTCAAGGTAGATACGCATCAAAACGCGTATTTTGTTTTTTTTTGGTTGAAAAATCCTTTTAGATCGATTTTAATGTTGCATTAAAGACTCCAAATGCGAAACATCTTTCAGCTTATCGTTGTTTATATTCGTTTACAACACATTAGTGATTGTTATCGCTAGATTCATGTTGTTCTTGTTACGAAACGCATTCGTCACAGGCATTACATCGCTAAGTTTAAAGCTGATGGAAGGAGCGAGTGAGTGAACTGATTTAAGCCACCATTACCGATAACCCGTTTATTACGCATGCGCGTATTCACGGGTTAAAAAGTACACCGAAATATCAAGAAACAAAAACACCAAATGGAGGTACTGTTCGAGAGCGCTTGGTCACCATTTGGGGTATCATACACAGACGTATGCGTAGCAGCCAGAACCATACTAAATAGGCGGAGAATAAAATTGACTACCGTGTAGCACTTTTATTTTGCGGGGTTTAATTTTTGCGGATTTTGCGGATGGTACTTGATCCGCAAAAATAAATCCAAGCAGAAAAAAACACCAGCAAAATTAAAAACCGCAAAAATTTATTCCCGTTAATATAATCAAAAACGGCTTTTAATCCACTTGTGTTACTATATATCATACACTGGGGTAAAAAATAACGTTTATTTTGATATTTACATTGAGAAAAAGCATTCGGAGCTTGCTACAAACAAAACGAAACGATAAAAGGCTAAGTCAATACTTTTCCAGTCTCTGAGGCACAAGAAACTAACTCAAAGCAGTCAAAAGGTCACGTTAAACTTGCTCGAATGGGTCATCCGAAGGGACATTATTTTCTAAGGCCTCTAGGATGCCACATTTTTTCCACTGCTTGAAAAGGAAACCGCAAAAATTAGTTCCCAGCGGATATTTCAGTTAATTCGAGCCGCAAAAATTTGTTCCCGCAAACCTCAAAAAATCGCCAATCCGCAAAATAAAAGTCCCGCAAAAATTTCATGCTACACTGTAGCTTCTAAAGAAATTGCGGTGCTGCGTCGATGAGGAAGAGAAACACGAAAACTTGGTTTCATCAACTGATGAGTTGATAAGAATTGGGCGCTGTTAAAAGATTCGCTGTAAGGAGGGGCTAGCGCTAGAAATATCAGCTTTTGAGTCTCTTCAGTTTCTGTGGCCAATCATCACAAGCCAGAGGGTCGATTTTATTGAACGCATCAGGGGTTTACATTCGCCTTGGAAATTCACACGTTTAAACAAATCTTAATTAGTTTTCACACATTCCTGTTCACACCCAATAATCGCTATCTGTCTAACGTTATCGTTTCTGTGGGCAAAAACAGCCTTAAAAAAAAATTTTGTGCTCGCTCTGTTTTCGCAAGCAGTTTGTTTTCTGGCTATGAAAGCAACCCCGAGAGAAAGGATGTTGCAGGGAATGCAGTTCAAAGATTCAGAGGACCTTTGATTTGCATCCTCGCTTTAGAAAAGTCTTTTAACTGAGTGAAAAATACTTGTTTTAGTTTCGCACATGGACGCTCAGCTGCACGGCTAAAAATTTTAAAATGCTATTTCTCCAAAGCAATGTTGCTGATATGAAGGACTCGCTAATTTAACTCACGTCATTCTATTGCTTAAGACAGGTAGCATAACGAAGCACTTTGCACTTTGATAAATTAGTTTTTAATTGCATTGCAGCGTGGGATTTAAGTATATTTCAGTTAAGTCGATAAACAAAGCCGAATTCTAGAAGGAATTTTTTCTTTGTGTCTATGGTCTAGCGAATAACCCTCGAATTTAGTGGTCCGGATCCGGATCACGTTCAATCACAACGAGCCGAGAAATAACTTATCATAAACAGCAACTTTGTTATTTATAAATCGTTTTCGTTTTCGCAAGCAGTTTGTTTTCTGGCTATAAGAGCAACCCCTGAGAGACAGGATGTTGCAGGGAATTCCAAATAAAAGAAATTAAGAAATTCTTGAAACACAGCTAAATTTTCTCTGTTACTGTTTCTGTTCAGTTCAAAGATTCAACTAAAGGACCTCTGATTTGCATCTTCGTTTTAGAAAAGTCTTTTAACTGAGTGAAAAATACTTGTTTTAGTTTCGCACATGGACGCTCAGCTGCACGGCTAAAAAATTTAAAATGCTATATCTCCAAAGCAATGTTGCTGGTATGAAGTACTCTCTAATTTAACTTGGTAATAAAGATTGTGGCATGTATATTATTACCGTAGACAAATGATTTGTAACCGATGATTTCTTCGCCGAGGTTTTTTCGTTTTTAGAAATTTGTAAATACTGCTATTTGACACTGAGTTCCTTATCAAGATATGTTCCCGGTTTTCAGCCACAGCAACGCAATTATTCGGCTTTAATAGAATATATGGATTTCGAACAGAGATGAAAGAAAGCACATAAGGTTTAACATTGATGACAGCTACAAGACATGTTTCGACCTTGATCTTTTGATGGAATATCCCTGTTCATTCGATGAAAAGGATTCACACCTAGCGCGCTAATAATCCCCCACAAATATTTGAAGAACGCGACGTTAGACGTCGACTTGGTCCTAAAATCGGGGCTCTGGCTTGTTATGTATCAACTCAATTGATTACCAAATTTTCGTGTAAATAAGCGAGCTGTTATTGTGGCACAATCAGTGGCCCAACAGCCGGCACGCCCAGCAATAAAATATGAGCGTAATTCACGCTCTACGGCCTAACCAACCGAGCAAGAATTCTATTTAGGAAATGAAAAGTGATCTGTGAGCGTTATTGCTTTACGGCTAACCAACCGAGCAAGAATTCTATTTAGGAAATGAAGTGATCAATGGTTTTCAAATAACATTTATAAAGAAAGCCAAAATGCCTTTACTGTTTAAGGGCAATAAAGCGTGAGAGTGGCAGTACCCTTACACAAGTACCAGCAAATATCACCAGTTCAGTAGTCTCGGCTTCAGTTATATATGCACCGATAAACAACACTTAAGCCTTAGCACAACAAATCGGAAACAAACCAGGCTATCTTATGATGTGTTTTCGATAATATTGGACGCATGGTGCAATGTTCGTGATAAGCAGTCCATTAAGATAAAAGTAACTTGTTTTATGGGCATTTCAGTCATACATCTTGGGAAGAAGTCCGAGGAGTTCTCCCATATAAAAATGACAGAGGTGATCGTCCTACCTTTTAGGGACTAAAATTTGTAGATTGGTGACGCTCAGGGTACCCGGATGAAGAAGTTCATTCACGCTCACTAGGGTGTGTCAGTTATTAAGACGACCGTGAAAAACCCATTTCACGCGGATTGGTTTCACGACAAAAACACCAATCATAACTTTGACTTGCATAATTCACCAAAAGTTATTCGGTTCAGGGAATTTGTGATCTCAGCTGAAAGAAATTCAACATTGCTACGGAAGACAAACTCCTCCGCGGAAACTTTGAGCGAAAACTTTCGTTTAAAACGGTCAGCTTTATGTATTTACCTTGCCCTGTTTTGTGTTGACCTTCGCTCATTGGATAGCAAACGATGGTTTTGCCGACACCTGTTGCACCACCCTGAAAAGGTAATTTGTACACCATAACAAGTGTTTGTTACATAAACTACATTATAAAATAATTGACTAGAAAAGATAGAGAGGTGTTGTGTTTACGTATTTCTCTCGAACCAGAACCGAGAATTTTTCGCTACATTCAACGCTGAGTTGATGAGGCTTTAAAACATGACAACCTATCAATTGTTGTGTAGTTGTTAATTACACCCAACTGACATATACCTGTTCATGTTGTTAAATATAGCGAATTATTTTATCCTGGATTTAGATAAGTTTCATTTTGTAGCCGTCCCTGCCCTCTACAGCAATTGACTTCGGCGCTGTTTTTATCTTATTAGATGGGGTATGCCGTTTTTTGGTTGTAGAAGCGTTGAAAATGCAAAGGAAAAAAGCGGGGAAGTTTATATTTATTCCTAGTGTGTTGGTGGCCGTATTCTCTCTTGTCGCCCTTATAAACAACGCCTCGGCGGAGTTAAACAGTTCCTCCAGTACGGGTAAGCTTGTAAGTCAGTCAATATCATTTGTAACTCGATCCTATTAATTAATAGCTTGTCTACCGCAAAGGTCGAGCACAATTTATGTATTGTGAACTTGTCAGTTGTGCCTAGTTCATAAAATATATTTATTTAGCTCGTTGTTTTAAAAGCGCAAGATAAACTATGAATAAAAACCACAGTTATTCAACTTTTTACAATTATTTCTACACTTTTTTCTCCCAGAGAAATTTCATAAAAATAGTCAAGCTGTATATAACTCATAACTTCGTCAAATAGTGTTTTCAGAAATATTTGGGTCGTTTTGCGGTAATTCCAATTTATGTCTGCAATTCGAACATCCGGTGAGGGACACTTTTCCTAAGCATACACACAGTCATGTTCTGAGACACACTACAGACAGGACACCCTTGGGTCCACGTTTAATTGCCCGCTAAGAAGAGGTTCCGATGATAGAATGTTATGTGGCTTGGGACCATAGCCTCTTCCAGGCCGGCGTTCAGATAGTGAAGTACTGCGCATGCACGAAGGACAAATCACAAGCGAAGCCCGCATGAAAAAATCAAGAAACTCTGATCGGTCAGCACTCGCAATATTTTCCCTTATGTGGTCGTCTTTCCTTTGCTCCTTGTTATCTTAACGCCTGGAAAAGGTTATTCAGTGTTACTGAGTGTCCATTAAGAAGAGGTGTCAGGTCCACGTGACTTGTCCGTTAATGAGGGTTTGCCGGACTGCATAGTTTTAATCTTTTCCCTGTCATGGATAAACTTTGCGTCGGGTAACTTATGCTTTCGCTTTTTTGTGTCTATGGACAAAATTTCTACGATGTGACCATAGGTGGTTCTAACTTTTGGGTCTTGATAAAATCCTTAAGTGTTACCATTAAAATGAAAGCTATTGAGCAGTATACGTACTTTCTCGTGGTGCTGTTAGTTTTTCGTTAGGTTACAGACAATTATAGGCAGACTTCAAATGCACACGCACAATGCAAGTTGAATATTTTGCTTGTCATTGTAGAACACGTCCAGGACTTAACCTCCATTATAGAGTCTCTCATTCCTAATGACAACCAGAAAGAGTTGGTTAAAAGGCAGCAGGACCAGCAGCAACCAAACGGTAAGCTAAACGATCCCATGGGTAATTGGCCGATAAGCTGCAAAAATTACAAAATCGCGCCATTTGAGTTATTACTAAGTCTGATTTTCATTCTAGTGCTACTACCCTTCGCACTAGTCTGGGATGGGATGACCTCTCTACCAGAAGGAAGAAAGTCAAAGCAAAATTAATGTTCAAAACTGTAACCAACCAAACTCCGGAGTATCTTCAAGGCCTGTTTACACCTTTCAGCACAGACTATGAACTTAGAGACAAGGAAAACAAATTCTGTCTGCCCAAGCCCCATACAGATTTTTTAAAATGCAGTTTTTGCTATAGTGGGGCACTGTTGTGGAACAATCTTCCACAGAATGTCAGAGCTATTAGATCTTATAAAAAGTTTAATAACGAAATCAATCGCCTTATGTCCACCTCGTACTCCCACACGGCAAACATGTAAACCAGTTTTTATTTTGCTTTGTGACTGATGTTTTTACCGTGTTTAAATAAAGGTATGTACATGTATGTGTGGGCTTACCAACCTATATCTATATCTATACCTATATCTCCCATTTATAAATATTATTTATTGTTACACAACTCGATTAGCTTTTTAGTTATTCTAAGTAATATTACCTATTTTTGTTTATAATTTTACATTTTAAAAACGTTTTTTTGTAAAGGATGGTAATAAAGTGTGTGTTGTAGGGGGAACAACATCTGTAAAATGTTTAAAAGTTTAGCACGCCATAATGGGTGATTCTGGACCAACATTTTTCTTTGGATGAATGTTCAGGAGGTTCGCAACAGTTCTTTTGCCACGGGGTGTATGTTTTGAAATCAAAACTTCGCAGGGAAGACATGCTTCGATTGCTTTCATACTTCACCAAGTTTATAAAATGTTTTTAAAGTTTTACTTTTCAATGATTTCCAAGCAACGGTAGTCACTATAGCAACTCCAACGTATTAACCTTTGTTCTAAACAATGTCGTTTTTCTAAAAATCTAGTCAGACACATTAAAACTTTTCTTTTCAAAAGTCTTACAACTTCACTTGTTTCACTTGTTAGACGCACTCTCGGATGGTCACTCCGTCAAGCGCCCGGCTAGCTCAGTCGGTAGAGCATGAGACTCTTAATCTCAGGGTCGTGGGTTCGAGCCCCACGTTGGGCGCACCTCCTTTTTTTTCTTAAATACCTTAATATTTCCTGAAAATAAAAAACTAACAAAATACCGCGAAACCACGGCGTAACAGTGAAAACTTAAGGCTCAAGTGTTTTACATTTCTAAACCACTTCTACACTTAATTTGTAGATAAAAATGACACCGAAGAAATAAATGAACTAAGTCGGCTGCAGGACCCAGCCACTCAAGATCCACCGCAGGTGGGTGGTACCATAAATGGGGAGGACGCGAACAAAAATAATTTGAACTCCCCTGGTGGGGACGCCCAGGTTCCCAGCGATCAAAAAGAGTCTGGTTCAGATGCTTTGGCTAACATCTCAGATTTTTTGAAAGCCAAGGAAGGCGACGTCAACGCTCCAGGTAGATAATTAAACTCAGTAATATTTTGATGAGACCTACAACCGTGGACGAAATAGCTTGGGACACTTAAGAAAATGCTACACGATGACAATTTTTTTTCGAAGAGAGAAACTATCGTTCCATTTCCTGGTCCCCCCTTCCCCCCAATGCAATGCATAAAGCTCAACATTGTATTGGGGTGGGGAGGGGGAGGTACGACAAAGGCAATTTGTGGGAGAAAAGGTTAAGTGTCCCAAAACGTCTGACCAAAATTGTAGGTCACCTAAATATTTAGCATGTTTAATTCAATACTTGCTTGCGCATATATTTTGCCTGTTCCCAATGCGATAAATAATGGTCACTTGCCTTACCCATGAGGACAGCGTTTGAGGGAAGGGAGGGCGGGGAGTAGGACGCAGAGGGGCGGGGGTGGGGGCGGAGGGCGAGTCGGAGGAGTGGAGAGGGGAGGATCCGAAGATTGTTTCGTATTCACGAGATAGCTCGTAGGAGCCTTTGATTATGCTATAGAGAGACATTATCCGTCCCAGACAAACTTCGGCAAACATTTGTAGCTAGTGCATCTGGTTATGCGTCTAGAAACGCTAGACACCTCTGAAGCTTTTCTCTCTCGTTGTCTTATCTTGAACTGGCCGGCTGGCTGATCAGCCTTTTAACGAAAGCGCGCAAGGAAAAATGTCTGTTACAGAGGGCCTTAGTCATAAGAGACATTATACCTTTTTTTTTCGAATTTTCAGTGGATGGTGATTTCACTTTGTGGACTCCATGGTCTTCCTGTCCTGATGCTTGTGGACGGACGGCTCTGAGGTCACGTGAGCGCTACTGCACCAGCCCAGCGCCTGCAAATGGCGGGAAAAACTGCGAAGGACCCCGATTTCAACTTAAGTTGTGCAAAATCAAGCAGTGTTCCGGTGTGTACCTAGGTTTATTGTAAGTTATTACATGTACATATCATTAGCTGGAACACTTGGCCTAAGGCTCAAGGTGAGTACTTACCTATTGACAAATCGCGTGACACATTTAAAACTTTTTCACAAATCGGAAGCAAAACATCGTTAAAACCTGAAACTTTTTGTGAAGGATTGTATGTATAGTTTAGATTTTTGAAATTTTATGCCGTCATGTGCAAACCAAGATTTGAACACTTGCCCATTTTCAGACCAATTAAACTATGTAATTTTTACTATCCATTATTCAGACCTGCTTCCATAGAAATTGAGACCTACCACTAAATCGATACCCATTTTCAAACCAAAACATCTAAAATCCATACCCATTTGGACCGCATATAGAGGTAGGACTACAATTCCCGACGGCTAATTGTCAGCTGAATTGTTGCAATACTGCTGACAAGGATGCTGATTAACGTTAGTTGTTACGCTTCTTGCTCGGTAGTGGACGGTGCCTACTCATCATGGTCGGGTTGGAGCACCTGTTCTAAGAGGTGCGGACAAGGAATGAAGCATCGACGCCGCTACTGTAACAACCCGAAACCGGTGAACGGCGGGCAGAAATGCAAGGGAAGTCACAAACAGGCTAAACCATGTTACGGCAGGCGCTGCCAAGGTATCAAACATATAGTCTAATTTATCATCAAAAGTTCATATTGGATGCCCCATGGACTATTATATTGTTCGTAAATGACGAGGAAACGTCTGTCGATTTTAGATGAACAATTACAGTTAAGTCGGCTCAGTATAACACGCTATAACCATTAGGCTTTACACTTCCAATGCTTTTCCCCTATTACCCTACTCCTTTCAAAGAAAAACGACTTTATACAGCCACAAAATGTTGTTTCACTGCATGGATTGCAAGAACTAAACACGCTCAGAAAGTTGTTTGCCTGCGCTATGAGTTCACGGCATGGAAAAAAGTTGACACGCGGAACTTGGATGTGATAAAGTTTTCACGGTAATCACGGATGAAGAAGTATATAAATTATTTTACGCAATAGAAGCAACTTTTTAATCTATTTTTTGTGGCAGAAGCAACCTATTCGTGCTTAACTTTTCTGTAGTGGATATCGATCCTCAGACAGTATATGCCGGGATATGTGATAAAAAAAATCGAGACGTGAGCAAACATGGCCTGAAGTACTCTTGTGTAATGTTCTCCCGGTTTATAATTGCTTTCTTTTTCAACAGATCAAGACTCTATAGTGGATATCGATCCTCAGACAGTTTGTGGATATAATCCCTGCATGGTGGCAAAGTGCATATTGCTGCCGTACGCAACGTGTGTCAGTGATTTTAAATGTAGGCCGGTGTTTTTTGATTCTGAAGAAAGAAAGGTTTCACAATGCACAGGTGAGTGAGTCAAATGTTTCCTTAAAAAAGAGAAATTCTGCCACTAAAACTGTTGATTATCTTGCTTTATTTTCCTGGAATGAGAAAAAAGGCTGGATGCGCCCAACGTGGGGCTTGAACCCACGACCCTGAGATTAAGAGTCTTATACTCTACCGACTGAGCTAGTCGGGCGCTGGCAATGGTAACGAGCTGAGGTCGGTTCAATATGAAGTGACCGTTAATCAGCTCATCAAAGCCGAAGCTTTACCTCTAAAGGAAAATTCAAACACATAAAACAATCGGTAATTGTCCTAATGCCAGTTTCACCTTCACCTATTTATTTCGTACCTAGTGGCACATAAGGCCTATACAGAGCGTCTCCGGCCATCTTTCCAGTCGGCCCGAGAGCGTCCTGTTGGCTTTGACCCTCGCGTCATCAGCTCTCTCCCGTCGAGAGTAGCAGCCACGGTGTCCCCACTTAGTGAATTTGCTCTGCTTCTGGTTTATGTAATAATAGGGTTTAACGGGAGAGAGTTATCAGCCAGGGTTTTCTGTCAGGGTTTTCCTTCCGTTAGACGCTGGCGGTATCACTGCTAACGAGCTTCATATGCCCGGGTTTGAAATCAGAGTTTTCCCCTCCTAGTTGATTTAGTATCCCATTGACTAAATTGGCAAGGGCTTTGTAAGGCGGCCCTGGCGCGCCTGAAGATGGCCGCGTCTTCGGGCATATGGATGTTCTTCTTGGAGGTACTGGCACCACCCAACATCTCACTTTACCCCGATACGGCCACCACCAGGTGGTCCGCGACTGCTTTTTTGGCACACACCTTATTCGCTTTCAGCTAACCTCTGGAGGCCGTTCCCCTATCAGCCACCCGGGGACGTGCCCGATGGGGAATGGTTGCCCCTGTATATTTTATTTATTTATTTACCACCACACTTAATACGTAGCATTGCAGATTGAGATATGGATGCTAGAATCATGGACAAAAGTGTTGGGATGGTTGGCAGTTTTTACCATTCAATTATTTCTCTCCCCTCCCCCTTTCACAATGTTGGTTATAACTGAACTTTTTTAATGTAAAATTATTGGCTGAGATCCCAACATTGGAAAGGGGGAGTGGGGGAGACTCTGAAGAGTGACAGTTGATCATTATTTAACGTTAACAGAGCATCGATCAGTAATTCAGCACTTATGCTATTCATTTTTACAACCTTCCCAGCTACTTCTGTCTGCAATTGTAGTTTGGAGCTCTTATTAAAAAGGTCTATTGACATTGAACTTAGGCTGACTGTGCTTTTATTTTAACCAGGTGATAACCTGTACTTAAATGTGGACGCGCAGACTGTTTGTCGTTTTGATCCGTGTAAATATACCACATGTCTTCAAGGCACTGCCGCCAAGTGTGTTGTGAACACAAGGTGTCATCCAGTGTTTCTTGATGCTTTTGGAAAGATTATCAAATGCAAAGGTACAGAAATATATAACGACTTGTGGGGTCTCTATCCCTTTGTAAGCTAGTAATACATATAAGAACTCAACTAATCATAGTTTGCAAGAACAATACAATATACTTTAATAAATTCAAGTAACAACTGAGGATAGCTCAAGCATTTTGTCCCTAACGAACCCCAACGAGACGGACTCAATTGTCCGTATCACGAAGGTATCGGTATTATAGAGGTATAGAGTTTATATGAATTCTGGTCTCTTGGAACCAAGATTAAGTAAACTGCCTGTAACAGAAGTGTCTGTAAGGAGATGTTTGACAGCTTCGAGCTGAAGTATCAAAAATGATAGAAGTGTCCCTAAGGAGATCGGTTTGACAGCTGCGAGCTGTTAGTATCAAAAATGATTAACAAAGTAACAAAGGAAACAATGTCTACACATGACGACATGCAGTTGAATACCACGAGCAATTTATAATCGCTTGGAAAAAAGAAAATATAAAATGAAATAAATAGGCCCAACGTGGAGCTCGAGCCCATATGTTACGGTGTATTTCGCGATACTGGTATTCCGGTTTTCAACTTCGAATCAATGCCAAACTGCACTAAAACGGGGTTTACATTTTCAGTTTGTAGCATACACTGGCGTTTAAGATCATAATGAAAAAAGAAAATTGTTTTTCGGAAGGATATGCCAAAAAAAAAAAAAAACGCCCAACGTGGGGCTCGAACCCACGACCCTGAGATTAAGAGTCTCATGCTCTACCGACTGAGCTAGCCGGGCGCTGATGAATAAGAAGTGTGTATTCATGTGTTCGAATGAAAAACGGTTACTTTCCAAAAATGTTTAAAGGTAAATATTTTAAAATTCTTCTTAGAGGCTTCATCGTTAGATTGCTTTACGGTTTGATGTTCTATGATATACAACTTAATTAGTCTGGATTTAGCCTTTAAGTCCATAAATAATTGATTTGGCATGAAGAGTTGGAAATGATGATCAGATTGTTACAGTACTCGGACGCATGATTGAGTAAAGAAAATAAACTAACCCCCAAAAAGTATACAATTCACTAACAGTAAAGTATATAACTAGTAATAATCACAAATTAGAAGAGTGCGTTCGGCCAGGAGTGGGTACCAATTTGCAGCCAAGGGGTACCCTTGAAAAATGTGCGGGGCCGATTATTTGGCGTTGACCGAAAAAAATCTAAAAAAAAGCCTGCCTTTACTACATAAGGAAGCGTTCTCCTATCGTCGAACGCAAGAATTCTATTTACTAGTATATACTAAAACAGTGGATACCGTTGTTGGCGCGCTCTGATTGGCTACTGAAACTCGGGATAGCAAGTGCTATTCACCTTCAAGCAATTTGCGCGCGAAATTGTAATCGTTGCCTGGAATAAATGAGTTAAAAATCGTCATTTTTGTGCTATGTTTATATCTCACTGTTTTAGTATATACTTAAACAACTATTAACCTCAGTTTCGGTAGCTAGTGGTGGATGTTTACCTCGCCGCTTCGCGGCTCCACTAGCCACCTCCACTTCGGTGAGTAGTTGTTTAAAATTATCAAGGGTTGACGTTACTAGATACGCAATGAGGTGCGCTTAGTATACAGCTGATTGTTTCTCTATCCAGGTGTTTTCAAGGTACCCGCCAGGTACATCTGTGGCTATGACCCTTGTAGTGGAGCTGTTTGTAAGACTGATCCAACAGCTCGCTGTCTCGTGGAACACACTTGTAAATCGATGTTCGTAAACTCATTAAATCAAAGGATGAGCAGCTGCAAAGGTCAGTAAACCAGATGTGGATTAATTCACGTTTTTGACGTGTAATAATAGGGCGGTTTTCAATTCCGTAAAAAACAATTTACATTTGCTTTGGTTTGTTTGGTTTTACTGCAGTCTGTGATTGGTTAAAAAAAACTCACGCTATTTTCTTAAGAAGTTAGAAATAATACGAAAACCAATCATGATGTGCTCGCACCGGCGCCGGCTACAAGTATTTGCTTCGAGCTCTAACCCACGACCCTAAGATTAAGAGTCTCATGCTCTACTGATTCGGCTAGCCAGACGCTTGCTGGTAAAGCCAGTTAAATGCACGAATTAAATAACAGTAATGTAAAATTAAACCGACTGCTTTAATTTTAACCTTAATTTGAAAGTGCTATAGATGCACATTGTAAAACAAGTAATGTAATGCCTTTCCTTTTTAAAAGTTTAAAAGTCGGGTTTGAGGGAGTATATTGAGTTTACCGAGGATCTATGAAAAACATCCACAGAGCGGATTGGATTAATATAATTATTTCACTTGAAGAGCTTTATATGAAATATGCACATAGCTGTTCATAAATTGCCATTCGGCAAAACGAAATTCCCTTTTCGAATTTTGTTTTTTATTTAGCTCGCAACCACATTATCAAGGAGGAGCCGGATGATGAAGAGCAAACCAGCGAGGATGATAATGCCAACGATGATGCTGATGACCGTTTGAGCAAGTTGATGAATTCAAAACTTAGCGTCGGTGACAAAAATAGCGATGATGATGATGATGATGATGATGCTGTTGATGGTGATGACGATGGTGCGCGTTTGAGCAAATTAATGAATTCAAAGCTTAGAGTCCGCGATAAAGCCAGCGATAACGATGAGGAGGAGGAGGGTTTAAGCAAATTGGTGAATTCCAAACTGAGTAAAGATAGCGATGATGGTGATGATGATAACGAACGTGCGCGTCTCACCAAGTTGTTGAGTTCAAAGCTTAAAGCCCGGGACAACGATAATGGTAATGATGATGATGGCGTACGTCTAAGCAAATTGCTGAATTCAAAATTAAGCGCCGGCGATGAAAACAGTGATGACGATGAAAACGCCGATGCGAGTGATAAGAATGCAAGCGAGGACGGCGAAAAGAGAAGTAAACTTCCGTCGAGATTTAAACCACCAACATCAAAGGGTGTTGAAAGGAGTGTTAAGAAGAACAGATTTGGACATCAAAGAAAATATTCGAAGCGTGTAAAATCAAAGCATAAGCGTTGGTCAAAAAATAAAAACTAAATCAATTTATGTTTCATGATCAGAAATATTGCATTTTCGAAAGAGGGCTTCGCGTTTATTCTGCACGCTTTAAATTACCATGTTTTGATTGGTCCTGTAGCCTTTTATATAGTCCTGATTATAGTAAAAAAAAAAAGTAGTCGTCTTTTCCATTTTCTTTTTATCCTTTCACTCCCAGAGTCAAAACGTGGGGGGGTGGGGGGGGGGGGGGGGTGGGCTGGAGGACGCCTCCACCCCCCTTAACTCGTCATAAACTAAGGCCCGAAGGACCCCTATTCACTCCGAGGGCCCCCGTATTTGTGAACGTGTAGATCCAGGAAATAGAGCTTTTTCGCAAAATAGGGTACGTCCAAAGAGCTATACCGACAATCTGAGAATAACTTATAATCATTTTCATACTAACATTGGGTGACAAACATACAAATGTTATTGCAGTTCACGAATCATTTTTAAAATCATTTCCATAACAGAAATTGAGTGACAAATAGATAAATGTAATCATTTTTCGTAATAAAATTGCAGTTCATTTGCCTAAATGTGCATGCTTGGAACAATCATTTTCAATATAACATTGAGTGACAAATAGGCAAATATTGATCATTTTCATAAATAAAATTTATTTATTTTATTTACTGATTTATTTGTTTATTGTAAGTGTTATTGTCTTTTTTCTTGGAAAGAGAATTAAAAAAAATTACAATCGTGATAAAAAGATCTTATTAATAATAAAAATATAAAGAAAAAGAACGTCGATTAAGATCATCAAACCGCGGTAACAAGATAAGTCCAATGAATTAAAGGCTAAAAAAAAATGTTCCAAACGTTGGACTTATCTTTTGCCCGATTTGAAGTTAATCGACATTCTTTTTCTTATCTGTTTTTGCCTGAAACGTTTGCGGGTGTAAAAAAAAGACGCCCAACGTGGGGCTCGAACCCACGACCCTGAGATTAAGAGTCTCATGCTCTACCGACTGAGCTAGCCGGGCGTTGGGTGAAAAGGTGTGAATTTCGATCAAACAGACCCAAATAAATAACTCCATTTCATAATTTTACATGTCCTTAGTCTGAAACCTTTCTTCAAATTTTTGTTGTTATTTTGCCACTTTTTACGTTTAATTAAAATGAGCAAGTTTCCACACCAGCTAATTGTTATAACTATTTTTGTAAGTGCGGACACATGGGAAGCAATTAATTGAATAAAATCAGTGGTATTTTGTTACTAACTTTACACTCCCGTGATAAACACGAATCGAAAAGGTTCCATTTGATCGTGCTTAACTTTGCGAGGAGGCGTGCCAGTTTGTTGTGTGCTCACCGTAAGGCGCCTCGTCCAACAATATCGAGATCAGTCGGTCGGTGTTTTGGTATTAAGTTGCTCTCAGAGTGCCGGAAAACGTAAATAAAAACGCCTTTACAAGTTTATGGTGTATTCTGCGATACCAGTATTCCGGCATTGAAAAGGGATTTACATTTTCAGTTTGTAGCATGCACTGGCGTTAAAGTCATAATGAAAAAACAAAGTTGTCTTTCGGAAGGATATACCAAAAAAAAAACATTACGCCCAACGTGGGACTCGAATCCACGACCCTGAGATTAAGAGTCTCATGCTCTACCGACTGAGCTAGCCGGGCGCTTGACAGAGTGGTCATCCGAGAGTGCGTCTAACAAGTGAAACGCGTGAAGTTGTAAGACTTTTAAAAAGAAAAGTCTTCGATTGCTAAATGTGATTTCTCCTGACAATATATGCTGTCCAACAATATCGAGATCAGTCGGTCGGTGTTTTGGTATTAAGTTGCTCTCAGAGTGCCGGAAAACTTAAAATAAAAACGCCTTTACAAGTTATATATGGTGTATTCTGCGATACGAGCATTCCGGCACTGAAAAGGGGTTTACATTTTCAGTTTGTAGCATGCACTGGCGTTAAAGTCATAATGAAAAAACAAAGTTGTCTTTTAAAAGGATATACCAAAAAAACATATCGCCCAACGTGGGGCTCGAACCCACGACCCTGAGATTAAGAGTCTCATGCTCTACCGACTGAGCTAGCCGGGCGCTCAATGAGAACCTGCGGAGGATTTCTCTGATGATCCCGGTACCAGTTAATACCAAAGCCATATCTGCTTTTCACCCTGAAGCACTCAGCCAAAGATGCAATTATAAGAGACAATGTTAGCACGCCAGGGTACCCAGCGGTCGTTTAACAACAGCTATTTTACATTAACGTGAATTAAAGGAGAAAATAGTCTACAATATAGGATATTAACGCAAAGAAAAGGTTCAACTGAATTTCCAAATATAGAAAATTAACGCGAGTGTGGAGGTCTCGTATTTTAATTTTATTTATGTTAATATTCTTATAAGGTTTGTCCGGTCGGAACTGCCAGTCAACCATGCTCTGAAAGACGATTCTGGGGGCCACAATGAACTTCAGTTATGGTACTCAGTGTGAAATAAGCTAAACAAAAAAGTAGGTATGGCTAAGGTATATCTAAGGACATGACCATGATTCAGAGTTTGGAACAAAAAGGATAGAAATTAATGTCGCAAAAATTAACCCTACATTTAATTAAGATCACAGAAAATAAAGCTCTATCATAAGATAGTTTTAAAACTGAATAAGATACTCTTACTAATTGAGCTGAAGTTGATCTATCCAGACCATTTTGTAATTTTATGTGATATGATGCAATGCGATAACACATATAGTGACCAGTTTTGACCAACGACACCGACCGATGTTCCATGGGTCAGTTTATTTCAAGATAACAGGTGATACCGATCGGTGTAAAATACTGCATAAACAGAAATAAATATATCAGAAACACATGACCGTCTTATATTTCTCTCATCGTAACCAATATTTAAGACAAACATTGTCACATGATGATATAAGGAAAATTAAAAGCCCGACTTTATGACAGGTGCCCGGAGTCACGCGGGCGGGTACTCCCCCAAAATACCCATACGGGTATGTGCCGCCCAACGGGGTCGTGATTTTGGGACTCCTGATCTAGAACAGGGTATCCATTTTAGAGCAGTTTCCTAGAAGGGGGTATAATATTTCGAAAGCACGAAAGCTTTAGATTATCAGCAGCCATTTTTTTTCTAGAAAGGGGTATTAAAAATTGACCTATTTCTTGAACGGGGTATCATTTCGAGTGCAAATTCTTTCTAAAACGGGGTCCAAATTTGGAGACCCGGGCGGCACATACCCACCCAAAATATACCCGAGTACCCCCCCCCCCTCCCCCCGGGATTAAATCCCGGCTAATGGCCGCCGCACACTAGCCGATTTTTCATCTTCAGACAAAAAATCTTAACTTGTCGGCATACTAGCCGACAATGCCCGACAAGACGTTTTGAGATCTAACACTGCCAGATATATCGCCCGACAAGGTCCGATCTTGTCGTAAGCTTGCCGACAAGTTAAGATTTCAATTGTCTGAAGATGAAAAATCAGCTAGTGTGCGGCGGCCATAAGGTGTGACCATTCAAATGAACTGCTCTTGAGCAGTGCTTCCCAGTGGTACTGTTTATTATACTGTAAAACTTAAAGGTGGTTCTATCTTTTGTGTCTGTGTGAAATCCTACCTTATAAATGTTCAAATGAAAGTTCTTGAGAAGTACGTTATAATGCAACTGTTTGTTTTTAAGTATGTTACAAAATGAAATTTGCGTCTTTCCTTGAATTTGCAAGTTGGCCGGTGTTATGTGTAAAGGTTAAAAGCGCTTTGCCCTGAAGTCCTTAATTTAAACACCCGCTGTATTCGATTGATTTTCTTTGATTGGATGCAGCCCTTTATTATGGACTCAGCAGGCGGGTGTCACACAGATTAAAACCCACCCAAGCGTAACGAAAAGAACACTCACTCACCCCTATTATATAAACAACTGCTTATGGGAAACGGGGACAAGAATGGGTTGAAAAGAGAAGATGAGGCGAAATTTTAACGCAGCAAATATCTGGCTTGTTGTTATCCTATCATTATGTGCAAGGGCAGAATGTGGGAAGAGGCGTGGTCGAGGTACGTTAAGTGTTAATTTCTAGTTATTCGTTTAGTGCTTTTCCACGCCGCGAAATTTAATTACACGGTACTGTTAATATACTTAATAAGTAGAAAGTGCCCACTGAAGAGCTAAAAGTTATTTTACTCATACGTTCTCTCTACTAATGCTTTGAGTTTTACTCGAACCAAAAATCTTCAATTAGTCCTTGACATATTTTAAATGAGTTTTTCAATGATCCTTATAGAAGGATCTCTGATTCGCGTCAGTGACTGACTTGAATGTGCAACAGGTGCGAGTACAGTCTTTATAGCCTGGTTTTTATTTGTCGGGAAAACCCCAAAAGATCGGGGATTTTGCTGTTTTACGAACGTCCCAAATTTTGCCGATATCAGTGTCGTGAAAATCGCCGAATATAGCAGCAATCTAGGACGCGTCGGAAAAATAGAATGCTCCTGGTTTTTCTGAGTTATCACCGGCCGTCCAAGATAATCGGAGATGTCTACAATTTCGTTTCGTATTAAAGTTCGCAAAATCTTGGACGGTCGGGAAACAGGAAAATCCCCGATCGTTTGGAATTTTCCCGACATTTGAAAACCACCAGGCTTTAAAAGCCTTGTTTTCAAATATTATTTTTTTTTAAAAACTTAGTTCTAAAATGTTTTGTCAAAAACGTAAGAAACACGTTAAGAAAATTTAGTTATGATGATGGAAATATTAAAAGTGAGAAGTGTACGGTCTAACGTTTTAAATCATAGTACCTCAATTGTTACACTGTTGTGTTGGAAGTTCGCTGGAATGTATTTACTTACTCTACACTTTACATCACAGCTACTACGTCGCACAAACTTGATTATTTATTTTGACAGCTAACTTAAACTTGCTGGCTGTGCCAATATTTTCCGAGGTCAAATTTAACCTTAATTATTTGCCATCGTATTCCTATAAACAGCAAACTTTCCCACCATTCAATTGTCCCACTTTCGGAATGGTGGTCATGGTGAAAAAGGGAACTGACTAGGAGAATAACATATTTTGGTCTAAAAATATGTCAGGGTTTCTATTAGCTGACAGGACCGCCGGCCACCAAAGTCTTTTAGGAATACACCGCGAGGATACTCCCCTGGGGAGTCGTCCAGTAAAGCGTTTATTGGGACGGCTGTTTAAAACTGTTTCGCCGTTTTAGTTTTCAACCAAAAAAGCGTATGCCCGATAAACTGTGGTGGCTTAACCCCTTTACTAGTAGTCAGTTTCTTGGTATTGTGGATTTTGCGATCACCAAATGCCTTAAAAATGTAAAACATTCAAAAGATAATAAACAATATCCACACCACAATTACACAACAAACAATAGTTGCGCAACACCAATAAATACCGCATCTATTCCGTCCTTTCAGCTTTACCACAAACATATCATTACTACATGTATACAGAGGGCATTTATAAGAACATTACGGAGCTCCCAATTGCCACATCTTAGCTTCATGCTACCGCAATCGTAAACACCCCACGTGTTTTGCACAGGGCTGCCAGGCTGGTATCAAATATTTTTCAGTTGATAACAGAGAGAAATGCGTAAACAATGAATGATAATTAGATTCCCAACACTGTGTAATATATAAATTAAAGTTGCCGTTAAACGAGACAATTTGTTGTTGTGCCTTGCAACGCAACGCTGACGAGAGCATTGCGAGACAAGTTACTTATTACATGTCGACACGTGCGCAACTTGTATCGCAACGCTGACGAGAGCATTGCGAGACAAGTTACAGCCGATTACATGCTGCACGCGCCCAACGTATATCGCAACGCTGACGAGAGCATTACGAGAAAAGTTACTTATTACATGTTACACGCGCGCAACTTATATCGCTACGCTGCGAAAAAGTAGACAACGGTTTATCTTTTTTCTGCAACTCGCACCGCAAGTTTTCGTTGCGGCAAAACATTGTCTTGTGTAACAGCACCTTAAATCACCGAAACTTTTCTTTTTGTAGCATTCTGTTTTCCATTTTATCCTAATAGTACAAGGATCCTTTGCTAAAGTTAAAGAAAATGTGGACTCGGAAGAATTAACTTTCCAAAGGGAAGAGAACCATCCTCAACAGCCACTTTCGGAAAATGAAGAAATTGAAGTGGTCGACGAAGACAAAGTTCAGCGCTTTGATACATTATCTGCTATGCCAGTGCCTGACTCACTTGTTGAAGTTGTGGAAGAAACCGAAGATAATGAACATCGGGAAGATCAACACGAAAAGAGAAACAAAAACAAATTTCAACCTCCTGTGGAAAACAAGAATTATTCCCTTTCCATGACTGCTTCTAAGGTTCATGAACACAACAAGCATGCTGTACAGACGTTTCCTCATCAAAATATCCATGTCAAGGTTAAGGAAAAACTTATAAAAGGTCATTCATCAAGAGTAACTACATTCAAATCAATGATAGTTCCGAGGGTATCCATCCCTGGTAAACATAGAACATTGAACACATCTAGTACGAGGTTCAACTGGAGCTCTTTATTTTCCCCTCGTCAATATACCTCTTTGATGCACAAATTAACGAGCAAAATAAATGCAACAGATGGAAATAAGAAACTAATTAACCAAAAGGAGCGTTATGACCCAAAGACTTATGATGTTTTCAGTAAGTTTATTTCCCGGATGGGCTTGGATACAACAGCTAACCTTAGTCACGTGACACCTCATATGAATGTTACGCAAAACAAAGCTCCCGGGCTTCCTTCTAAAAATGCATATTGGAGCAATAAAACGACTCACTGGTCAAAGGAAAAGGTTCTCAAGGATAGAGTGACAAACAGTGGAGGATCCACTAGAGTTATCAAAGAGGAATCAAAAGGCATGTCTGATTTACCACAGTCACTCGGTGTGTCTGAAGGTGAACATAGTAAGGATTTGCCCTTTAAAAAGAAGGAGGGTGTTTATCAAATAGAACCTGAAATTTATGATAAAATAATAGATGTAAAATCAAAAGAGAAGGAGTACTTGGAGTCGAAAGGCCAAAGCGAACATAAAAGCAACAATGTCAACGAACATTTGATTTCTGCGACGACAAAAAGGAAAGCAAATTCTTCAGGCAACATGAAGGCAGCATCACAAAGTGACGCTCTACAAGAGCCAATGAAATCAGAGGCAGTAGATGTAAAAATAAGCAACATTTCACTCTCCATTAACCGAAAAGGTATAACCGTTAGCAATATAACACGAGCAGGTACTATGAGGCCACAGCGGAGGGATGACAAAAACCGAAACAAAACGTCAGGATTCAGTGACAGTACTAGCCAACGCCATAGCAATGTCCAATTAAGATTGCTTAAAAATAATGAGATAAAGAATGATGTAAATGTCCTACAGCTTTCTAGTAATAGAACTTTAAATAACAGTTTAGTCATTTCTGAAAGCAGACAAAGACACAAAAATGCTAACGATTCCTCTAAGATTACGACTAAGGACAACTCTCTCAGTTCTGGTGACAGCAAAGATCGGCTTAATGCTTTACGGCTGGTCCACATTGATAAAAATACTGCTGAATTTAACATTACTAATCCATCTGCCAAGCAAAAGAGCGGATTGAATTCCACAATTGCAGGACATATGTGTGACCTAATCCGTTTCTTTAACAGCTTTATGAATCCTTCTAACGATACAAACAACGATTTTCACAATAAAATTCCCACAAATGAAACCAACAGCAGAAATAACGCAAGAAATGAAAGCGAGAAGCATATTCTAGAAAATATGCAAAGACTTTTCAACTTTATTCACGTTAATAACAAGTCGTATAGCAATAACACGAGGATACGGTTGGGGATGAAAAACAGAACTACGGTCCTGTCCCATTTTCTTCCAGACAACGATCGCAAAAGACTCCAACTGTCAATATTTAGAGGATGGAATACGGCTAGTAGACGAAACGAACTTAGGTCAAAGGCTGGTATCTCAAACAATCTTACCTCAGTGAAAAGTGACAAAATGCAATTTAAGACAGGGAAAAACTTAAATGAAAACGGAGGGCAATCCCTCGAACTTGACCTTCTTCAGTTTATGAAAAATATTAGTCGGAAAGAGCTTGATAACTTGAGGAACGACATCTTAAAAGCTTTGAATTCTAATCGACTGAGGAATGAGTCAGGAGAACATCAGCAGCCTAGACAACAACAACAACATCATACCCTGAAGCAGGAAAAGGAAAATCAACTAAACGCGACTCAGAACAATAATAAACAAAAATCCCCTGGTAAGGAGCAGCTAAAACATCAACAAATATTATGTAGTCAAACGGAAAAGGTGCAAACCTCTCCACCGCCAACAGTGGCACAACATAGTGCTGAAAAGCAGAATAAAACTGAAAGAAACAAGAACCATGTTTACCATCACCAAAGTAAAAACCAAATCAAAAATGGAACAGAATTGCGTTCATATCAACATCATCAGGTGGAGAAGGAGCAACAAAGACAACCACAGAAAACCTTCACTTCGAAACAAAAGTCGGCAACAAATATATCTCATTCCAAGAATTCTACAACAGATCATAACTGTACTTCAACCAATAATCTAAATGTTCTGGAACAAATCAAGTATGGATGCCATCAAAAAATCAGTTCCAATTCTTCAATCCTTACAAATCAGATCACAGATTTCTTCCAAGGTTTTATCAAACCTTCAAAGGTCCATTCTGGTAAATTCAAGGAAAATAAGGTGAAAACTAAAACCAGTTTTCATTTCAATTCCTCGGATCAACAACCAACTCAACGGCAACAACAACATCGTACACATCTTGAGAAGCAGGAAACAGAAAATGTGCAAATACTTCCGCCTCGTATAACTGAATCAAAAGCTGAATCAAAAGTTCAAATGCTTCCACATCATATACCTGAACCAAACACTGAACAACATGGCGCTGAAAAGCAAAACCAAATTCATAAAAACAAGAACCACACTTATTATCAGCAAACAAAAGAAAAAGCGGAAAATAGAACGACATTGCGTCAACATCAGCCAGGTCAGGCACAGCTACAAGAAAACCGCATTTCAAAGCAAAACGCTTCTCATTCCATGAATTTCATAACAGATCAAAACTGTAGTTCGGCCAATCAAGATTTTGCGAAACAAATAAAGCACGGGTGTCACCAAAACAACAATTCTAGTTCTTCAACAATTACAAACCGGATCATGGACTATTTTTCGGGTTTTCTCACGGCTTCAAAGGTTCGTTCCGGTGCATTCGAGGGTCGAAACAAGCCGAACACTAATCTTCATTTAAACGCTTCACATAACTATTCCGATAACAGGATACAATCTCATCTCCCTCAGCACATTTCTGTATCGCCAAAAAAAAGGCTTCAAAATGCTACATTAGGGAACAGCGTTATTGTTACAAACTCTTCAACCGGCCTCAATGCTGCAAGGAATGTAGATAACATAAAAAATATATCTATCCAGGAAGAAACAGATTTAGCTCAAGAAAAGGATTTAAAAACTGCGATGACACACAAACTAGGTCCAGATGTTGTGGAACTAACTGAGTACCTCGATCGGGGTAAGTTGTACAAAGGTTTGCTTCAGTTTGTTAACTGTTTGAATTTCTTCATTTACATAATTTTGATGACCATTCTTCAAGGTGTTCATTTTAATCAGTGCCCAGTTAAATGTCCATGGCAAGGGCAATTATAATTAATTCAAGAGCGCATGTCATGGTTAGACAATTTGGTTAATAAGAAGACGATATTCCGTTTATAAAAAAAGGCACCTTGGCAACTGAGGAGTCCCCTCTATTTTCGTATATTTTCTATAACGTTTTGCTAGTCCCCAAGCCGTAAACTAATTTAAAGAAGAGAAAGAAGGATCTTAGAAAAAATCGCGCGGCATGCACTTCTGTATTGTTTTCTTCATTTTCTTGAAATAGCGCCGGACAAAGTTAATCTGACCATTAAGTGGTCCGAGTGGTCACCCTGTTCAGCGTCCTGTGGTAGTGATGCTAGAAGAAGAAGAACTCGATACAGTTGCACGTCTGACTTGCAAGAGATTAGAGACTGTACGGTCAGCGGTGAACAGCAAGAGACATGCGCGAAAAAGCCATGTCCAGGTAAGTGTACATTCTTGCTATGTATGTCCGCGGGTAGTTGAGAAAACCAAAGGCTCTGGAGCCGACAATTAGTTAATACAACTAGATGTTCAATTACGATGAAATACACACAGCCGGCATTTACTGCGCCTTTCTTTAACCGCGAACTCTGAAGTTCAAAACTCGACAGTTTCGTTGTCCACTGCTGTAAATATCATAGCGGAGGAAACAACGATCAATACAATACAATACTTTATTTTCACATTTCCATGACATTTTTGTTACAAGAAAATATATATCTAGCTAAACTAAAATTACTAAAACAATAGGACAAATAACTAAATATAAATACCGTTTGAGGAAATGCCTAGCGTCTAAGTAAACCATACAGTTTTCTAGTTAGACACTAGTCTTGTGTAGTATCAATTCACATATGTAGACATCTATTACAAACACATAAACACACACACTGCACACAAATAGCAAAAATAACAAAAAATAGCGAAAATTAGAAGACGACTGGGGTTGGACAGTATATCTGTTTCGATCCTTTAAGCCAAATGGTCAAAGGGTCATATTTGTGGGTTGTGATCAGTGGATTTCAATCCATTTTGTCAGTTTCTGATTTTCCCGTGTTATTGAAGGGCGCCGTAAGAAATATTTCGTTAAACTGCTGTCCGTTCACTCCAAATATGTTTCTTTTTTCTGACTAAATTTAATAATTTCCAGTTACAACTATAGAATATTAGTTGTACCAAAAACGAAAAAAATATAAAATCAATTTATTTAAAAAATCTCATCAAAATAACTTCGATATTGGCCAAGCACATTAAAAAGACAGTTTCTGATATAACTTTGGTAATGTTTTTCCCAATTTTGTTGTTTGTCAATGGTTAATGCTTTAGTGGCTGATTGACATCTGAAGGCGAGAATCAGCCAGACCAGGTCCCTTTTATACCTGACCTCAGTTACAGTTTAGGGTGTTTAGTTATGTTAGCAGCGTCTCCATTTTTCTTCCCGTTCTACAGTAGATGGATGGTTCACTCCGTGGAGTCACTGGGGCTCCTGCAGCAGAAGTTGCGGATTCAGAGGCGTGTCTGCCCGCACGAGAACATGTATACCTCCAAGCCACGGAGGGAGGCCATGTTATGGTGCGAGGGTAAAAACGCGCAGTTGTAAACGTAAACATTGCCCAGGTAAGATTTAAGACTCTCAGTCAAGATCAAGGTTCGTACCGTACATCAGGGCTTGTAGAATCATCATCATCATCATTTATGGGAGAAAAGCCTTGTAGCTGATAATTAAGTGTTTTCCCTCCTTCTTTGTATATTGGGAATGTTTTATTAAACGTAAACTTAAACTTATTCCCCTGATTAGGGAGGGAGAAATATTTAGTTTCAGGAAACTTGAATTTGCTACTGAGTGCGACACATCCAAGCTAAATAAAAAGCTTGACAAGCCTACTGACGAGGTGAGTATCACCCACCGAACCTGGGTGCGGCTTCCTCCAGGTCCACCCAGGTCGTTGGGTGTGCAGGCACACCTCCTCCGGACTCAAAGGCACGACAGGCCTTCGCTGTTACTGACAGGACGCTGAATCAGATACGTTGGGGATGCTTAGCCGTAGCTCAATGCAAAGACCCTTTCCTGTGGGCACAGGAGTTCGTAACCCAGAGCAGGGGCCCTGTACAAGTACCAGACTTCCGGGCCAGCAGCCACCTGGTCCTGGCAAGGGCATGAGCGGACCAACATTGCACAGCCCTCTTTGGGGGCTGTGTGCTACCCCTACGGTGCTAAATATTTGCCACACCATAAAACGTTGACTCCTTGATTCTTACTTTCAAAACCTTTTCTAGTGAACGGTGGCCTAAGCCAGTGGTCCGAGTTTGGTCAATGTTCTAGATCCTGCGGGGGAGGGCTGAGAATGCGCCATCGTCAATGCAACAATCCCTTTCCTCGATATGGAGGAACAGAATGCGATCAAAGTGACATGTTCGAGGCACAATCGTGTGGCAACATAAAGTGCCCTGTGAAGGTTCTCAAGGGTAAGTTGATGGTAGAAAACGTTTTTATTATCAATAAACTGAACAGTGTACAAAACTAAAGCAGACTAATTGTAGATGCATAGTCGACTAAATTAAGCCTGAAACACTCCCATTTTTTAACGTTCAGTAAAAACATTTAATTAAAAAGTCGAACTAAGTGGACTAGTGCATGGTGAGAAGCTACCTCTTTTCTTCAAATGTAGGTCTCCAAGTTGCCAAAGTGGACCCCAAGACACTGTGTGACTTCAATCCATGCGAGGAAGCCGGGTGTTTGTATGACCCATCGGCAAAATGTATCACCGACTTTGAATGTAACCCCGTCTTTTTCGATGCTTATGGAAAGATGCTGCCAAAGTGCAAAGGTAAGTAAAGAAAAGTACAAAAAAAAAAACAAGAATTCGTTCTGGCTACTGAGATCCGTTCTGTAAATATCAAGAGTGAAATAAACCGTATAAATGGCTGGAAGCTCGCTCGCCGGTTTTCGCTAAAAAAAAACCCTCTGGTACCCACAGTATGTGCCAATTTTCAATTGGATCACGTTTCCAGCTCTTTTTTCCATTTATACTACTAACCTATACTATTTATACTATCTGTGTATAATGTCGTTCCTATACTTCATCCGAAGTTTCAACCGTACCGTAGGGGTGCTTTTTTTTCTTTTTTTTTCTGACCTGACAGGCAGGAATGGTAGAACCTATTCTCCACTGTTGTCTCTCTGACCCAACAACCCAACCATCTTGTTTTCCCTTCAAAATCATTGTTTCGTTACCCCACCACATTCCCTCTGTTCTTTACAGGGTTTTTCGTGTGTTCTTTAACAGGTATGAATAGCTTGTATTCTCGTATTCCTGATGTGATTTGTAGCTTCAATCCATGCCTTTCTGAGCGGTGCTGGGAAATCAGAGATCAGTGTGTCGTTGATCTTAAGTGCAGACCTATATTCATTGGTATCGACAAACGATCAATACCGCTTCCGTGTCAAGGTAACGACAATTTGATTGCAATTTAACAATTTAAAATGCATTTTTGCAAAACACTTCAACATTTGCACACAATGACCGTCGGTAACATTTAAATACAAAACATTAAATTGGTGATTTATTTTTAAAATAGCTCTCTTAAAATAATATATAAAACAAGAACAACAACTCTTCGAGTAGTGAAGTCGTGCTTTAAGAAGCTTTAAGGGTCTTGTAAGTGCCCCTAAGGTACGAGAATTAATTCAATATATTGCTATGATTTGTTTTACATATACAGTGACTTTTCCGGTCACACTAGGTGATCCGTCACGAACGTTACTACACTGTACGTCATTTGAAACCTTTAATCAGTCTTTCGCAATTACTCGTGCATGAAGGGTCAACTTCAACTTTTATATTACCTCCATTGATCTGTTGCTCGAAAAGAAAGAAAACGAAATCGTCATTGAATGGAACTCTCGCCAAACCCGGCAATAATGTAAGTTCCTTTTACTTGATATGTTTCGTTTCGTCATTTCCCTTTTTCTTATGTTGTAAATAAATCCAATCATCCATGAGCTTGAAGTTGCTATATCGACTGATATGACGTCACTAACACTTCGCCTCAGGCTATAAACCATTTGAAAAACTGAACTTTTTCACTTTTTGCAGCTCATTTTATAAGTCGTGCGCTTTGGCTCAGAGCCAAGCACGACTAACTAATGCAGATGCCGGCTTAATTGGGTGAACTGTTTTTACAAAGAAAACCATTAAAAAGAGACATTTTCAGATACGAATGCCATCATTTATCTTAATCACGATCCAATATGGCCTGTTCGTCATTATTCAAAGTTCATAAATTTTCTTTTCGATTCATTAGTTTGTTCCTCCTTCGCCTCATCATCATTATCATCATCATGATCGTGATCATCATCATCATCATCATGATCATCATCATCATCTGCATCATCATCTGCATCATGATCGTGATCATCATCATCATCATCATGATCATCATCATCATCTGCATCATCATCTGCATCATCATCTGCATCATCTGCATCATCATCATCATCATCATCATCATCATCATCTGCATCATCATCATCATCTGCATCATCATCATCATCATCATCATCATCTGCATCATCATCATCATCATCATCATCATCATCTGCATCATCATCATCTGCATCATCATCATCATCATCTGCATCATCATCATCTGCATCATCTGCATCATCATCATCATCATCATCATCATCTGCATCATCATCTGCATCATCTGCATCATCATCATCATCATCATCATCTGCATCATCATCATCATCATCATCATCTGCATCATCATCATCATCATCATCATCATCTGCATCATCATCATCATCTGCATCATCATCATCATCATCATCATCATCATCATCTGCATCATCATCATCATCATCATCATCTGCATCATCATCATCATCATCATCATCTGCATCATCATCTGCATCATCATCTGCATCATCATCTGCATCATCATCTGCATCATCATCTGCATCATCATCATCATCGTCACCTTTATCATGCATGATCATTTGAGCAGCGCTGTGCTAAAACACGACTAACCACACTATTCAATATCACACGCGGACTCACCATGTTCTGTGGACGCAAAAGAAATCCTGCAACCAGTTCAGCGGAAGACAAGACCCACCCACCCTGAACGCTTCATTCCTCTCTATACTTCTACAATACTATAGCTACAACAGAAACGTTCAGAGTGTTTTCACTTAATAATTACTTAATTATCTTTAGTTTATTTTGCGTTTTATTTATCAAAGGAACGTAACCCTTTCCAGTTATGATTTTTTATTTGCGAGAAGGTTCTATATTACGTTTCTACTGAGATCTTACTAGATCTTTCAATTGTCGCGAGTTATCGCACGTACATTTTAAGCACACGATAGTGTACACGACAGTGCTCAAAATACAAATTTTGCTTTGTCGCAAGTAAATCGCAAATCAAAGTTACAAGAAAAAAGATATAAGCAAAAAGTTACAAGCAAGGTTTACTAGTTTTAGTGATTACTCAGGGCAGAACCAAGTTCTTAAGGTGTTTGTACGACAAGGTATCTAAGAAGAAAATTAAAGGTCTTCAAATAAGCAGTTATGAAAACTCGTTTTTGAAATTCACTTGAGCTATAATTACCCCTTCATCAAATTTCAGTGAACACTGTTCCTTAGTCTCTGTAGCTCTGTAGCTTAGTTGTATTTTTTATTTAATATCTATAATTTACTTATTGCTGACCCCAGCAAAAATGTTTAAAACGTAAAGGGTAAGCTTGTTTGGTAAATAAATAAATAAATAAATAAACAGATCAATAAATAAATGATCATCGTCATTACCACCATGATCAGAAGATTCTGCTGGTATGCTGATGGCCTTTTTTTCCTTGTTGTTCTTTTCAAGTTCCAACGATTGACGTTCTTAAGGCTTAATCATCATGAACAAATCCGTTTGCTAGGTTTCACAATCTTTATATTCAAGTTTTAAGCATTTAGATTTGATCTTGTTACTATGGGCTTGTCTTCTCATCTAGTATAAAGCAAAAATTGCTTGGAGGTTGCGATGTTAACCCATATTATAATCTTATTGTTACTTTTTTTTAGGTGGGAAGGGACCATTGACATACATATGTCCCTAATAGAATAGGGAGTCGTAAAAATTTAGTTTTACTAAGGGGAGTTCGTGAAAATAATAAAAAAAGAAACTTTGCCAATTTCTCAACCATTCCCCTGTCCGATAAATAATGAAAGGGTCCCTTATATTTTGTTCGTACTTTTTGTATCTCACCAGTTCATAGCACTGTTAGAGTTGATCGAATACGCTGGAATACACCAAGACTCTTTAACAAACCAGCTCCTGTAAGCCTTGCAAGTGACTTGAAGCCATCCTTTACACGACTCTGGTTCCCAGTTATTCCCCCGCCAGTAATGGAGCCAGTTTTAAGGTACATTGCACGGAATGTTTACACGAGACCGGATTCTCTTGTATATACCGTTGAACACTCTTATAAGCATCATCATCAGCAGCATTCATTTTGACCCCACGGGGGGTGGGGGGGGCATAGGGCGTCCACCAGTATCCTCCACCGCACCCGGTTCTTTGCCACTGTTTTAGCTCTTTCCCAGGTATAGCCAACTCCTTCTAACTCCTGCAGCATGGACCGCCTCCAGTTGTTCCTAGGCCGTTGTCTTTTCCTCTTTCGTTATGGGTAGCAATCTAAGGCATCAGCGATCGCCAAAAATGCAAAACCAAGGTGGTTGCTTAAGGGGGGGGGGGGGGTGGTGGTGGTCGCTTACGAGAGGTCAAACCACAGGGGGCCTTTACTTTGACTCATTCAGAGCCTAAAGTTATTTCAATGCACAAAGCATCTATCAGCGAAAAATATTGCATTTATTTTATCATATAGGACTTTTGATGCAAGGGACAAAATTTTCGTTTTACTGGAGTTGTACTGTAACACATCATGATTCAATTTGCGTCTGTAGTGGAATCGAAATATCGGAGAGTGGTCGATTACCAGAGGTTTAAAACAATAAAAAAAAGTCACATCACCAGCGTCGCGGTCGCTAACGAGAGGTTCCGACAAGAATGATTTGACTGGAAAAAAATTGGTATTTTGGGAAAATGGTCTCTTAGGAGAGACGGTCGCTTAGGACAGGTGCTCGCTTAGGACAGGTGCTCGCTTAGGAGAGATCCTCGCTTCGGAGAGGTGGTCGCTTAGGAGAGGTGGTCGCTTAGAAGAGATGGTCGCTTATGAGAGGTGGTCGCATAGGAGAGGTGGTCGCTTAGGAGAGGTGGTCGCTTAGGAGAGATGGTCGCTTAGGAGAGGTGGTCGCTTAGGAGAAGTGGTCGCTTAGAAGAGGTGGTCGCTTAGGAGAGGTGGTCGCTTAGGAGAGGTGGTGGCTTAGGAGAGGTGGTCGCTTAGGAGAAGTGGTCGCACATGTAGGTTCGACTGTACTTAATACCAACTTTTCAATCAGGGGAATAAGGCAGTATAGTCGATGTTTACAAGTGACGTTTTTATATTTTTTCCATTTAAGGTTTTCTAATGATGGTAGCCCACTAGTTTTGCCAAGGATTTTCAATACCTACTCTGCCATGACCAACAGAAAGTTTTCAGGTGCGTAAAATACAAATTACTCCGGTACTACAGTGGAAACTCCATTAAAGGAACACCCTCGGGACCAGAAGAAGTGTCTGAAGTTTTGCTGGTTCCAGTGACCTTGGACTGTTCAAATTGTAGTTTTCTGTTATAGCCTTCCGTTAGGTTTTAATTATAGCACAAAACACAATATCAGGTGTCACAAGCTTTAAAATATTGTCAACACTTGTGATGAGAGTACAATCAAACCTTATCAAACCTTCTTTGGTGGTGGCACAAACTACGTTCAAACACTGTCCCCGTCCCCTCCATAACATAGAGGTGTCCCTTTAATAGAAGTGATAATTGAAAAATTACATGAGCGTCGGGGAGGTTCAACTGTACAGTCGAACCTCCCGTATGCAGACACCTTCGGGAACAAGGGTAAGTTTCCGCTTACGGGAGGTTAAAAATATAATAGGGCACCAGAGGGCTTATAATGCACCAGAACATGTCTTTTAAAGCTTTTAAGACCACTTGTAATTGTATTATCCATCACAGGGCCAGGGTTGTTGGATGTTGCTTTTTATATCACATATAAATTTAACACTAATTTAAAAACCACGGTTCAAGATTGAAAGACTTGCCGCTTAATAAATGCACATATCTGTGAAGCTCTCGCATTGCCGTCACACGAACTGTCATGTAAGCCATTTTAAAACTCAATCCCCCTTGTTGCGGAGGTGAACAGAACAGAAGAAGTACATATTTTGTATACATTGCATGTAGTTATTTTCTAAAACGCAACGTGTCCTTAGGTACGTAAAAAGAAACTACCGATGAGTGTCTGCTTTCGCGGTTCCCTGATCTTAAAGGAATCGAAATGACTACCTAATTACATGAAATTTTCGCGACACGTTTATTTCGCGATTTTGAGCTGTGCATATTTCGCGACACTTCAATTTCGCGATTTTGCGAAAACTTTGTATTTTGAATCACTCCAATTTCGCGTTTTTGAGTAAGACATAATTTATTTCCTTGGAAATATTATTTAACATGTCCTCGAATTAAATAAAACGACTTTATCAAAAGTACAATAATGTCAAAATTAACAAAAACACAACGGCGGGACTTTATGTCCTCACAATGTCCACAAGCAGTTCATGCTTGTACGTGAATTATTGGTCTTGAATCAATTGACCACAATATCCATTTACATTGAAAATTTCTTCCTACGGACTCCGAAGAAAAAATGATGCCCTTTAGTAACATAATGCCGTTTAGAAACATATATACAAGTTTCACGAGTCATTTGTGTAAATGTCTTGATGTGGATCAACAGAATAGTTAAAACGTTTCAATGGTAATAAATTCACTCTCTCTTGATTATTGGCATAATGCGAGTCACTAAAAAAAAGTCACTAAAAAAAATTTCCGCGTCATGTTATGTTCGCGACACTTATTGTTCGCGTCACTTTAATCTCGCGATTTTTTTATAGCGCGAAGTTAATGTGTCGCGAAAATTTCATGTAATAAGGTAGTTACCTACATGTAACTGTAATGTTCAGACTCACGCTTCGCTTTTGTTTAGGTCAAGCACAATTTAAACCATTAAAACCGAACCTATTTTGTTAGAAATTTTCTTTATATCGTTTATTGCCCTGCGCTTACGGGAGGTCATTTTTGACCGTGGACCCCGAATAGGCGTTCGTGTCCGCTTACGGGAGGTTAACGTAGTGTTACTTGGAGAGGATAAATCGCCAGGACCGCGGTTTGATGTCCGCTTAAGGGAGGTTTCTGCTTACGAGAGATGTCCGTTAGTGGAGGTTCGACTGTACTACCAAGCTGAAAGGCGGACACTATAAATTCGTATCTATTCTGAGTTGTTGAGCTCCACGTTTGCAGTCCCTTTACACTCTACTGTAGAAAAAATAAGGCAGTGCACTATATATGGAGTACAATTTTCAGCTGCTATTCGACGAAGTATTTTTAAAAATTAAAGCAACTTGGCTAATTAAAATTATTCTTTTTTAACTTTTGTAGTACACCCATCAGAACAGAGGCTGGTAACTGTAGAATTCGAGAAATCGAAAAGCGGTGCAGCTTATAAAAGTGATGATGACGAAGATGATGATGACGACGATATTAACAATGACAACGATGATGGTGATGATCATGATGACGATGATAATGACGATGGATATGTGCATGATGACATTGACGATGACGATTTTTAAATAAAAAATACCACTACACAGTGAGATTTTTCTTTTTAAAAAGTGTTGGAGTACTTTCTGCTGTACAACCTTATGCCTTAGTCACGAAATTCCAAAGAGTTATAAAAGAAAGAAAATAAAAGTAAAGTCCCTTCTTACTCTACTTAGTTTGAAGAAGGATCCTTCGTTCTCCCACTGCACGAAAAGCTGGTTTTGATCACCTGTGGGATGGAGTTGCGCGCCACAAGTTTCACATGTGATCAAAAACATTACAGCACTTTTGACTCTGCTTTTGCCATAATTTTAATGAGCGTCAAAAGTATTAGACATTTGATGCACTTTACAGCTGGAGTTTTGTTTTGTTTACGTAACCTTTATAAACCAAGTCAGGACCAGTTAGAAGTTCGCCCCATTGTCTTCTCTTCATACTTATTTACAAATTTACATGGTGGCATTGCATCCTTTGGATCGTATTTTCTCGATTAAACGCCGAAGGCGTTGCTTTAAAACTCGGTCTCGCCGTCCCGACGTTTATTTGAACCCGGCGTCGAGGCTCGGCGTTTATTAAACAGGGGTAACTTTTCATCATTTTTACTATTATTACTAAATTCCCTTTAAATTTCCTGATTCAAAAGCCGAATTGATCAAAGTGTTCCTAAAATCTTGATGGAAACAAGAACAAGAAGTGTCAAAGAGTCAATAAACAATAAGAAAATTGCAACCAGAAATTCAAGTAATGTTCCCTATACCTTTAGACTTTTGTCTGTCTTTTCATATAAACCATCCTGACGCGGATAAAGAAACGATGATCGAAGCGACGCCCAGGATGTTAAAGATGACGAACTTTATATGTCGCGAAAGAAAGTCCGCGTAACAATCGGTCAATCGTCAGTCATGTCCAATACTGTCGCACTGATACGGACCGTGAGTAAGCGTTGACGGTCCGTACAAAACGTACGGAAAAACCCACGAAAAAAATAAACCCGAATATTCACGCGAGAGAAATGAAGAAAATGCATATCTATTTCGTTCTTTACCATTCAAACGAATGCAACATTATGACAAAACGGACAACTTTCGCGACATTAGCAAGGAGGCGCGAGTCAATATTAGCGCCAAACATAAGTATGCACGATTCCGGTACCTCGAATAAACGTCTGGGGCGTTTATCTAAAACTCGACCTTGTCGACTCGGCGTTTACTTGAACCCGGCGTTTATTTGGGGCCCGGCGTTTAGTCAAGAAATTACGTTAAACATATTATGTAATCCAGCCGAGAAAAGTGTCGGTACCAAATCTGCGCCATCTTGAAACGTCACAATAGTATCCAGCATGCTAAGCGCGTCGTCTAGGCGGAACGAATCGAGAAAAGTGTCGGTACCAAATCTGCGCCATCTTGAAACGTCACAATAGTATCCAGCATTCCCAGCGCATGGAAATCAGGCATCATCCTGCGGAGCTGGGGTTCCGAAATGTCACATGTGAATAATCTATTTGTCTTGATTTAGTTCAGGATATTTTCTCGATTTTGGAATCGTACGGCTCAATATTTCAATGCCTACTAAAAGTACGCAGTGGAAAAATTGGACGAAGTTTCTTCTCCGGACCAAGTAAGTTGTTGGGTCTCTTTGGAATCAAACAAGAAGTTATCGGATTTTCCTCGCTACCGTTCTAATATGTTCTATCTTGATTTTGCTGTGGTTCTCTGCCTGATTTGGGAAGCTTTCACCTAAATACCGACGTCGTTCTTCGCGATGTTCTACGGTACGGTGCAATTCGCTGTATGTCTTTAGCAATAATTCACTGACTGGCCGCGCCAGGCGAACGCAGATTAACTTTACAGTGCTCGAAATTGCGCCTGTATCGGGCGCATTTGCGACTAAAGATTTCGCAGTTTTGTGACTAAAATTTGTCTAGCTAATAAAGAAATTATATTCAACAGTCTTGTGTCTAACTTGCAACTGGTAGTTGTAATTTTATCCGAAAAATCCTGCGAAATTCACGTTGAATGTTGCGTGACTTAATCGTCGATTTCATGTTACATTAACGCGGTGTCCAAGAAGTTTATCACGGGAGCACTTTTTCTACCCTGGATCTAGAGGTCCGTTCTCTGAATATCATGAGTTAAATTAACTGTACAAACGGTTAGAAGAAGCTCGCGAGACGGACTTTATTTTTTCTCGGCGCGTTACGCCTCGTTGTCGCGGCTTCGCCGCTCAAACTCGCCGTTTCCACTCAAAAATAAAAACCTCTGGCACCCAGGGTACACTTCTTCAGGCTTTCTCAGCAATTTCTCATTTCCGGTTCCGGTATAAGTACATGCACTGAGGAGTATGATTTCAGAATCGGAGAAATAACCGAAATGAAATCAAGACAAATATACTATTTATATGTCGGAAGAACCTGAGACCTTTCGGAGTACACAGCACGGCAGGATTTTGCCCGATCCCACGGCGATAGCGTGAATTTGTTTGATGTCGGCCCGACGTTTTTGCCTGCGTGACATATCTCACGACATAGCCCTTTTAAACAGTGGCTGAATTAATTCATGAAACTGAGGTACTAGGTCAAGACGAGGTGCCACAGGATAAGGAGACGCACTATAATCTATGATTACTACTAGTAATCGATTATATTGATTATATCGATTGCCTTCCAATGATCGATTATCATCGATTGGGCACGTCGGGAATTACTTATGGAAACCACTTTCCAGCGATCGCAGCGGTAACGGATCGCTAAGATAGACTTCAGTTCTGTCTAAAATAAGTCTGGTCCTATCTGAGTATCGCAGCGATCGTAACGATCATATGGAAAACCAGGCATGCATTTATCTATAACTGATATGCATATATCGTATTACAAACTACAAACGGTCCGCACACAGTTTGCGCTATCTTTCTGTCTGTGGCTAGCCTGCGAATACAGCCGCCTTTCATCGCTTCCGGCCGCCAGGGGCGTTCGCGCGAGAGAACGCCCCTAGCGGCCGGGCGCGATGAGAGGCGGCTGTATTCGCAGGCTAGTCTGTGGCTCGTTCGCACACAAGGCTTCAGTTGCGGGAGCCTGTCTTTGACAGTAGAAGCGCTCCCCGAAATTCTAAAGGACCTAAAGCGTTACATTCATTCAGCTTATTATAATAACACTAAGTAATTATCATTATTGCCATCAAATTAAATTCTGTGTTTAATTCACTCTATACCTTAAGTAAATACACGTGTGGGTTGTTACATAATCTGACCGAGGACTATGACTGACTGGAACAGTCTTCCATCTGATTATTTATCGATTGACTCCGTCACAATATTCAAGATCACCTCCTCTGACCACATTTATTCGTTGTAATTTTATTCTATTTTATTTAAGTTTTCTCCTATTTATTTCTGTATTTAATTTTTAGTTAAATTCTTTTTATTTTTTGGAAACTTGCACTTATGTCACTATATGATGTTTATACAAGGCAATAAATGTAAATGTAAATGACCGAAAAACATTGATTCATTTATCTCACTTTTTAGTCTAAACTTCACTCAATTTGTTAGAAATAGCACTGATGTGCTAGAAGCCAAACATGTTTTGTGCTTCAACTTATAGTTATCATGAGTTATACAACCTCAAAACAGCGCAGGAGAAAATGACTTGATTCCGTGCGGCTAAAATACACGTGCAGTGATTTGCATATTGACTAAATCACAGGTGACAGAGCATGCGAGGTTACATAACGTCTTTATAAAGTCGATTGTAAACATGGGTAAAACAGAAACGCAAAGCACTGCCGCACCGGTAATCAATTCCGAAACGGCCGAAATAGTTTCAGATACGGCCATTGTTCCCCTCATTCCAAGGGATACAGGATCGGTAGGCGAAAAGTCTTCAAAAGAAAGGCCACAATTTTCTGTTATGGAAGAAAACCGAACTAATAATGGCGAGAAGTGCAGCGGGAAGTGCAGCGATTCGAGGGAATACCAGCCAGAATGTGACTTCGACCCACACGAAGCTCTTCAAGACGAATTACCGAGCAAATTTGAGATGAAGAAGGCCAGCTTTACTGAATCGCTTGATCCTGACAATGAGGAATCAATAGTGGACTTTCAAAGGCGAACTCTGTTGAAAGAGAGGGCAACTAATATTGTGAGCAGCGCGGAGAGGAAATTATTGCACTGTCCTCTCTGTGGCTGTTTCTACGTTTCCCCTATCACGCTTTTCTGTGGTCACACGTTATGTAAGACGTGTATTTTGCCTGACAATGTGGATCAGAATTCTGTTATCGATTGTAAACAGTGTGGAATTAGAAACCATACAACTGAGCTTGCTGTAAATGTGCTTCTGACGCGTCTGATACAGAAATGGTTTCCCATCGAGTACGAAAGTGAAGTGAAAAAGCTAGAAGATGTCCAACGGCGCAGACTACAGCAAGGAGAACAAAGGAAAGTCGTTGAAACCCTGTCGGAGGTCCTACACAATTCGCCGTGCAATCTTACGGCATTAAAATGGCGAAGTCATGCCCTATATCAAATGGGAATGTTCAAACAGGCACTAAGAGATGCTGAATTAGCTTGCGTGCTACGGCCGTTTCTTCCTGTTGGCTTTTATCAAAGAGGACTGATTTTAGTCGCTATGGAGAACCATGAGCAAGCAGCGTTAAGTTTTGCGCACTGCCTGGTCCTTGACGCGACAAACTCGGCGGAATATCACTTACAACTTTTGTCTTGTCTGACTAAGCTTTTCAGCTCAGATAGTGATACCTTTGGCAAAGCCGAGGGATTGGACCTAGAATGCTGTGATGATTCGAGAACCACTGAAAATACCTGTAAGCGTTCTAAGTTTGCTTCAAACAATGAGTGGGAATCAAGGGATGAATCTACAGGTGACATTCTGGCCAAAGAATCACGTAAAAGTACTAACTCAGACAGCAGCAGCAGCATCCGCAGCGCTAGACCCGTTATCAGGAAACCTTTATTTTCTGAAAAGCAATCTGCCCTAAAACGACCATTAGAAGAAAGTACTCCATTGCCAATCCCAACTTCTCGATCCAAATGTACTAAAGTTGCAGAACACGAAGCGGGCACCCGCTCTCACATGCAGGAATCCACTGCGAGGAACATAGACGACTTGACCTGCGAAATATGCTACAGTGTTCTTTTTCGACCGGTAACTACTAGCTGTGGTCACACATTTTGCCGAGAATGCTTGCAGCGGAGTCTCGACTTCAAACCCGAATGCCCTTATTGCCGTATGTCTCTCAACTGCATAATTGCGAGGTATTGTCAATTGAACATCGTGGTAAAAGAGATCACCGAGAAACTATTTCCTGAAGACTTTGCTGCGAGAGAAAGGTCGTTCGCCAACGAGAAAGCGCGCTGGAGAGGGTAAGTGTTCACGCAATGTAATTTGCATAATATTTAGACATCGATAGACAGTAGAATTGTCATTGCTTTTTCATAAGTATAGTTATAAGAACAGCGCGCGGATTAGCACGCTGTTGATTATTTTTGCTCGTGATGATTATTTTTCTCGCGTTTAAGTGATTTCTGAGAAGCCGAAAATTCTACAGAGTAAAGAAATAATTAGCAGACCGATAGGCATATTTCTTTGCGTGCTTTATCTGCAGTACCTGAACGATTTTCATTTAATATAGTACAATAAATCCGATTGTAATTCTCTTTTGGCGCTTCGATTCATTTTACCAACATCATTTCCTTTTCACAAAATTTACTGACGTTTATTTAAATGGTTATTGAATGGCGATTGTCAATAGTAAAGGAAATAATATATAAAAAATCATGGTCTTCTACAAATATTGATAGCCAATTTCCGGCTTGCACGAAACTCGTGATCTTAACACGTGTTAACGAACGTGACTATCCTTGGCAGTCTTCCTTTCAGTTATAGAAAACGACACTCGCAATCGCGCTCGCGTGCAGGTTTCCCGCCGGGCGGAAACTCGACACCCGCGCTCTTGGCGTTAATTCGTGCATGAAAGTGATGCCTGTCGCCTGCCGGAATGGTTTTCACGGATTCGCTTTCAAACGAAATACCATTTTTAAAACCTCGACTGATCTGCGATCAGACCATTTTGATCCGCAGTATTCAGCTCCGTTTTTAACCGACCAACATTGCCGATGACTTGACGGCTAAACAAACCCGGCCCGATGCCAGTCTCTTGACTGGATTAGTATTATACTTCGGTCAGAAAAAAAAATGTTCTAGCCGACAGATTTATAACTTCAGTTTTCTGCGCAAGACAATGTTCTCACACCAGGGAGACATTTACATATGATTTCATAATATCTGACCCTTGCCTTTCACAAGTTCATTAGAACAAAATAGTTATGTAATTATTACTGATTATCAATTTGCTTAAATCTGTAAATGGGGTGTCGTTGCTGCTTCTTGCAGGGTTAATTTCGTGTCCTATATAAATGTGATGGAAAATGAGATGGAAATGTCGTTAATAGCAAGTTATCTGATGACAACAAAAGGGGCCGGGTAACACCTGCTTTATATAGGGACAGACCATTAGATTTTTGAGGGGGGGGGGGGGGGGGAGTTGGGCAAATACCAAAAAAAAATTGTATGTATGATAGCATGTAAGATATTTTCTGACACAAGGAATGGCTCTTTTATAGTTGTACAGTGGCATTGTAGGTACATGTATATCTCAGTGGATGAGAAATACTTTGTTTATGTGTTGTACAACAAGCTTGTAATTGCAGGGGCGGCGCTACCGGTGGGGCAGGTGGGGCATTTGCCCCACCAACTTTCGACAGCTCAAAATGGCGGTGGGCGGAGATTAATAGTGTAGCAACATCCTTTGACCAGATCTGATGGCGGGGCGCTTTAATGATAATGCATTAGAGTTTGCAAAATAAATATCCCGTTAATTAATCAAAAGCCTACAATTTTAGCATCGGAGATATTGTGACTTTAGACTGGAGATTGGATATTGTGAACCAAGCATTTCAATGCCCCTTGAGTTACTCGGACGTCAGCTATCGGACTCCAGCTACCGACAAATCCATCAAAAAAATCCATCAATGCTGTGAGTTAGCGCTCGGCCTCTGTCCTAAGAAGGCTCAAGACATATCTACGAACAAACTATGTCACAAGAAAGATTAAATCATTGCATTATCCATTGCATTAACTGACAAATTGAACATGGCTGATATTGGAAATCAGTTTCTTTCTGCCTCCAATGACAGAGAAAATCGCTTTGGAAAATTCGTTTCCAAAGCCTTCCCATACTGAAAAGAATCGACAGAGAATATTCGAGTGACAGTCGAATTTACTTTGAACAAACAACCAAAATGGAGTTACACCCAAGTTTCAGAAAGGGTTTCGATCGTTGCTCAGCTTGTAGCTAAAATTACCTCTTTGATAATAAAAAAATCTGCGCACTGGGCAATTTTTTCAGGCATTAATTTGGGAGGAAAAGTTACGTAATTGCGTCGAACACGTTACGTAATTTTCCAGTAAAGCTTTCATGCCAAAAAACACAAACACTCATTTTAATAACTGCAGAATAAAGGAAATATTAACGTCATTAACGGCAAAGATAGAATGAAGTTTCGAAATGAAGGAAAACAACCAACGCGACAAAATCACCTAAACAAAATCACCGTGACAGAATCGCCGTGACAGAATCACCGTGACAAAATCACCGTGACAGAATCACCGTAACAAAATCACCGTGACATTGGCCCTTTAATCCTATTTATTGAAACCGTCCCAGCACAGCCACCTCTTTACGTACAGAGGCCGTAGAATTTTGTCCGAAGGTGGCCGTTGTACAGAGGTTAGACTGTTCTAGTTCCCTCCTTCCGTTTTTCCTCGGGGTTGGGTACAGTTATACGTAGGGTAAGACTGTTCATGTAGTATGGTGCTTCGAGGGAGACTAATAATAAACTGTTAACCTCATTTCAGATGTGGTGTCGATGATGATGTTGATGTGCCCATATTTGTTTGCATGCTGGCGTTTCCTTCTCTGAATTACCCACTGCACATCTTTGAGCCTCGTTATCGACTGATGATTCGACGATGCGTAGAGCTAGGATCCCGGATGTTTGGAATGTGCGCCAATCACCCGGATGTTGGATTCTCAGAATATGGCACCATACTTTACATCGACACGATAGACGTCCTTCCTGACGGGCGCTGTATCATCCAGACGACAGCCAGGAGGAGATTTCGCGTGATTTCACGTTCTGTCAGCGTCGATGGCTATAACACTGCAAAAGTTCAATGGCTCCAAGATGAAACACCAAACCTTTACGCTGAACTAGCAGAACTCGAAGCACTTAACTTTGAGTGTAGTACTTTGTTAGTTCTTTGGTTTTACAGTTTAACTCAATTACAACAGACTTGTATAATAAACGCAATTGGTTCTATTCCACGCTTTGATGAGAACCTAGTGTCCAGTCCTTATGGTCCGTCGTGGGTGTGGTGGGCATTGGCGGCTATCCCGCTTCAAGATAGCGCGAAATTGATCATACTGGCGATGACATCACTGGAAGAGAGGCTCAAAAGCATTCGCAGGTTTTTAGAGATTTTAGTAACAATGAATTCGAATTCGGGAATCAACAGAGCAGAACATTAGCGTAGCTTTAAACATATATATATATTTTTTCATCTCCCGCGATTGCAAAATAGTATTAATGGATTTCTGGACACTCTCCGGACTCACTGTGAAGAGAGATAGCAATGCCCTCACATTGGCTACTTCGCTCTTTGTCCATTGGTCTGTGAATGTTCAATCTTAACTTGCTGTCACAACGAGAAGGCTGAGCCTGGTTTTTCGAACGTTAATCCAGGATTAAACATAGTTTAACAAAATCGTTACTGCATGCTTAAATTAATTATACTACATGACAGAGCAGCATAAAATCGAAGGGGCTGCCTGAAGGGAGCAGTACGCAGCTCTTACAAGGTCTTCTCTGATTTGCTGAGAAAACAATAGAACAATAAAAACAACAATGGACCCTAGCCCTAAAAACAATAGAATTTAGTTTTATCGACTGAGTCAATAAGGTAAATTGACCACCGTAAAAAGATTCAAATAGCTGACGTTTCAAGCGCTAGTCCTTCGTCGGAGCTGCGTAATACCCAGGTCCAATGAAATAAGAGGTTGTAAAGAGCTGTGTGGTATCTGGCCTGAAGTGAGTTAGCAGACACCGGCCAGTTTATTTATAGGGCGCAATTTCGAGGACGTGCGTTAAACAAAATTGTTACTGCTTATTTCAGAATTAATTATCTTTTTAAATCCGAAGAGTGCCAAATCTCACAATTTAAGAAACGGATCAAATTTCAGTTGAATGATCACACCAACTGACCAATAGAGTAACACCAACAAACTAAAAAGTTAGAACTACAGTACATGTCTCCATTGACTAGGAGTGAAAGGGTTATAGCACAAGGCGGAGTAGCATGAAATCAAAGGGGCAACCTACTTAGCACAGCTGTTAGCAGGCCGCGTCCTGGCAATGCACCCTATGAATAAATTGGCGTTTGCTAAGCAGGCTATCACGGGGGGTTTGCCCTATACAAACTATCAACCGTAATGATTCGATTTAGCGCTCGGGGCGCTTATTTACTTTTGGCGCTTATTGGGGAGGGGACACATTTCTTTTTTGACAATGAACAATAACAAAAAATGTACAATTTGCATGGTCAGAACAACGGTAACAATAGTTCACATAGTCAGAATATAATTCGCTATTATACCTTAATGTCTTTAATGTCATTTCTTTCGAAAGGTGGCACTTTTTGAGCATTTGCACGTGACGTCACGGCGGCCACATTGGTATCCCAAAACAATGAAATGGCGGCCACATTGATGTATTAAACGAATCCAATAGAACTCCAGCTCTGTTCTTATTCAAATATTTTCTATTGTTTTAGCACTTTAATATGGCCGAAAACACTATATTCGTAGAATTCCGAAAGTAACATATTCAAGTAATATATTCAAGGTTTTGCCAGTTAGTTAAGACCGGAACTTCCAGATGCTTTTCGCAAGAAAGCGAGAATCCTTACCAAAGTCAAAAGATTCGACGACGCAGTTCCGAGTACCTCCGCTGTGCTGTCTTGGCACCGACTGAATCAGATCGACGGGCTGACTTCATCGACAGTTTGTTTAGAGTTTTTCCCTCACCTGAGGTAAAAAAATTCGAACAATGGATCATAGCTCGAAGGCTGACCAATATTTTTTTCACGGATGAACGGTTCGGAGATGCAATTCCCACAGGTGCACAGATGCAACCTATTAATGCCGTTTTCTCTCCGCAGTCAGACGATGGGTTCGGCGATGATGAACAAGAGAGCTTCGATCTCAGTCTCGAGGTTGATAAAGCGAAATTCGATGTAGATGACTTAAAATGAGGCATATGTTCTCAGGTACTTTTTAGGCCTGTGACAACTCAGTGTGGACACAGCTTTTGCCAGGAATGCTTGAAAGAAAGTCTTGAATGTGGCCCAAAATGTCCAAGCTGCGACAAAACTCTAAACGATTCGGATAAAAATAAATCACACGTTACAGCAATGTTAGATAAAATCACAAGAGCATACTTTGAGAGGAAAAATTCGGATATGAGAGTTAGATTCAACCTGGTATTTGATTATTTGACCGTTCATTAAACTTCTAGGATTGATACAATGAACTAATTGGACAAATACCGTAAAAGCTCTATTAACCCCTCTCTCTCTGGTGGAAGTCGGTTTTTGTTGTTTGTGTACTTTCTTTATATAGTATGTATATTTCATTTAAAATAGTAAGCTCTGATTTGAAGCGAAAAATACAGAAATGCTATTCACAAATTATAAATTTATCTGTGTAGTCTCTTTTTTTTTAATACTCACCTCCCTCGATTAATCGCCCCCTATCTCTCTACTTTTTTTTTACCTCCTCCTAGTCAAGTTAAAAATTTACTTCTTGTATAGGAAACAATCTTTGATTTAATCATTACAATTACAGAAAAGTTTCACTGAAAGCACAGCAGTTCACACAGTTTTATATATATATATATTTGACTCTGTCCTTTTTTTTTGGAGCTCTCCTCGCATAAACACTTCCAGCGAGCAATATTTGAAACAATCGTCCCGTCGATAAATCGCCTGCCCTCGAATAATCGCCGCCTTTTGGAGTGAAAAAAATAATAGTAATCGCCCTTGATATTATTCAAGGAAATACGGTATGCTGTATCTCTAAGATATGTAATGCCTGGACCGTTTGCCAGTAACTTTCTTATAATCCAAGGAGGAGAATGGCGAGTCGACTAGGGCATCACGGGTTATTCCATGATCACTAGCAACCGTATCATTCTCATCAATGTCCCGCTCTAAGCTCGACACCGGAATGTCTTCAATCTCCCCGGGGACTGCTTCTTTAAGCAGTGCTTTCTGTGTTTCCTTTTTCCCAAGCAGGTCCCTTGTATCTCCTTGTTTTGCATTCTTTTTGTCTTCGCTGTCACTTTCGCTCTCAGCATATGCACTGGGATTGATGGTGAAGTCATCTTTAAGAGCGTCGCGAATAAAGCTCTCAACAAGCGAGACATTTCTACGAAATCGATCGACACTGAAAGGAATCTCGCTTCGTTTGGACACCAGGCTATCCAAAGTGACATCATTGAGGTCGCTATCATCGTCACTTGAATCGCTGTCAGCTTGGGCGTTTTTCTTATTCGACAAGAATCCTTTCACGTCGCGAATAAGGGTAAACAGCTTCGTCTCGACCTTAGTAATTTCATCAAGCTTCTCGTGCAATTTGCCTTTCACTTCTTCGCTATCGATAGCACGGTCTTCTCCTCCTTGTTGGGCGGCATTATTGCCCACATGACTTGCGATTTCCTGTTGGACGACTTCATCGATCAGCTCTTTAGCAGTAACAGCATGAGGAGTCACAGCATGAGGATGGGCAGCAACGACTGCCTGTTGTTTTTTCTTGTGAAGTTTCTTTAGAGCGTTTTCCACCGCCTGGTGAATCCCACCTTGGTCGGAATAATCGTTTTCTACCTTTTCTTTGAGATCATCAGCAGTAAGCAGTGTGTGTTCCTTGAATGCGTCCATTATAGGGAAAGCGGCTCGTTGATTGGCATCCTCGTGTTTTTCTTCATCCTTCAGCAGGTTGCTCTCAAAATTTGAGCCGAAAAGGTCGTCCCCAAGCCCTAAATGAAGGCCCATTATATCATCTGAAAAGATGATACAGAAATTCATTCATTCATTCATTGATAAATTTTCGTTTGCTTGTAAGACTTGTAACTATCGTGGCATATAAATGTTTATCCTTCGAGTTGTTTTAGGGTCCGACAAATGAGGCAATCTAAGTTTCTTATCTGCATGATAATTTAAAAAGTAAAGTTATTAAAGTAAAAGTAATTTAAAGTAAACCTATTCCCGTGCCGTTAATTATAGTTTTTATCCTAAAGTGCACATAGTCCGCATACCCAATATTACTGTAAAAAGGGACTATACATCAAATTTGAGGGATGTAGCTTTTTAGTGGAATAAAAGGGCGATGCTGTGGGGTTCCTACGGTACCTGTGACCCCACTCGGTTATGAAAAAATCATAGTAAAAATACCCAATTTTTTTAAATTTTCCAGGGAATGAAGGGGGGGGGGGGGGGGGGGGGGGGGCATTGTCCCAATCCCAAGTAGACGCTGGCATAGGACGCCCATATTATAAAATCCGGTCCAAGTTTGTTATCGTTGGGATGAAACTTTGTCGTGAAATCACTCAAACAAATTATAAAATTGAGAGCGAATGTATGGGAAATGGCCGCGCATAAAATCAGGTGGCGACGTTTCAAGGTTTGCTATACGTTTTATCTGAATGGGACCCTAGTCCATGGCCATTCGCATGTTATTACTAGGATTTTGTCCGCTAATGTCCTGACAATTTGCCGTAATTGCCAAAGGCAGTTATACACCTGGGTGGAAAGGGACATAAGAACAGCAGGTCAACGCTTGGCCCCGTTTAAAACTGGAACAAACAAAACCAACCCTCAGGTCACTACGCCTTCTACATGGCAAATCAGTATAATTGATCTCTCTGTTTGTGCTTTATATACCTTGTAAGAAATCCCGACACTTGTTAACTGCATTAGCATGCAACAACATGAATTTCTTTTATTTTGTCTTCTGTGAAGATGTCAAAGATTTGTACTGGTTGATGTTTTGGCGAAGTATGGCAGTAGTCTTAGACATTTATTTGTTTATATAACACATATTGCCGGTCATTTTCCTTTTAATACAGTGCAATACTTTGGTAAAGGTTATCAGTTGGTGAAAACAAATGCAAATTTGCTCAGCCAGGTGGCCTGTGCAAAACACAAGGATCCCAACCCAGGAGTAGCATTAAAGATGACGGTAACTGATTAGTAACAAACCTCTTTTAGACGTTTTCGGAGACTTCTTTGCATTGGCTAATGCAGCCAAAGCAATACAGAAAACATTTGCAATAAGCCATGCACAGTTCCAATTCATGATGGACCCTTTAAATTGGAAGACAATAACAAAACTCGATTAAATTGACGCTTGCTGTGTTTATATTATAGGTTTAGGAATATAGAGTAAATATACAACGCCATGATTATTATTGTTTTTCACATTTAATGGCGTTTACAACTGAGCCCTTTTGGTGCGATCGAAACCCAATGGTCTTACATGCTAAGTTATCACATTTAAAACTGCATATAGCTACGGCCTCCGCTGTTTTAAACGATCAAAGCAATGTTTTCATTGACTCCGAACCCAACCGGTCTCTCACGTTCTGACAACTGGTCTTCAAGTTAAGATCAAGAGGACATAGATTCATTTGAAGACGAACGAATTGGATTTCTTCCGGTTATATTTTAAAGAAAATACGAATGCGCTCATACCTTAGTGTTGTTAACTTCCTTTTTTTACTTTCACTTGATCATCTGCCCTCTTCTTTATTGCAGTTTTTCCTCTTAATAACAGGGATTACGGATGCCCTCTAGCAGGAAAAGCTTATGAATTAAATATAACTTTTCTGGTATTTTACTCTTGGGTGGCGGGTACCAGCTAAGTAAGACCGACAATGGCAGCGCTGCTTATTGGAAGATGTTTAGATAGATAGATAGATAGATAGAAACTTTATTTAAGTGTCAAAAGACCTTATAGCCTGGGTAAACCCATACTAATTTGGGGACACATAAAAAAGTATAAAATATCTAATATTAATCTAAAACCTAAAATATATTTAATATTTAAAATTTATATAAAGCTAACAATTTATTAAAATTAAGCATATTAGTTTCGAAACGTTTAAACTATTTGTAATGTTCTATGAAGGCCCATTTAAAGGGTTCCAAGAGTAGTCCAAAATCCGTCGAACAAAAGTTGGACGGATGTTGGGTAAATCTTCTTCTCCTAATCTTTTTACTTCTTATTTTCTTGCGGAACATAAGTTCGAAACCATCGTCTAACACCTAGTCCTGTTCTGCGCTGTTTTCTAACCCGAGCCGCCCATGTCACACCTATGTCTTGAAGTTCTGCCAAACGAGAACGCCTCCATGTCTGAGCCGGTCGCCCACTTCTTCTCAGTCCTGCCCTGTGCACGTGGGTTCAGTCGAGAGCTGCCTTTGTTACGTTTCCATCCGGTTTCCTTAGCGTGTGACCTATCCACTTCCATGCCCTGCTCTTGGGTTGGGTAAATATTGGAAGCAAAATAGAAGTTGTGCGGAGGCCGTCCAAACGGTTTCAACATCGGTTCAACAATTGGACTAAAAAAAATAATTGCGTCAGAGAAACTGGGAACGCCTCGTCGATGTGCACAAATGTTAAATGGAGTGTTCAAACAGCTTCAACAAGATCCAACATTTTCGAGAACAAAGGAAATGTTGGAGCGATGTTGGATGAAAGTTTGCACCAATTTAAATTTGTTGGAAAACGCTTCCAACAAGCTTTCAACATTTCTCAACATATCTAACAATGTTGAACTCCCTGTTCAAACGATCCCAACATTATTCCCGACAAAATGTTGGATAAATGTTAGTTCAAATGTAAGAACTATTTAAACGGGCCTTTAAGGTATAACTTCCGCAGACAAAAAGACGCTGAGGCATGCCAAGAGAAGGTGCATGAACAAACCTGTGGCTGACTAGTGCTGGGCACTTTCCCATGCCTCACATTTAAGAACTCGGTCATGATTAAACAGTTGTTTGTACCCAAGGTTGTCAGGAAGTGGTTCAGGGAGTAGGGATGACTTATATCCGGGGGGAGAGATTTAAAACCGGGACATTTTTTTTGCTTAAGAAAGGATGAAGGGGGGGGGGGGGGCGCTACAACCGGCATTTACACTTTTACAGTTGTAAACATGTCTGGATGCCGTTGACCAATGTTTGTTGCTACTTTTCAAACTTAAAATGAGATGATCGAACGTATTTAATCTGCATACGTTTTCTCTAACCTGTTACGGCAACCTATAAAATGTAATGATCAAAACCGGTTTAACGTTTTTAAGTTATGTCACCGCTGTTTTAGCAGTTAAATATTATTTATTTCCCATTAGCTTTAACAAGTTTCGACTTGTACTGGTACACCGAGGCTAGCAACTAACCTAAGTTCGTGTGTTCCAGCCCAACCCAGAGTTTCTCCTTATGAATACGTTCTTAGGCATAACACTTGTAATTAGCACACGGTGCTCAGTTCTATCCACTCCGGTACCAGCCGATTATTGGACAACCTGACAAGTATACCGAGAGCAAAACGGCAATGAGCAAGTATCACATCATGAGAACGATAAAGCGTGCTTCTTAAATAGGCGAAAATAGGTGCTGCCAATGATGGCCTCTTGTTACATTTAATCCTCTTTTGACAAGCGCAACAGGCTTTACCTTGAAGTGCACTGGACCACACACGGTAAACCCAAACTCTTTGCATCATTTTTAACAGCCATAGCTATTGTACAAACTATCCCCGACTATTCCACGCATACAACAACAAAAACGCCTTAGGAAACTGGCTTTTATGGTGCAGGTACTGTTTATTTTTATAAATACCAAATGTCCGAGCGATAATCGATCGAGACATTCCAAAGTGATTTCATGATTTTTGAATTAGGACACGCTTGGGTAGTTTGACGCTGTTAGGGAGGTTTTACTATACGGAGAGCAACCTATAACGGGATGGAAATGTATGCCCCAAATATGACATAATTTCATATAGTAATGCACAGCAATAGAAAGTCCAAAGCGCACAGTAACATGGGGAGATATGTCTGCTAGATACTGACCTCTTTTGAGAAGAATGTTGCATCGAAGAATCGGACTGATGAAATAAGGTAAATAAGGTAGGACCAAGTCATATATTATATGACTATAGTGTCGTTTGTTTTGGTTTCGCATGTGAAAATAGATATTTTGATTTAGCTTACAGTTCCAAATCATCACTGCCTTACACTAAAACAAGAAATAACAATAAACATAGCTTCCATTAATTTACTTATACATCTTCGTTGATATATAGAATAGAATAGAATAGAATAGAAACTTTATTAAAGTGTCAAAAGCCATCTAGCTAGGGAAAAAAATCCCTTACTAATTTGGGGACACCAATTAAAGAAAAATTTACAAATGGCTGATTTTGTTATTCTTCACTACTGCAAAGAAAACATTGCCATCTGAGGTTTTTAGAACGAAATGAATATATATATATATATATATTTAAATGTATACTTTAAATTCCTATACAAGTTAACTTGATTCAGACTATGTTAGTCATATCATAATTCAGTCAGTTTAAAATCAGACACTGATTGGCTTCCTTGATTGAAAGTTAACTCAAATGAATCTAATTGACCCATAAGAATTTTTGGTTAAAAGATAAATGGAGAAGTAAGATTATTTTGTTTAAGAACCACTCATATAACTGAAAATACGGGTGACGGTCTTCAGTTCATGAGTTTTTTAAGCGTTCGGTGATCTTTGCAAGCCTGGGTCAATGGGTATACATTACACCTGTTACTGAGAAAACATTTGAGACAACTGTATTTTTTTTAACTTGAAAGTTTGGACCACATGTCTGAATCAATCTGTTAACAGTTTACTTTACGGCTGTTTCACAGTCGTCACTCAAACGCTACAGCTATGGATCCCGTGTGATCCTGATCAGTCTACAGCATTTGATCGCGTTTTTAAGATCAGGTTTACTTACCTAGCGTGATCTCACCATTGAACATTCATTTATTGTTTATCTAGAGAGATGAGGATCGCAATTCCGATTGCCATCACTTTATTCAGTGTACAATGTTTTGCCGTGGCTTACAAACGCAACCACAAGCACAAGAGGAAAGACAAAAACTTACAAACAGTTAAAAATCAGGAGCATGGAAATGTGTCATTGCTTTATGGCGCTATGAAGGATTTTGAGGATTCTAGCCAGGCGACAAAACACCATTTGGAAAGTAAACAAACGCAGGTTATTCCAAAAACTGAGGCGTCAAGAAATACTACAAAGCATCAAAGTGAACGTCGAATGCCGTTTCCGAAAGTGTATGATGCTAATGAGGAAAACGCTCAGTCCGATCATGGAATGGCCAAAGAGCTTAACATCAGTCATAACACTGTAATTCAAAGGCACGATTCGGAGGAAACGGCGCCTATTGTCAAAGAACATCGTCCAAGTACTATAAAGTCGGCAAAACAAAAAGACCTTTCCGTAAAAAGTCGTAATGATGAAATATCTCCGTCCATCAAAAAGCATAAGATTCCAACCAGAAACTTTCACAATAGACATACAAGAACAAGAAAAAGAACGAAGGTGGAAGAAGCTTTGGATAAAGAAAGACAAAATATTGCCAAGACAATTGACTCTTTTGATGATCTTCCAGGGTCTTTCTCCAAGGCAGTTGACATGGACGGGATGGACATAAATGAAGTTAGTATGATCGACAATAATACTCTGTCAGACTATTTTCATGCTTTGAATGACAATTCAAGTGAGATCAACATCGACAACAACAACAACAATGGCAATGATGTTTCACCATACACACCTACGTCATCATCATTGACCACCAAGTCAACATGGGATGAAAGTTCTCCTTTATCTTCACCAACCTCCAAGTCATCATGGGATGAAAGTTCCCCTTCATACACAGAGGAAAGTAACAGCGGTAATGATGATTTCTACGACGCCATCGATAATGGCGACGAACCCCCTCCAATGAAGATTAAAAAAGTTAGACCAACAAAGTCGCATTTCCACAAGTCCATGAGCAAATCAAGCACAGTTTCCAGTTCCATGTGGCAAAATCAAGGTTCAGAAACACAGCCTCGTCTATTCCGGAAACCCTCTCAAGAGGATTTCGAAAACTTTTTTCGAGGAATGCTTGATCATTTTGGCCACGGAAGAGGGCCCGACCAAGCCATAAAGCAGGGTAAAATGTTTGAAGTAAATCATCAAGAAACACATGACAACAAAAACAAGGTAACAGCTTTCTCGGATGGTCATGATAGGCTTCCTCATGGAAACGTGAAAAAGTTGGTTTCGTTGGGAAGCCCTGAGAGGGTGGATGTAAGCCAGCAAATGCCGCAGCACAATATGAGCTCTTTTGCTGATACGAATCCTTTGTTTTTTAAGGTGAAAGAGGTTGGGAGAGACGGTGAAGGACAAGGTATAGCATCGTTCCTTCCACCAGACACTCCCAATTCTTGGACGGAAAGGCCATTTGGTAATAACATGAATCCACCAAGTACACAACTGCCACCGCAAGAGCGTCCCACGAACAATTTTGGACATCCACCTTTCACCGCACATGTGCCTCTTGCGCAGCAAGTGACACAAGTTAATCTTACTGTTGCGAGACCGCAAGATGCCATTTCGTCACCGACACCTTTCAAAGGAACTCGTATTATGGGAGGAAAAATATCTGGTGGGCAAATTTCTGGTGGTTTAATTCAAGGTGGGCAAATCAAAGCTGGATTAATAGAAGGCGGTGTTATTAAGGGAGGACAGGTTGTTGGTGGACATATAACCAATGGAACTATGGAAGGTGGTATGATTATTAATGGCAAAATGTTGGGAGGTCACTTCATGAATGGACGGCTTGAAGGGGGGCAATTAATAGGTGGAAATGTTTTCGGTGGGAAAATACTGGGTGGGAGCGTAGAAGGAGGCGATTTAAGGGGCGGAGTTGTCGCAGGTGGACGTTTTCGAGGAGGAAGCATGCAAGGCGGTCTGCTTAAAGGAGGTGAAATTCAAGGAGGGACAGTAAAAGGTGGTAAAGTGGAGGGTGGTATTCTTCACAGTGGTAACATAGAGGGAGGTGAATTTAAGTTTGGAGATATATCAGGAGGAACTCTCAAATCGGGTGCCATGCTGGGTGGAATGCTAAAGAACGGTAGTATAGAAGGCGGGACGCTTAAGGGAGGAATAATTGAAGGAGGTGTGTTGAAAGGTGGAGTTATGGAAGGTGGTCAACTGAAGGGAGGGCTTGTTCTGGCTGGAAAAATTAAGGGAGGGATTATCGAGGGAGGAGTGATAGAGGGGGGTGAAATTGGAGATGGAGTTTTAATCACAGGTGGTAAAGTCAATGCTACGATCATTGGAACAGGTAGTTCCATGGATAAGAATCGAAGGCTTGGTGGATTGTTCAAACAAGGGGTAAATCCACAGGAGTTAGGGCTCAAGGTTGACCAGCAAAAATATCACCATGGAAGTCACAACATTCAGCATGCATCAAAGGTCATGTCAGACCCACCACCAAGTCCACTAGCGCCTATTCGCACACCTCAGCTCAATTCTGGATTAAAAGTAATGAATCCAAATTCTAACGTTAAAATTCCTTTAAGTGAAGGAATTCTCAAAATGCTTCCGAAAGAGAGGGATTCTTCGGATGACGATGATCTAGAAAAGTTGTTGACTGAAGGAGAGTCTGAAAATAAAAAGACTCCTGAGCCGGAACTTTCTTCTCAGAGGTTCTTTGAAGAGCAGGAGCAGCCAAGTCGTGTTATTCAAAAGAAAGGCAGTAAACACCATGTCGTTTTCGATGGTGTCGCCTTTGATCTTCCGAACGAAGATTTTGTAGACCTCATCGATAAAATAAGGGATGAAGACCTCATTAACTACTACTACAAAAATCAAGACAAGAAGAAACACTTCAAATTCGGGCAGAGATCAGAGCCAATAGAGTCTGTACTTTCGTCGAGCAAGAAAATTGAGCATATCAAACCCGAAGATTTAGAAATGAAACTTAGTTCCCCAACAAAACCTAGATCCAGTGTTACTCACTGGAATAAAGGCAAAAGCGACCCTGGTGACATGGAAGAGGTACCTGTATCCAAACCAACAGGTGTTAAGTTTGGAAAAATGAGGGCGGTGACCTTAAATCAAAAGGATACTGAAAGACGTAAGTTACCCATTATAGTGTAATAATTGAAGTTAAGAACCATGACTGAATAATGTATAAAAGGGGCCGCACACCAGCACACTTTCTCGCACACTAGCACACTTTCGCGCGCACTAGCACACTTTCGCGCGCACTAGCACACTTTTGCGCATGGCCCAACTTTAGAATTTCCACCTCGCTATTACAGACATCCTCTAGATAGTTTGTTGCTTATGAGATAGGCTATGTATTTTTAGTAATATATGTACCAAACCAGTGGATAGTGTATTTCGCGCGCTCTGATTGGTTACACAAACTCGAAATAGACTTAATTTGGTATTTCCACTTCGGTGATTAACTGTTAAATATCAGACGGTCTCTATATGTGATGCTTAATAGGTTTTGACGGTTTTGCTTGAGATTTGTCCAGAAATGCAGGCAGAGGGGGCCACGCTACTCCATGACTGGCATCACAAAGTGTCCTCACCTATAAAAGTTCACCAATGACACGAAATTTTGTCACATATGAAGTGATATGAAAACGACAAACAAACTCTGTCAAATATTAAGTACTCGTTAAACAATACTTGCCTGCATTTCTGGACATAAGTAGTGTCGGTAGTATGGACAACAAACCGCTGTCTCAAGGGTTTCCGTTATAACGAAAGGTGACTGTAAATACACCTTATTCGATGATTTAGCAGGTAATGCGCGGGGATATTTTACGAGATGTGTAGTATTTTTTCGAGACTCGCAGGGTCAACTCTGTCAGATATGAAGTATTTGTTAAACAATGCTTGCATGCAATACTGGACATAAGTGTAAATACAATATATCGAAATCTTACAATATTTCTATCTGAAATGAGAAAAGAAGTCAATACTTTCTCTTCCACAAATACCTTTTGTGTCTGAGAATGTAGACAACATAGTTTTCCGGTGTATTGTGGTCAAATGCCAGAATGTCCCAAAACAAATCTGCCCTTAAAAGACTGCTATGAAACAGACTGCTACATCAGAACAAAGAGGCCATACTTAATTGCATGCTCAATAACCTAACTTCAATGAAACTGTGACATATCAGAGCTGACATGCGGAATAACAGCGTGTCATTGTTTTTTGAGAGTGGACTGTCAGTCAAGGAATCTAACAGGGTATCATCGTTTGTGTTTTTTGAGAGTGGACTGTCAGTCAAGGAATCTAACAGGGTATCATCGTTTGTGTTTTTTGAGAGTGGACTGTCAGTCAAGGAATCTAACAGGGTATCATCGTTTGTGTTTTTTGAGAGTGGACTGTCAGTCAAGGAATCTAACAGGGTATCATCGTTTGTGTTTCCATTTGATTTCACTTTCAGTAAGGCCAACTTATCACTGGTCTCTCAACAAACTCATCAAGGATCGGATTCCTGGAAGCCCCGGACCCGCTATACGAACTCACGGGAAACTGAAAGCTATCCGAGGGGGACTCCAACTTAACGGCCACGATGCATGGCTGGGAGCTGGCGACTTCTCAGGAGGATGCATAAGCGGTATAATCAAATACGTCATAACTAGGAATTAAATGTTGCGCAACGAGCCTTTACATTTTTACATGCGTTTCTCTTGAACAAGAACTGACTGATGAAATTCAGTCACACTGTGTTGGTATCTCATATATGTCCCTTAAATTGTCACATACCCTTTGCAAGAGAGCTTTGCATGTTTGTTACCTATATGTATTTTATACTACACCACCTCTTTCGCTACGTGAACTGGTTAAGTTGGGGTTTTGAGTACCCATTAACACATTAGCTGTCTCATTAAAAATAGTTTGAATACCGTTCGGGGTGCTCAAAAGTGTCCTCGTCCCCTTAACAGGTGTCCCTTTAATAGAGGGAACAAATACAATGATTATATGAGCGTTTTGCGGGACAAAAGTTTCTGTCCCTTTAAAGGAGGTGTCTCCTTAAGGGAGGTGTCCTAAAGTAGAGGTTCCACTGTAATCTGGCCAATCACAACAGGCGCAGAAAACGCGATATGAACCAATCAGAATTCGAAGTAAATACATGCAACAGGTGGTAAGCGCAGGGAACCACGTGCAACTATTTCACAACTGCACGATTTTGGTTTTACTTCCAATACGGTGGAGAAAATGGCGCGAAGTTTTTAACTAATTACAAAGCATACTAAAACAAAACAAAAGGAAGCAAACGCTAATTACATTTGAGAATCAGTTCAATTTGGCCCTATAACAATTACAATAAAATGTCATTATGCTTAGAGTGCTCTTCGAATGACTATATGGTTGCTTCTCGTTTTACTGTTTTTAATAAGCTCTATGACAGCCTGTGATCGATTGAAAATATACTCCAATGACTTTCTCTAACCAGTCATGACTTTCTACACTGTTAGTCACACAGTGAACTAAAACGGACACGCTTGGAACCAGCTTCAAGTTTTCCTTTTAGAGATGTTTCTCTTAGACGGAAGATGTCTGACCTACTCTACGTGTACGTCTTGAAAGAGTTTGACTGTATTTTCCATAGCTTCATATGATTATAATCAATCAGTCCTTATATGCGACAAGGGACGCATAAGGACTCCTTTGTTTCTGTAATCAATAGATAAGTCTGAGTGGGTGACTGGCCCTCTGCAGACTTGCCAGGACCCCTATTTGCCAGCTTGTTTAGGGTACCTGTCAGGCCTTTACAGCTACCATAGCGGCCTTGGAACATAAGTCCCACCGTACTTCACCCCGACAGGCAATCCATTACACCACTGTTACCCCCTCCCACGACGAGGACGTAAGGAGTTGGTTTTTGGGAGGTATATAATTATAATATCAAACATTTTCATTTAGACCCCGACACATGCGAGGATGGCCTATCATTTGAGATGACCTTTCGTCTGGATAAAGATGCTCTCAAGTATAACGACATGAACTACATCGTTGATTCAGGGGCCTCGACATTCAACTCGAAAGGGTTTAGTCTGTACACTGTGCACGGCAATCTGAGAGCTGACTTAGCCATCGCCAATCAAGAGTTTTGTTTGCAAATTCCTCTGACCGTCCGAAAATGGCAGGATATTCTTGTCACTTGGAAGAAAACCGAAGGTAAATGGTATTAAAGTAAATTAAGAAATGATCCTTGTAAAGTTGTGTAAAGTTAGTGAACAACAACAACAAACAAAAATTTACAACAACAACAACAAGTGAAGTTGCCAATAAAGCCTGAACTCGTGACTTTCGCGCCCGGTGGAGGGGACACTCTCATACTAGCTATATGGGTATGTGCCGCTGTGAAAGATATGGTTTTCAAACAGTTCAGTCTGGGATAGGGTATAGAAATCAGAGGATTTTGGTCTAGAATATATAGAATATATAGGGTATTATTTACCAATCAGTGGTATGAATATAGAGTTTCTGAAAATTAGCGAGTTTGGGATAAGGAAGGAACTTTTGGTGTATATTCTATAATAGGGTTGCAAAATGTAGCTGAACATAGTCTGGTGTAGGATAAGGGTTTCAAAGTCCCAGCGGCACACCCCCACCCAAAAATAACATATCCGTGACAACAACGAATGTATAACACAATTCATGAATTTTTATTCATGTCCGAGTTTTTAACTCTATTCAACCAACTTTGATGCAGGTGCGCGCGCGCGCAATTTTCCTTAAGTTGAGTGCGCGTGCTTGGCTTATTTAGTTAACGTGTGTGCTTAGTTCCTTATTTAACGTACTACATTTGTTTTGCATTGTTTTCCTTACTAATATGTCTTCATGTCAGTAACTGTGCTCACACTGTGGGTGGCTCCTCCTGCACACATTTTAGGCATCCTACTGATGAACAGTTACGAAATTCAGATATGTTTAGTAGCCACATTTATTTGAAGTTTGTCCCCTTTGAATTTAATATAAAAGGTTTCTAACTTGCGTTATCTGTGACAAAGGCCAAAGGCCTATATCCAAACATACATTTATCATAAGCTGTTTCTAATCTTGCTCTACCAGATCATTTATAATCAAATCATTATTTAATATCGATATGAATGGCTTTCAGGAATGAAGATGTACATAAACTGTGAGCTAAAAGCGCACACCAAGGGAAGCGAGCACTGTATTGGCTGTCACTCTAAAGGCTGTCACATGACAGACACCAATACCCTATTGATGATTGGCAGGCCGAATTACAGCCCGCACTTTCACTGCACCAAGTTTGACAGTGGTGATATTTCCTTCTGGGAGAAGTACCTGTCGACAAAAGATGTGGAAACACTCTGTGGAGCCCCCACGGGTAAGGCATTACTTTTAACGTGATATATTTTTAGTCGTATGTAACGTCATTCAAGTTCAGTAAATCGGCTCAGTCGTTAGCCTCCAACGAGGACGTCCTCAGGGCTCGTCATGCGCTTCTCCCTCAGGAATGGAATGCGTGACGAGGCCTATTAAAGGACGTCTGCGTGGTGAATACTCAGAAATGGTGGAGTGTGGAAATTATGGGAACTTTATCCCTGGGCTCGGCATATGAGCTGTCTAGGAACGTGCGGCCCAGATAATATGGTTTTGGGCCGTTTTAGTCTGAAAATTCAAATGGTGTATAAATGTTTGTTATTTTGCTCAAAAAAGTAGAAAATTATAGCCGGGGTTAGGTCTGCGATTGTGTCCGTATACTCAACATAGTTTGTTTTAAAAAATCTCGAAGTTTTCGGGTCGCACTCTTCCTATAAAAACCAGTTATAAAACGTCGAGGTGGTGTCCGGGCGTCCGTTGCCAGTGAACAAGTTCAATGATACTAACAAACAGTAATCATAGAGTATTGAAGTGCATTCGAAACGTTCGTTAGTTACAGATGATGCTGTGAAAGTCCCAGACCGTGACTGCACATACAGTGATAAACTGCGGCTCTATTTGGAGGTTTACTGATGTGCTCAATTGCGTGATGTCCGGTCAAAGTCCAGTTAACATCCATATCCATTGCATAGGCCCAAAGGGCATCAAATTTTGACGGCTGAATTATTTTACAACTGCATAGAAGCCATTAGAGTTCTTGTTGTGGCTTGAATCTTTTATTACCTTTCTTACCTACAATGGCATATTTACAACCCAGAGGTTAATAAACGGCTGTAATTTTGTAACTACATGAGCCATCCTTGACTTCACGGCACATGGTGAATTAGCCTGTGAACAGCCTTCTTTTTGGGGAATTGGGTTACGTTGAAACCGGCGAGCGAAGCGAGCCGAGCGCTCGGCTCGCTTCGCTCGCCGATTTTAACCTAACCCAATTCCCCAAAAAGAAGCCTGTTCACAAGCTAATGGTGAATGTAACGCATACGTATTTAAATCTACAAATATAAAATCAGGATTGAAGCCTTCTATAGCTTTGTTTAAAATCGAAAGAAAAATTAAATTGTATACTCTAATTAAGTGATGACATTCTATTCTCCGTATAATTTCCATGCAGTGATAGGTGATTCTTATGGAAGATTTCGTTATAAAGAGATTGACTGATATCCCCAACAATTTTTCCTAAATAAAAAAGGTCAATGAATTTAAGTGTTGTATCTCTGAGGGAGATTTGTTTCGGCCTACAGAAACGAACCGCCAATAGGAGAATAAACATTAGAAATGAAAGGAGGAATTAAAACAATATTGATCTTCATCTTTTGTAAAACGCTTATTTAATTTAAATATTTCTCTCGACTCCCAGAGTCAAACATTGAGTCCTAAAATGTAGTTCTAAATGTTTACTTTAATTTTGTGGATGAAATCCTGCAATGTGGACATTTAAATGAAATCAGCGGTCAGTTGACAAAGCCCCGGAAAATTCTCGCCTTAATTTATACTGTAAACCTGCTAAGCATATAGCGGTCTCCTCCATAAGCAGTGGCGACTCCTATTCCTATTGTAGGTCCCAACGAGTTATTTTTATTTACTGTCTTCGCCGTATTTAACGGTCACTTTGGTAAGAGAGAGCACACGACTATGTCTGCTGTTTAAAGCAAATTCTGTAATTTCTATTCATTTATCACAACGAGACGTATAAAACGAATTGTGAATAATTAACATATCTTGTGACGCGTCTTCCCATCGTCAAATTAATTTCCTTAGAAGTCAGACTGCATTACAATAAAATGTATTTTATTATTAAAGCGTTTAATATTTGGCCATTCCCCGGCCCCAAAAGTGAGTAGCCGTTGAAACAAAATTTTGGATTTTTCTTGAATTTTTATTTTGGCCTAACAAACGAGTAAAAAGGTTTAAAAGGGTAAAAATTCCTTCCGCGCAGAAGGCGGAATTGAACCGCTCCGACGCTAATCGGCTACAGGTTTGAAGCCTGCACCCCACACCAGTGAGGCTCATCCGCGCAACAGATATAGAGGTCTCACAAGCATATTTATTATCTCAAGACTCCACGTTCTGACACTTGTGGTGCGTTCATTTCTGACATGTTTATTTTCGTCATTAATTTGTATTCTATACGTGTTGTTACATAGTCTGATCGGTTTTAAATAAGCAAGTTATGCAATTGAGAAAATGGTTTCCTCCATAAGAAATTATTTAATTTCATATAATTTATTTATCTTCCGTTTTGAAACCATATAATTATCTGCGCATGCGTAATAAGTATGTTGGTTGCAATTGATGCGTGTCTTTGTTGTTTGTTGATATTGGCTGATTTTCCGCATCATTTGTACATCACTACCAAAAGCCAAAACTTCAAAAGAAGCAAAATATTACAATTATATTTCCAGCGCTAAAAATTGTAATTTTTTTCAGTAATTTAAAATCTCCATCTGTCAAAAATATTGAACACTATTTAATCGTGTTTCTCACAGAACTTGTAAATAAATCAGATTTACGAGAAGAAATACTATCTTTATCGTCATACTCAGCTTACCTTACCGAAATAGAAAAACATTATTCAATTTACGATTAACTGTATTGATGTTATATATTAAGTAAACGTCACGCAAAGTCCGTTCGCATTGAGAAAATATTCACCAATTCTTGCCAACATTCCGTATAGCAAAAATTTGGACCACCTAGGAAACCAATCAAAATGCTCGTTTTTATTGTGGATCTTTCTTGTATAACAAATCTGTTTCTTATTGATTATTTTTTTGTAGGTGAACTGGGAAAAAACAGTGCATCGATGTTACACCCCACCCCAGCTGTTTTCCCGCAAGTCAGTCAGCTGAAATTTGCTCAGCCAACTGTTAATCAAGCAGCGCTTCAAGCTAACCCACTGCAAAGCTATTTAGCCAATCAGCGCTATTTTAATCGATTTACAGGTAAGAGCACAGAGCTGCTATCTTACCAACGACCACCTGCTTCACTTACAAGGTTTCAAAGTCCAAAGTTTCTTTCAAAGCAGGTAGATGGCTATCACCGATATGCTCCATTTCCTGATGTCTCAAACTGGGCGCATAAAGATAATAGAAAAAGTTTTGCTTTAATTCGCACAAATGAACAAATGGAAAAACCATCCTCGAGGCAACTGGGAAATCAGAAAATGTTCCCAGTTTCCGCTTCAGAGGTAATACCTTCTTCAGTGATAAAAAATATTCTAGTTGGTTTGAAGTCGTACAAAGGCGCTAGATTGCGAATATTTAGTCCCAACTCGTTTTTGCTTCACAAGCTCTTCTCTTATGCGAAGTCGAATTCACTAAATCAAAATACTGAAAATACAAATAAGCTTCAGTTTAGATTGAGAAATGAAAGCAAAATATTAAGTAGACCCCTCAGTAGCGCGTCTTATTTTAAACCTGCTTTGCAAAACAGAGTTCTGACAAATCCAATATCACCATTTTCAAGTAAAGAATATAACAATAGGGATATCTTACGCGCAAACGCAATAAGTGCCTCTAGAGACAAATTACAAACTTATGCCTTAGGAAGGCTGGGTGGCCCATACAAGAACCAAAACATCATGGCTCCCGGCTTAACAAATGGCTACCTTAAAGCCGGTAGTGTTCCTCACAATAATGTCAGAGTTAGACAGGCAACATATGGACAAATGCTGGCTTTTAGTCACCCGTATTCACATCTTATACCTCAAGTTACATCAGGGTCAACTAATAGCTTTCGAATCACCCTAGAATCACCCCTTAGACCTGCTATGTCTACCGGCCAAATAGCTAATATTGTCGGTTTTCCATCGCCGTTGAACAAACAATTTCATCCGCGTCTCTTTCCCTGGGGGAAGGTTGGTAAAATAGTTTCTGCTGCAGACAAAGTTGTAACTGAAGGGGAACTGAAAGAAAAAGGTTTACTAAGTGACATCTTGTCACGTAATCATATACATCCTAACAAGCGGGTTAAAATATCGCAAAAGGAGCATCACAGTAACTGATGCAGATGCAGTAATCGCATGAAAAGTAGATAAACAACATTAAGAGTCTTACTCGATATTTATTAAGCTAAGTATTAACAAAAAAAGAGTGGATAAAAGTAGGGCCGTAAGTGTCCTTTTGTTAGAGACCGGCATTCATTACACTTTCTTGACGATACTAAAACTATATAAAAACTATACTAAAACTATATTAAAACTATGCTAAAACTATACTAAAACTATACTAAAACTATATAAAATGATCGTTTGCTTTGACACCAGATTTAGCCAAAATATAAAACTGTAAGAGCGAACAAGAGTTAATTTTGAGAAAGTGCCGCCGTCATGCGTACTTATGTATCAAAAGTAATATTAGCTCTATTGTACTATTTTACACTGTATTTTGCCTGTCTTAGCCTGTCTTAGCATAGCTGTAATAGTTTTGTTTTTCACTGATTCGGGATTGACCGTACCTGGAGTAAAACCAAGAATCTGCCAATAATATTTACTGCATGAATAAAAGTATTAGCCAAGATTTTATGCTGTGCTACACAGCCTTTGTTTTAAACTAACTAAGCCTTTCTTTTTTAATAAGCTATTGTTAACTACGCTTTACTTGAGTGTACCCAGTTACCACTACCCTGCATGGCTAGCGCGAGAAGGGGGAGGGGAAGGGAAGATTTTGCGCGCGCTCCGCGCTCTCTCTACGAATAAACTTGTTTAACTGCAAAAACCGTGGACGAAGATCCTGCTGGTTTTTCGTTGGATCTCACAGGAGGAGACCTAATCAGCTAAAATGAATCAATATACTAACGAGAAGTCCAAGGACTACTGCAAAGCTGAATACAACGAGTAAATATATTTTAAACAATATTTCGGCTGGCCAGACCAGCCTTCTTCAGGTTATAAGATGTTACATCTTATAACCTGAAGAAGGCTGATCTGGCCAGCCGAAATATTGTTTAAAATATATTTACTCGTTGTATTCAGCTTTGCAGTAGTCCTTGGACTTCTCGTTAGTATACTCTCTCTACGCGCGTCACGCGCACCCAAAGACCCCCTTCCCCTCCCCTGTCTAGCGCCTCTCACGCAAGCTAAGTTACCACTCCTGTTTAGATGACGTAAACATTATGTGCAGTGATGTTTGGCGGATCCTTGGAACGATACTCGGCTTTGCTCGCATTTTCCCGTTGACCTTGTAACTTAAGAATATAAAGACAGTTTTTAATAAAGCATGTTAAAAGATAAAGCATGTTTCATTTAATACAATATGTTCCAAAGTCTACACGCTCATCTATGGAGTGGTAACAATCTTCTCAGTCTCTTTAACTTTCTTCTCTTTCTTGTCTCCTATTTTCTTTTAACGTTGCTATACGCTTCTAACTGCAACCCTTGCTCACCGATAAATTAAACTCCGTATATAGAGTCATATATACTCCTGGGATTCTAGGTGAATTATACACCGGTATGTGACCATATACTGATATAACCCTTCCCAACTTGTAAAAGCGTGTATGGGGGACGTTTAGTCTTGTTCCTTATGTCCCTCCCCCTACATAATGTCTAATGGGGTACAATATAGGAATAAGATGAGGCTGCGTTTAACCCCGGCAGGGCTTGCAGGGGCAGATCCAGGAAATTCAGAAACAGGGGGTCGTAGCAATTGCGACGCAACCTCGCTCCATAGCCGAAACAACCTTAATAAAAATATAAAATCCAAGACAAGAGCGGGGGACGCGGCCTCCTCGGCCTTCCCCTAAAACCGCATATGCGATTCGAGGCCCCGTGTGTTACTCGAGGCCCCGTGTGTTACTCGAGGCCCCGTGTGTTACTCGAGGCCCGACCCGTGTGTTACCTGCCAGTGACGTCTGTGCATGAAACTGGGAAATTGCAGATTGATGACACCGAATTATAAAGATTAAGGTAATGGTTCTAATTGGTTCGTTTGTTTTTTCGCTTAGGCAAAAACACAAGGGGGACACAGTGTTGGGATTAAAAAACATTGTTTTTCCAAGGCTACTCCTTTTGAGGCTAACGTTTAATAACAATGCGATTAAATGCACTGCTTTGAAACTGAGCACTCACCCCCTATGGTACCTGGAGCTCACTGTAATATTTTAAAATTGAAATCTTCCACACAGGACTGACCCCTAGGGCAAATGATATAAGTCATCAACTGTTTACACCGTGGAGTGAATGGAGCGCATGCTCCAAGACGTGTGGTGCTGGATTTCGAGCTCGCAGGCGCTCCTGTATCAACCCAAAGCTGTTCCCAAGTCTGTGTCACGGGCTTTCCATTCAACATCAGTCATGCTTTGATCGACTGTGCCCAGGTAGGAAAAGCATTCCGAAGGAATGGTTGCTATGTACACTCCGAGGAAGTGTGTGTGTGGGGGGGGGGGGGGGGGGTTGTTGGTGGGATGTTCAACCTTTACGAAACAATAAAAATGAATAAAAAATTATGAATGCAAGAACGAAAAGTAAGAATGAAGAAATGAGAAAAATGAATAACCGGACAGAAAGTTGGACGGTCTGATGAACAAGCGAACGAATGAACAATGTTTTTTTGACTGGACAAACGAACGAGCGGTTGAATAGCAAAGCGCACAAATGACGTCAGTACTCATGTTTGTCTGAGTTTATAATTTATTCTTGCATTTATGACAATAGAAATTCGTTATTAGGAATCCCCCGAGAGTCACTTTTGGTTTGTTTGTCTGAGTTTTAGTTCTATAAATAGTAATTGTGCGCTTCGCTATTGACTGATGGACGGTCGGATGGACCGATGGCGATTTGACGAACGCAGTAAATGAATCAGTAAGCAAATAAATGAACAGACGGACGAACGGACGAACGGACGAACGGACGAACGGACGGACGGACAAACGGACGAACGGACGAACAAGCGAACAAGCGACGAACGAACGAACGAACGAACGGATCGCCGGACGGACGAATATGGGGAACAAACACGTAACACGTACGAAGGAGTGAGCATGATATGAGGCGCACGCACCGTCTGTGTACAGGTGAATGCACAGACAAATGATTTGAATGCAAGAGTACACGCATAATAAAATGAACAAATCAATGAAGAAATGAGCTAATAAATGAATGAATCTTGCAGCCTTTTACAAAATCCCGTTATGGCTGTAAAACTCGAGCTGGCCAAACAGTCCTTATTCCAGTCGGAGAACATTAAAAAGTCACAACCAGGATTTGTACTTATCTTTTTTAAACCAACAAATGCAGATTTCCTGGTAATTTATCTTCTCCTTTTTCGAACATATTGCAGCATATACTCCGATGTTATCAGGCTCAGCCCTTTCTGGACAACAAACTGAAAGCAGACTATTCACTTACAATCAGCCGTCACTTTACTCAGGTACTAAAAAAACTTTTAGCGGACTTGCTAAAGGTAGCCGACTTCTAAATACTTCATACAAATCGAGTACCCTAAAATGTTCAAAATTTCTGTTATTTTTAATTAATTCCTCGTGAAGCGAGGTTTATAAATTTGAAGCACGTGGATCGCTTTAGGGCGGTTCTGCGAAACACGTATTTCTAGTTTTAGATTATTATTTAGTAACAGGGAAGGAAAAAGAGGAGTGGTGCATGATACTCAAAAGCGTCACCCGCTGTATTTTTTTGTATAGGCGGGTTTCACTATCCTCGAATCCCAATTGTGAACAGTGGGACGGAAACTGCTCTTGCTCGGGCACTGACTATAGGTAAGAAACACTTAAAAAACATATCAAATCAGTGTTTATCCGCCCCAATAACCATGTTACAATTGCTTTTTACTTATTACAGTTGTTAACTGTGCAGCAGGAGCTCAGTTCGACAAACCCTGGCTTTACATATACTAATTATAATAATCACATAAATTTTCTGAGTTTGGAGGTTGTAAATAGCCTATTCCAGGCGTTCGAAAGAAGATTGAGCAAAGGAAAAGTGTTATTAAAAATGAATTCAAACTATTTGCGTAATGCGGTATATAACGTTGTATTTCCCCTGTACGTACCTTTTAAGACATCCCGGCTGAAGTTAACTTTCTTTTACTTCTTGTATTTGATTTCTTGAATTCATAGTCATGAGCAAGAAAAACTGTTTGTAGCATGTGATCACTGAAGCCAAAACAAAAATGTTACTGGAAAGTTTCCGCTTTTTAACCTAAAAGAGAAAATAATGCGCCCAACGTGGGGCTCGAACCCACGACCCTGAGATTAAGAGTCTCATGCTCTACCGACTGAGCTAGCCGGGCGCTGATATACATATCACAATAGACAAGACTTGTCGTTGAAAGTTCGGGTAGATCTTAGAGCCTTTTGTTTTCAACGAATTATTATTTCTTATTGATATGTGGTCATATATAGTTTGTCATATTACTCTTGAAACTGGCGCGTTTACGAATTTTTTTCCTAAGTGTACCCGCGAAGGTTAAGGGTACCCTAAATAGAATAATAGTAATTTGCGACTGCCTTTTGTTTGAATTCCTGTTTCAGAAGTAAAAGCCTTCGGATTAACTTTGAATTACGCGTTATTGTTGTTCAATGGTGTTGCGCTGTAAACCTGCCCTAGCTCAGTCGGTAGAGCATGAGACTCTTAATCTCAGGGTCGTGGGTTCGAGCCCCACGTTGGGCGTTTCATCTCTATTTTCTTTCTTTTTCCCTTAAATGTTAACTATTTTTTAAAAAAAGTTTGTTTTTACATTTGATGTTTCCGAGCTTGAAACACGCAACAAAATGCAAACAAGCAGGCAAATAAAGCTTTCAAAATTTATTAAGATAAATGTAGTTTTCGATAAAAATAACAAACGCAACATTTCAACGCAACATCTTGCAACATTGTTACGCGCAACGTGTTAACAGGCGTTTGGCCACCCTGTTGCAACATGTTGGATCAAATTTGACCATTTTCAAACATGATCCAACACCATCCAACATGCTGCAACATGTTACGCGCGTTTGGCTGGCTCCTTCACAACACGATCCAACAATGTTGCAAGATGTCGCGCTGAAATGTTGCGTTCGTTTGGCCGGGCCTTTACAAACAGCCAGGAGCCGATAAACTGCCAAACGACCGAGGGTTGTTAAATTGAATTTAAAGGGCATGTAGATTGGAAGGATTTTCGTGAAATTTGGCCAAAACATTTCTAGGATACTGACAAACAAAACGGTGTCAGGAAATTTTGATACTTAAAATATTTTTCCTGTGGGAACCATTAACATAACACGCCTCGCGTGTTTTTAGCTAAAAAGCCTGACACTGGCTTGTTGATTGATCCCTAACATTGTGCAGCTATTTGGGTCTTGCCATGGCATTTGATCTCCGATAAATTCAATTGAACAACCCTCGGTCGTTTGGCGGTTTATCGGTTCCTGGCCGTTTGTAAAAGAAGAAGTCGCTAAAATTATATTTTTATCGAAAACTACATTTATTTTAATAAAACGTGAAAGCTTTATTTGTCTGCTTGTTTGGATTGCTTGCGGGTTTCAGGCTCGGAAACATCAAATGTGAAAACAAACGTTTTTAAATAGTTAGCTGCTTTTTCGCAGTCTTTAAAATAAGGAAAAAAAGAAATAAAATAGAAATGAAACGCCCAACGTGGGGCTCGAACCCACGACCCTGAGATTAAGAGTCTCATGCTCTACCGACTGAGCTAGCCGGGCGCTGATATACACATCACAAGAGAAATAAAATAAATATATATCTTTTTTGTTTCTTATTGTAAATAAATATCTTTTTTGTTTCTTTAATATCGTTTTCTTCTTGCCGTTAGGATCAGTCTTGCCGTCTATATTTTGTCATATCACAATAGACAAGTCTTGTCGTTGTAGGTTCGGGCAGATCTTAGAACCTTTTGTTTTCAACGAATTGTTTATTCATCTATTAGTCGTTCTAAGGGGTACATAACTTAGTTTGTGTGGTAACAGAAATATTGCTGATCAACAATTCACTTGGCAGTTCTTGATGTTGACGTAAAACGACGTAAAAAAAAACATTCAAAAGACACTAAACAATATACAAACACCACAACACATTTAGCGAACCAACAATAGTTTTCGCAACACCAAGAAATACCATTCTTGTTCTCTTGACCAGACGGAGGCTACAGTGAGTGGTCAGGCTGGGGTGCCTGTGACAGGTCATGCGGAGGAGGTGCTCAGGTGCGAACTCGAATTTGCAACAAGCCCCTTCCCAGTGGTAGCGGAAAGATGTGCCATTCATTAGGGCCAGCTATTCAAGTACGGCGATGCAATCGTAAAGGCTGCCCAGGTAAAAAGTATTGTACGAGAGACGGAAGGTCGAATAAATAATGAATTACTGGATCCATTTAAGGCCTTTATTAATAATATATTAAACAATACGTGCTTTACGTTTATAGAGGACTTCAAACATGCCGCCAAATACAGCAAATACAATGTTTGTATGGGAAGCTAGAAAAGCTAGTGTCAAATAATTTCGATAAAATTTATATTGTCTAATATTTGTGAATTGAAAACTTACGATACCAGGAAGAAGTCTTTACACATCAAATTTGAGGAATGTAGGTGTGTTAGAAAGTGTGCAATTCCCTGATACAAACACTGTATTCCTCTGTATTTGCATGACGGCATATTTGCCCTGATGTAAATGAGTTTGGTTGTCCCGTGCTCTGCATTTTCAGCAATTTGGCCTTAATTGACTACGAGCTAAGAATTCCAGTCGAACAAACGAGCCTGACATGTCGCTGAAGCATTATATTAGTTATTTACTGAAAGCTAATACGGTTTAATTTTCTTATTGTTTCATTCTCGTGTTGGGAACAATGTGTAAAGTGTTCATCAGTCGGGTATCGATTCGGGCGATTTATAAACGCTATGACGATTATTTAGGGATCAAAAGGAACTCGTTATGTTTAGACTATAACCAGCTTACCTTTAACGCGTTCTTTCGCTTCTCCTAGAGTAGTAAACGTGCTGAAAATACCGTCAAACTGCTCGTTTGCGCTAGAAAACAAACGGCCGGTCACAACAACTATGATAACACGTGAAACGCGCGTGGCGCAGTCGTCCTGTTGTTTTTGGCGCGAAATTCTGATTTCCGTCTTTAAAATGGCTTTCTTCTTCCAGAGTACCGGACGGAGGAAAATGTAACGTCTTTTCAGTTCTCGGAGTGATATAAAATCTCGTTTTGAGTATGAAATAAGGTCAAATAAATATTTGAGTATAAGATTCCCTTCCCTAAAATGTTCTGTCGCTGAAATATTCAGCTAAAAGAATGAACAAAACAAACCATATGTTTTGACATGTTAGCTTCCGCTTTATACATAAAACAAAACAAACAAAACTAAAAAAAGCCAAAAAAAACGCGATTCTTCAGCCGATGAAAATGGAGTCAGTTTTTTCATTTGACACAAAGTCTGAGGCTTGTGGCTAAAACAACTGTCCAAAAAGACCTTATAAGACTTATAAGTCGTGCCTTTTTACCGTCGGTCTTGAAACGTAAAACTTTCTATTCAGTGAAAGTTTTTTTATGAGTCAGGCGAGAAAAAGTAAAAAACTGACGAGTAAAAGTGCCCAGTCGTATTACAACTTTTCTCTAAATAAATTGTTTGTTATACGACAGTCATCTTTTCCCAAATCCTTTAGTATTTTTAAAGTATTTTTCTTGCACGCGATCTGAAGAGTGCAATCACGTGTCATATTTGCACTTTAACAATGGCCTGTACTCTGTGTACTTGTGTTCCCTGACATATTTTGGTTTCCACAGTTGATGGAGGGTACAGTCCATGGAGTGAGTTTGGCCCTTGCTCTAAAACATGCGGCACAGAAGGCTTTCAGAGGCGCTTTAGAACGTGTACAAACCCCTCTCCGGTGAGCGGCGGAAAGCCCTGTTTTGGACACCCTTATCAAACAAGAGTTTGCAGTACAATAGCTTGTCCAGGTAATGGAGGTTTGAAACGACACATTCGAAAGAACGAGGTTATCCCAACAACAATTAATATTGAAATGTCTAATTTACAAACTGACAGCCAATTATACCTCCCTCTCAACAAAACGCCGCGGGAGGTCAAGGAACACTTCCGACTCCAGACTATGCTCTTCCCATATAGAACTTGTAAGGAGCATTGACATGTTTATCCGAGAAACTCACCGTATAGTGGACTATACGGGGCCGGAGGCTCCGCCGAACTGGGAGCCTTTGACTCTCGTAGTATTAGGGGTAGCAATAAAATCCAAGTATTGGAAAGGGTAGCAAAAACTGGACAGAAATAACACAGAAGATTATGCTTGAAGCCGGAAAAAAACCCATATGTGGTATACCAAAGGGGGCAAATTTTTTGTAGCACGTATGTGAAAGGGTAAGGGGTTGAACCTCCGGGCGGAGACTCCCCGTGTAAAACTATATTGCTACCCCCAGGGAACTCGTCGCGCGCTCTCACGTTTCACTTCATCTTCGTTGTTTTGTTTTCAGTTGATGGAGGATACAGTATGTGGTCTCCATGGTTACCGTGTGACGCAGATTGTGGCGGGGGTGTTCAAGAGAGAAGCCGTTTCTGTAATAACCCAGCTCCCCAGCCAGGAGCAAGAGACTGCACTGTGCTAGGTTCAGACAAGGAGACACGATTATGCAACATTTTCCCCTGCAGTGGTAACTTTTAACCTGGCACCAAGATACATGCTGCAGTTGTTGGCAGTGGAGCCTGTCTTTAGTTAGATTCAAGCAGTCAAATGCACGATAACAGGGGCAACGGGTCGAAACAAGCGTATCTGTTGACACATACCGTATTTATTCGATTAAGCGCCCTGGGCGCTTATTAAATTTTTGGACCTTGAGAGTGGGCGCTTGTTCGAGGTTGGCGCGAAATCGAGGCTGGGCGCTTTTTAAATTTTCACCATTTTCAGCAAGTAGTAAGTTTATTTTGCAACAAAACAATAAAATAATAACAAAACGAAAGCAGAATTTTAACTGTTCATTGAAAGTTTCTTTAAAATACTTCGAAAAACTCGGTCTTCGAGGAAGTCTCTTAGTAGTACTGAGTCAATTTCAATCTCATTGTCACCAAGATCAATTAGCGAACTCTCTGGTGTTGCCTCCTAGAGGGGTGGGGTGGGCGTTTATTCGAGGCTGGGCGCTTATTAACTTTTCCTACCTACAGGGTGGGTGCTTATTCAAGGTTGGGCGCTTAATCGAATAAATACGGCATAGTGATGGTTAAGATGCTGTTTTATTGCTGAAACCGCTGTGACTGCCGGCTCAACTGCAATAACAGGATGTTCAACTTCAACACGAACTTGGCTGTAATACCAGAATTCTATCCAAAGACTTTCAATCTATATTATATTTCAGTTTTGCAGAGATTTTAATATCAGTAAACACCTTCCCATCAAGTCCAGGGCCATAACTAATTTAAGTTATTATCCTATTTCAAATAAAACACAAAACAAGCATGACCTGTGAGGCCGGTTTAACAGGTCTTCTGATGTCACCCGGACCCACAGTTCGCTTAAGAACCAACAATAATTTTAAATAGAAAATTAATACGAAAACAGCGTTATTAAAAGCTCAACAATAGAAAGATGTTAAACGAATTTCTATTAAGTCATGAATGAACCGAAGATGTATATTTTAGCATGCCGTTACATATAGCAATAGCCTGCGTAGCAAGCGTTCCCGTACGAACGAATTTTTCCGCACTCTGGCCGCGCGAAAATTGGGGCGAGAGCAAAAAATCGGAGGACGGGGGTGGTACGCGCGGCCAGAATGCGGAAAAATTCGTTCGTACGGGAACGCTTGCTACGCAGGCTAATATAGCAATGTCCATTATTTTTTACTCAGCAAGACAATATAGTGTTAAGGAGACTCAAACACCCTCTGGGTTTCATTTTATTGTCTCAACTCATATTAATAGATATAGCCCGAGTATTATTAGGTATTGTTTGGTCACTGTAGAATAGTTCTTCCTGGACAAGTAAATCTCGTCCCCAAATCTCTCCTTCACGAGCTGGCCGAGGGAGGTCTGGGGACATCTTACTGTAAGAAAATTTGGCAACAGAATTATTACGTAGATCCTTAATGATTTGAAAAAAAAGACAGCTCCTTATTTAGTAACTGGAAGTATGGAGAAATTGCAAGAATCAAGTGTCACAAAATATCTCCCACAATAAAGAAGGCAACAGCCTTTCTTAAACACTACAACACTGAGAAATGTGTTTTATAAAATACATACTGTTGTTATGAAATAAAATTATTCAACCAAAAAAAAATAATGCCCAGTGAAAACTGAGGCCTATTTACACAAATTGCATCCGTCCAATGATAAATGTTTTGTGTTCATAACAAATCTTAATAGACTGGATTTTCACTGTTTAATACAACATAAATGTATGTACTGTAACGAATAACAACAAACATCCTGTTTTTCTTTAGAAAATCTGAAATCATTTCAAACAAAAACTATTTGTGATTTCGCTTTACACACTTTTCACCAAACTTGACCACAACTGAATAAAACTGTCAAGACTTGCTCCTGATTGGTTCACTGTGTAACTACATTTGTTGTTAATGATCAGAGAAAGCCGGTGAACAAGATTCTAAGCAGGAGTAGAGGGTTAAAAAGAAATTGGTGACCAGACCAAACAAGAAAAACTCCAAATCAGCAAATAGAGAAAGAAGATTTAATGGCTCTCATAGGGGTGATGATAGATAATTATTGCAGTTCACATGCATGACTTTTTTGCCATTCAATGGAGTGAAGGGGCATGGGACAGGAAGGGGGGAAGGAAAGGGAAAACTTCTCATTCCCCTTCTTGTCCTAACTAACAGCTGACCTCCAGAAGCAATGGTTACCTAAACCATTTACTATGAGTAAGTTGTTTTAACTTTTATATGTCATGTCCACATCTGCTTTTTCAAGAATTTTGTGGGAAAAGCTCCAAATGTTTTAAAATTATCTTAGGGAAACATGCCTCTAGGATGCCCACTGCAAATACATGTGTTCAGGTGTACACGTAGTTTCTGGCTGAAAGCATACATCTCACACCACCATGGACATCTCACTTCATTGCCATCTTTTTTCTAACCCCCCTCCTCCCCCCCCCCCCCATAGAATTCCCACCCCATTTCTTTAAGGTCCTTTCCCCTGTTCCCTCATCCCCCACTATGCAAATGCTGATCTGGTTCAGTAATAAGATTGTTATAAAATAACTACATGTTAACTTAACAAAAAGTCTCAAACATGGGGCTTTGTACAAAATGAAATTAGAAACATGAGCCATGTTGCTTCTGTTTATGTACTGTGTGGACCTGTGCATGAAGCACAATAAATTTAGAGGTCAAATATTCATTATTTTATCCGAGGAATTATTAAGCATCCATACATGTATGTTACCACAGTTTATGGACTGCATGATTGATAAAGTTTCTAAAATCTTGGTTATTTATATACTGTATCAGCAGAATTTTCCTCTTTTTTTCTTTTTGTCCTTTTTAACTTTTATAACACCAGATTGTTCGTTGGCCTTCGCTAATTGATCTTTCTTTTGCCGAAGAACCATGTGTGTTATTGCATTGAATACCTGCAAAAGAACAAAGCCTTAGTTATGAAGTTAAACTGTGTTAGCCTTTCTCTGACAAAGTTCAAATTTCTCAGTTCTTTTAAAACTTTCCCCTTTTGGAAACTGGAAATCAAATGGAGTTATTTGAATACTCCCTGGACTGCTAGCAGTCCCTCTCTGAATAGTCGAGTGGGAGAGCAAATAAGCGATCGGCGATCCCAGCAGTGAGCGAGTGAAAGTAATTCAAACCGAGGGGGCTCTGGGGAAGAGGCGGGAAAAGGGGAAGGACCCTTTTCCTACCGCCTCTCCCCCAGTTGCCCCTTGGCTCGTTCACTTGCTCCAGTCTTACCGAGCTTGTTTTCATGATTAGCTTGCCCACTCGAATCACTGAAAAGGAACAGCTAGCAGTCTAAATACTCCCCTCTAAAACCTTTAATTTAACATGATAAGAATTAAAGCTAAAAAGCTTGTGGGGTTGTGTATACTACTAAGTATACACGTAAATAAAATCCTCTAAGAGGATTTTATTTACAGACTCAAAAATAAGCCCTAACCTCATAGACCACTAACAGTGTGTAACTTTGGAAGTCATTATCTGAAGCCATGTCTATGATATGCTGTTTTTAGTAGAAATGTGTCTGTTTACTGTGTGAAATTTTAATAACAAATTCTCAACAATACATGTAATGTTCAAACAGTCTATTTAAAGACTCACTCTCCTTATCCCTTTAAAATTTAAATTCTCATTTCTTGTCCCTATACATTTCCTATAGAAGTAGTGGGGAGAAATTGTTTAGATATCAAGAGAATTCATCGTGTGTGATAATGTCCTTAATTCTTGCGACCTTTTTGATTGATTAGGCATTAGTATTACAAGGAGAAATTTGATGCTGATCACTCTTAGGGCTTAAAGGGTTAAGCCCCAGTGGTGATGATCATTAAATTCTCCTTGTAATGTCAATGCTTAATCAATCAGATGGGTCATGAGAATTAAGAACACGACCACCCAAGGCAAATTAAACAACTTCTCCCAATAGTTCAATAAGAAACAAATGGGGACAAGAAAGGAGAATCTGTATTTTGATATTGAGGATTAAAGGGTTAAAAAAACAGACATGATACATACCTCTTCTACATTTTTATTGTCTTTTGCACTTGTTTCAAACACTTGGATGCCCATCTGTTCAGCAAACTTCATCGCATCTTCTCTTTCAACAACTTTTCTTTCTGGGTCATCATCTTTGTTACCCACTATTGGGGAATGCAAAACCCACTTAACGAATTAGCAAATTAGTATTTACAGTGTTGACTTTAAAATTCCCAAAAAGGAAGACCATGATCTTGTAAAATAGGTAACTTGCAACAAAAATCTACTTACCCAAAATTCTCACTACTGTATCACAATTTTGATCAATTTCGTGTAACCATCTTTTCACATTAACGAATGTGTCAGCGCTTGTCACATCATAAACTACAATTACTCCATGCGTCCCACGATAATACCTGAAAAAAATGTCATGCTTTAACTTATATGTACAGTAGACTCCCACTATCTCAAACACTGGCTATCTCGAATCCCCCAATAACTCAAAGTAAATCCATTCCTCTTGGTTGTGCTTACTGTTTTTCAGTCATTTACTACTGCTTATCTCTAACTTTGTCATCTCAAATCCCCTGCTATTTCAAACAGAGAGACTTCCTGTAGTCTATATTAACACCCCTTATCTCGAACTGAAAGGAGTATCCCATGGTGTCCAAAACTGACATACAGTATACAGTTCCACTTTACAGTACAGTCAATACACTGTATAAATTTTTATTGCAGAACATTGATTCATTTTTTTGAATCTTCATTTTGACTGCCCAATGCTCTAGGTTAATACAGTATTCGTTGTACATAGTTATTTGCGTTTATTTTCTTAAAACACTCGTAGTTGGATAATGGCTACAGTTTTACTGGACTTTGTATGGAAGACAATATTTTGTTCTTTTGTTAAAGCAAGTTTTGTTCCCCGCTAAAATATGAGAAAAAAATTACTGACTAATATTGAATAAAGAGACCTTTATGGCAGACTCTGAGCACTGACTGGTCAATGATTTGCATACTGTACTGTACTGTTTCAGTTTTGTTGAAAATTTATTATGAAATTTGACACCACCCTCAATATTTGAACCCCCGCTATCTCAAACAATATTCCACTCCCCTTGAGAGTTCGAGATAGCGAGAGTCTACTGTAGTTACAGTCGCTGTAAATGTAAATTCTACATAAAATTTACACATTGATATTTTAAAAAAAACACTACACAAGGCTGTGCTCTTAGAAGAATCACAGGGAGCCCAAAGGCTCCCAACTATGAAATATGTGGTGCACAGCACTTAAGCTTTATGCAAAAGTAAGTTTTTCTAGTCATCCGAAGATAAAAGTAAGAAGCCTGAGGCCCCTGGGCACTGCTAGAGCATAGCCCTGCTATGTCAGAGCATTTAAACAAAACAACTGTGTTCGCAGTAGGGCAAAACATGTTTCGTCTGATAAATGAAACATTATTCACTACGAAAAGTGATCATATCAGGTGGTGCAGTGAGCGAATCATCATCAAAATATGCTTATTCTGAGCATGATAGAAATATCTTAAAATAATAATAATAAGTCTTTTGTTTAAGCAAAACTACATGCTAAACTACTAAAATTACATTTCAAGAAGCCAAAATGTAGTTTCAATCTAAGTAGGAAGAAACATGTTAGCACAAATGCAGGGTTTGAGCCAGGCCGCGCCATTGCGCCAATCCCGCACTGCATTATTTACATTGTCCCTTAGAAAAACGAAAAAGGGGACAATCAGTCCCCTTGAACATCTGTTCAGAAAATGGCCTATAAAAAGGATACAAGAAAGTCTTTGATTCCAAAAACATTAAGAAAACAATTTTTGCTGTTTGTACCGTTGATTTTGCTGTAAATGGCTCTCTCTCAAATCGAGAAAATTTACAAAAAGCAATGCAATTCAAAATCGCCCTATAATGCATTGCAAACTGAAACATATATTCGTCATGTATGCTAATGGTTTGTATCTAGGGAAAATTCAAAATGGTGGTTGTCATTGGGTTTACAGTTATTGTCCCTCTGAAATGAAAAATGTCCCCTAAAACCTTTGCTGAAGGGACAAATTGGCCTCCACTCATCAAATCCTGGCTCAAACCCTGCAATTGTCATCTCCTTGTTAAACACTGCATTGTCTTTTGTTCCCAAAGTGCTTGAGAAGTGAGGTTTAACCACAAAATCATGCAACAAGTTTGAGCTCCATTTTGGCTTTGTTTCATGCGTAATTATAAAGATTTTATGGGAGCTTATCTCTGTTTGGTAAAACAGCATAAATTAAAGAACCAGGCTTGAAACATGTTTTGAAATTAACAACTTATTTGAACAATGAAATTGTAAACATGTTTTATATCAAGCGTGTTTCATTGAAACAAGTTCTAAACATGTTTCTGTGATAATGAGAACACAGCATAAGTTGTTTGATAAGGTACAATGTACACTGTATAAGTTTCAGATAGTCAGTTAGCAATTTATATGTATTGTTATAAATGTACAACAGTATCCAGGGAAAACAGTTTTCTGGTCAAGGTTGTGACAGTCTGTTATATCAACCAAACTGATAATTTAGGTAGCTTTTACTCTAGAAAATATTGTTGTTACTGCATCCTACCACCCATTCACTGCAAGAGTTAAAACTTGGGTTAATGGAGTTCTAACCTTTGAGTCAGTGAATAAAATCCTACATTGTTACAATGTACATTTATGACCATAGAGCGTTTTCACTGACGTCATATCAAAATTCAAAAGCCGTTTGCGATTCCAAAATGTTTATGGAATTGTAGAGAGTGTAAAACTACACATCTGGGCCAAATTTTGAAGTGCAAGAGCATTTAGTTCAAGAGTTACACTGTATAGGCGAACGAGTGTTAGACATTTTTAGTAAGAAATGTATGGAGCAGCCATCTTGGTGTACCACTTTGGTACACCAACATGGCGGCCAAAAATTCAAAGCCTTAATTACACCAAAAATCTCATCACAAAATATTGTATTCACTGTAAGTGCCATTAAATCGGCTCATAAGCATCTATAATTCAAAAATAACTTTCAACTAGTTCAATTTTGTTGATTTTCACGGCTTATTTGAAATAGCGTGACGGATTGCGTGACACATTTAAAACCTTTATAAATCGGAAGCAAAACATCGTTAAAACCTGAAACTTTTTGTGAAAGATTATAACACTGGTATCCATATACCACGTTAGAAACAGCTTTGTAGGATGTATACTTTAGATTTTTGAATTTTTATGATGTCATGTGAAAACGCTCTGTTCAAATCAAAGCTCTTTTGTAGTACTTTTCTGTGGTACTGTTTGTTTGTCAAGCATTTTTCAAAATGAAATTTAGCATTGTTCCCTGCCATGTTTATTGTAGCCACCATTCTTGGGATAGAAAGGGTCATCTACCATAAATCCTCTACCCCAACTCAAATAAACCCCCATTTTGGAGCCAAAAAAAATTATTAAGCCTCCCCCCCCCCCCCCCCCCCCCCCTTCCTTCACAATCAACACAAACTGTAAAGGTCAAGGTATACTCACGTTGATGTAATAGTACGAAATCTTTCTTGACCTGCTGTATCCCAGATTTGTAATTTTACCATCTCACCATCCACGTTTATCTTTCTTATCTTAAAATCCACTCCAATTGTTGTAATGTAGTTTCCTATAAAGTGTATCCAAAGAGATGTCCAAGTTAATAAACTGAAAATCCCTAATTCCCCCAGAATTTTATTTGAAAGGTTTCTTACGTAAGCTTAACTAATAATATTATTTGGTTTCAAATAATTACTTATTTAATAAATTAAACAGACCATGGCCAGTAGCCCAAGAAACTGCACAATCAAGTTTCAAATGAACTGCTGAAATGCGATGGGCCATTAGCTCACATGAGGCCACCCAGGCCCTACACACAGTAGGTTAAGGATTGTTTAACATACATGTACATGCAGTCAAAGTACTGCATCAGCAAAACTGTGAACTCTCTCTAAGACACTCACATGAGTGAGCTCCATTAGCCCACATGAGGCCACCCAGTCTTACACACAGTATGTTAAGCATTGTTTAACATACATGCAGTCAAAGCACTGCATCAGCAAAACTGTGAACTCTCTCTACGATAGACAGCATCGAGACCAGAATAAACTGTCCAGAGATCTTATAGAGGTGTCTGTCTCTTCGAGAGTTTAGTTACAGTAAAATGAGTGGCTGAAGTGTGGTGTCCGTCTTTTTAGAGAAGTGTCTATTAAGAGAGAGATCACTACAATATTATAAATTACCAGTAACACTTTACACTTCAGCAGAAAAGACAAACAATGCCAGTTATTAAAAATGTAAGGCAAAAAGCATGGTAAGCTCAATTTCTCTTGAATGGTTCTAGGCAGACATTGTTCCCAAGACCAATGTTGCTTCATTTACTCATCACTTACACTTTGAAAGCATGCAGTTGTAAATGCCAATTAAAGAATTTAAAAGCATAAATTATTGTGAGAAATACTTTTTCTTAAATTTATGGTGTGTCTTTTAATGATATTTTCAGTTTGTAAACTTACATGTAACATGATTCAGTTGCTTAGTTTAGAGTGCGTCTTATAACCGAATAAATACAGTATATTATGTACCTGAGAACATATTGTCGGCAAATCGAAGAAGCAAACTGCTCTTTCCAACACCTAAGGGGAGTAGATAAAATCCTTGTTTAGAAACGACTGGGAATAAAAGGTGCTGCATTTCTGGCACTGGTATCAATGAAGTTCAGGTTAAACATTAATGGTAAGATTTTTTTCTCAGTGACTTCCATTGGCTCAATGAGACACTATTAATTTGTGAAAACTTTGTTGTTGGATTTTCCTTATTCATTCCATGCCCAAATTAAACTCCAGAGATTATACATGTAAGATCATGAATTGCCAGAATCATAAAAATTTAGGTGCTCAGTGATGCGTATACACATAAATAAACGACTTTCAACACACATCTCATGAAAAAGAGAAAAAAAAACATGGTCCAGAGTGGGAATCGAACCCACGTCTCCCAGTTATTAGTCGGGCATAATAACCACTACACCACTGAGGCAATCATGCTGGCATCATGGCCACTTTAAATAGTGAGTAGTTACCAACATAGGTCATTCCCCGGGACATTTTTCTCACCCGACTAGTAACTGGGAGATGTGGGTTCGCCATGTGTATCTATTGTCTGCAAACTTAAGATACCCTGTAAAAGTTTTTAAAGAGATTAAATTTGGGCATTGTAAATGTATTAGGAAGCATGTGATTGCTTTTGAGTTTTCCCTACATTTCTCTGTAAAATTTTCATGAGAAATCTCAACAGTTATACAGCTAAATGTATAGAAAATTGAAAATGTAAACTTCACTGTACCTCTCTCAAATTTGTGAAAATAATATTTTTCTACGCTTTTGAAGTTTGCTGATTCAAAATACATGTACGTCAGCAATTGAACTATACTGGAAATATTTGCAATCAGATTTCGTATTTTACACCGTTGCCATACTTTCAAAATGGCAGCTACGACCGTGAAACCTTTTGTTTGATCTTAACTTTTCCATTCTCAATATAATATGTAACAAGTAAGTGTTCCTGGTAACTTGACAGCTTTCATAGACTACAAGTTAGGTCATCTTGCTGGTATTATAAAGGTCATGGTTAGAAGCCATTTCGGGGCTTTCTTAGTGACGAAATCACTTTAATTTAATAGTCTTCTCTGTCTGGAGAGCATTTATATGACTTACATCTTATGTACATAATCATATAGTAAATCATCGCGGTTGAATTTACCTTTCAAGGGCCTTCATAATACACAACTGTATCTTGTATCTATATGAATGTTTCCTAACAAAATATTTTCTGATTTGTACTCAAATGTAATTGTTTTATTGGAAGATTAAAATTTGACAACGAACGTTTCGAAAATAGTCCAGTCTGAACTAGATCTTAATAACAAACCTACTAAATTTCCATATCGCTTAAAACAAAATACTTGCAGCGTCGGAAACCTACAGTAAGCTTTTACGTCTGATTCGAAATTTCACGTTACATTTCTTACATGTAATACACCACAATACACAGTTTGTTTACAATGGTCTTGTCAATCGATCGACGCCCGGCTTTCGTGATGACTTTGACGGAAATACAAAGATATAGAGAAGCCGTTATTGCATGTCTATAACAGCCAAGATAAGCTGTATTAGAAAACGGAAAAGTTTGTTTGGGTGCCGAGAAGTTAGTATGCCTCAACACCCTTAAACTGTCGACGCAATGATCTTAAAATCTTCCAGGTTGAATCGAAGGTCACAGCAAAAACATCGCTTACCGCTATCCCCAATGATTAGGAGCTTGAATAAATGATCGTAATCCTTCGCAGCCATATCACTGTTCTCATTTAAAACATCTATAAAAACCTATAATAGAATCAACGAATATTGCTTGCACAGGAAGTAAGCTTATGTGAGAGAGTCTTACAAAGTGTTGGTCACGTGGTATTTCGAGGTGGGGCTAAAGCCAGGCCCAGACCCTTTCCAGTCCAATAAGAAGGCTCGGCTTTTCTTTCGCTTTGAAAACTTACTTGAGTCTCGGCAAGCTGTCCTAGCTGGTAAAGGGCAAAAACGTCGAAACAGTCAAATCTGCATTGGTCGAACGGGAAGTGGCTGATCTTTTCTGCAAACCCCAAGGGGTTCAAAGGGGTTCACCGTCTTGAATTTTCAGATTTCAGGCAAAACATACCCATTCTGGGACCAAATTGTCAAATTCTATACCCAATTTCAGATCAAAACAGCTTGAAAACCATACTCGTCAGCTCCCCGTTGATACCTACGAGCTAGCCTCACCCACACCTACTCCTCCCGGAAGGAAGTCGTAGATTGGTATTAGTGTAGTAAGTCATGTGGGTTGTAGCCTACCTGAAGATCAAAGAGCGCGTATAGTCGGCTGATGTAGGCCTTCTATTTGAAGAATTTAATATTTTGTTTTCTTATTTACTTCAATAGGTCATTTTCATGATGGTGTATACTACAACTACCAAAATCCTTCAGTTTTAGGGCTATTGTTTACAAAACCTAAATCAGAAAGGAAAAACGAAATAAATTCTGGTTGTTGTAGAATACGTCACGGTTCAGTTTTACTTCATGTTTTTACGTCACCATGATTTCACCAATAGCGTAGCTCCTTCGATATATAAACTCCCTTGATAGACTTGATACGCACTGATCGAAGGCAGAGGGCTTAAAACGCCAACTGGCGCCTTGATGAAAACTCAACATGCGCTTCTTAAGATATCGATTGTTACATTTTGTTTATAGACACCGATCTCGTCATGAAATCCGTTGCATAGCCTGCATAGCAAGATGTCAAAATACGTCTCACTACAGCACTATAAATGGAAGGTAAGGGGGCTTAACTACATATTGCTTATCTTGCTTAGTTTGGGTTTAGCTACGTATACAAACATTATTCAACAACCGAAAAATATCGATTTCAAAAAGGCGGTGAAACAAAATAGAACAGGCATTGTTCCAATTAGTGTCCGATCTCAGAACAGTGGTTATTTCTCTAATTTCTCTTTCACGTGTTATGTCAGGTTATGGTTAGGTTATGTTATGTATCCATCGCTTCGTATAACTTAAACGACCCAAATACAAAAAGACCTTATTCATAAATTGCGGCCGATTTATTATTCTTTTATATTCATGCTAATTATCCTAGCTAGCCTCAGTAGGAGATGTGCAAAATTCAAAAGAATTTTTGCTCCACTGAAAATAAATCGGCCGCCATTTATGAATAAGGTCCAGGTTCGCTTTTAAATTAATTTATCTCCTACGGTTTACCGTGTAGCCAATTTTAGTTCTTAGATGACCTAAAACTTCAGCTTTTTAAATTCATACATTGCGTACCGCGCCGGTGGTTTTTCAGGTTTTCAGTATAAACAGCGCTTTCTATTTTGTAGGGTAAATAGCCTAATTAGGGTAATTCCGCGTCACGCTTTCGCCATGCTGAATGCTTGACCAACCGAGATCTCTGGGGTCGAGACTGATTTTGACTCGTCGTTTTTTGTCATCACAAACTCTTTTCTACCCTGGGTATTTGAGGTTCTTTCGCGGCGCCAACTATACAAGGCTAGTTAAACATGTTCGCGCGAAAATCTTCTAACACTCAGAACGTTTCTAAAACTTTTACTTAAAGAAGCTAAAAGAGATGCCAATAAATAGGGTGTAATAGAGATCGTTTCCGAGTTACCGTGCTGTGCGTCAATTGAAGAATATGAGAGAGATGAGAGCGCGAGACAAGCCTCTGGCACCCCGAGAAAACTCTTTTCCGGCTATATTGAGGTAAAAAATACTGCCCATACTGTGATGAAACTGAGATGCCACAGGATAGTCGAATGACGAAATTCCGGTTGACTAGGCGCCGGTTTATAAATAGGGCGAAATTACGAGGGGGCGCGCGAGGGGAACGCAAGAAGGGAAGAGGTGTCTCCCTTTCGCGCTTTCCCCTCTCGCGCGCTTCCTCGAAATATCGCCCTATGAATAAGCCGGCGCTTACTATACAAGGCTAGTTAAACATGTTCGCGCGAAAATCTTCTAACACTCAGAACGTTTCTAAAACGTTTACTTAAAGAAGCTAAAAGAGATGCAAATAAATAGGGTGTAATAGAGATCGTTTTCGAGTTACCGTGCTGTGCGTCAATTGAAGAATCGGACCTCAGTGCTTTTGAAAAATCAATTCCGCTCTACACGCCTTCGATGGCGCGTGCATGTATATATTAAAAGAAGAACAGTTTCTAACAAACTCCAACTTTTAATTTGATGGCATAATCATAAATACGCACTGAATTTGAGTTTTCTTCAGTTTGGTTTAGTATTCAAAGTCTAATATTGTGATTATCTGAAGTTGTTTTTCAGTTGTGGAAAGTTGCTTGTTTTTCTTTTTAGTTCACCAGTGCGATTGGCTTATGACAACTTTGATGCTAGTGCTGCTGGAAAAGATTTGCCACCCCTAATGATCTTGCATGGCCTTTTGGGATCCAAACGAAATTTTAGAGAATTAGCCAAGATGTTCAACAAGGAAACTGGAAGACAGGTATAACTTATACTCTTAAGTTTGACAAGTTCCCTCCACTGTTTGGATTTTAAAATTACCTTAAACTGGCGCGCGGAAGCCAAGATACATTTTTTTCGGTTTTGCTTCCAAATTTAGCGCCGGTAAAATACTATCGTTTCAGTACCAACAGCTTTTTAGGCAAGCTCATTATTATGGCTTTTCCCTTAATTTTTAAAATTTAAGCAGGTAGAAGAAGAGGGAAAAGCCCTGAGGACTAGCAGTTGCTAAGGCTGTCAGCAGTCTCTCTCTGGATAGTCAAGCGGGCGAGCAAATCACGCGATCGGCGATTGACCGAGCGAGCAAGCGAATGTAATATGAACAGAGGGACTGGTTTCTCCTCGGCTCGTTCGTTCGCTTCAGTCTCGCCGAGATGGTTTTCGTAATCAGCTCGCCTGCTCGACAGACTGAAAAGAGACAGCCAACGGTCTAGTTGTTGCTTTTCAGGTAACTTGTTTTAAAATTCATTTTCCCGATGCTCAGTCTATAATCTTTCCCCTGTCCTTTTCTCACACGGCAGTGATCATTGCCGCTTGTTTTCACAGATTGTAACAGTAGATGCAAGAAATCACGGAGACAGTGAGCGTAGTCCAGAGATGGGTTTCTTTCTTCAGGCTTCAGATGTATACCATCTTATTCAAGAACTTGAGCTTTCCAAGGTGGTGATCTTGGCAAACAGTATGGGTGCGAAGACGGCGATGACATTCGCCTTGACTTATCCAGCTTCGTTAGATAGTCTTATAATTGTCGACACATCTCCATGGCCAAAAAGAAAACTTTTTGGAGAAAAATTTTTCCCACCAGGTTTAGCAGTAGTAAAGGCGATGGATTTAAATCTCATAAAAAACAAACGAGATGCTGACAAGATCTTGAAGGATGTGATGCCTGTAAGTTTTGAGCCCTTTGAGCCCCAATAGTATGCAATTCTCCTTACAATATTCCTAACTGTTCAAACACACAGGTGATGAAAACGAAGGAAATCATCACCAACACGTTACATAAGAAATATATGGAGGCCAGTAAGGAGAATATTCATGTTCATATTGGGAACTACCGTATACCCCGTTAACAGAAGCGAATCATGCCGGGCCATCGTAATGGGAGAGGGGGCGCGGGGCGGAGTGAATAAGGGGGTGCCCGGAATAGAAATGTTTGAGACTGAAAGGAGAGATAGAAAGATTAGGGGAGGGGGGGGGGGGGGCGGGCCCCACGGACCCCTCCTCTACATCGCTACGGGTTAGTGCAGCAAATAATTTTGCAAATTGCTTTGCTTTTGCATTGCTACGCTTTGTGATTGGTTAAAGAAACTCGTGTCACAACCAATCGAAGTAAAACCAAAACTAATGATGACCCTCGCGAGCATTTTCCCGCGCTTGTCGTCAGCTGCATGTAGTTTGCTCTGATTGGTTGATTGGATTGTCTGCGTCTGTTGTGATTGGTCAGAGTAATTACTTTTGGTTTGGTTTTGGTTTTACGACACTCAATTGAAAACTGCTGTAATACGGACACCGCAGGTACACGGTGAGTTAAGTCGCACTGGTACTCCGTTCACAAACGGAGCGCCTACACGGCTGGAGCTTAACCCGGTTTCTGTACTCCCGGCTCCCACCCCCTGGGGATGGGACGCTAGTCCATCGCATGGCTACCTTTCAGCACTACATTATGTTCGCCGTTAAACCAATGTGGAGCAAATTTTCTTGTATAAGGAAACATGAACACTACACAGCTGAGAGCAGGAATCGAACAGCTAACCTTCAAATGGAAGACGAGAATTTAGTTTTATCGACTGAGTCGATAAGGTAAATTGACCACCGTAAAATGATTCAAATAGCTGACGTTTCGAGCGCTAGCCCTTCGTCGGAGCGAATCAAGGAATTGTGGGTAGTGTGTGGTTTTATATAGTAAGCGGTGGAGCTACGCTATTGGTGGAAATTTGGTGACGTGAAAAACAAATGTAGATTAGTTGAATGAAAAGCGTTCGTTGATTCCGTGGGGTTTGAGAGTGCCGATTTGAAAGATGATTTTTTGTTCTAGGTTTTTACGGCTTTCTGTGTTACCCTGGTGTAGGGAAAGGCCGCAGATTGTCATGTGTTGTTTAGAATGGTTAGTAAGATTAAAATGGCGCGCGACTGGTTTGGATGCGTCTTTGTCATTTTTTTCAACGTCTCGGAGATGTTCACGAAAACGGTCGCCCAGTCTCCTCCCTGTTTCGCCAATGTATATCTTTTTGCAAAAAGTACATGTTATGCAGTAGATAACATTTACGGAGGTGCATGTAAAACGATCAGTGATTTTAATAGATCGTTTGGGTCCTGTTATTTTGTCCGCGTTGTGAATGAAAGGACAAGTGTTACATCGTGTGCGTGTGCATTTGAAAGTTCCCGGTACATCGTCAGATTTCAGTGCGCTCGTAACTAGAAAGTTGCCTATGTTTTTGTCACGTTTGAATGAAATTAGTGGGGGTTGTGAAAAAATTCTGCCAGTTTCGGGGTCGTTTTGGAGTAATTTGAAATTTTTTAAAATGATGCTTTTGACTGTGTTGTTGTGTGGGTGGAAAGTGAGGGTGAATGGAATTCTCTCGTTCTCTTCCTTCTGTGGCGTTTGTAGTGCTGATTGTCTGTCGATCTGTTGTGCACGTTGTTGGCCCGTATTAACAACAGAGTCAGGGTACCCACGTTTCTTGAAAAACTGGCACATTTCTTCTGATTTGTTGGAAAAATCAGAGTCATCACTACATAGACGTCGAAGTCTGAGAAATTGAGAATACGGAATGGCGTTTTTAACGTGCGATGGATGTGAGGATAAATGTAACAGATAACAGATGAATGTAATGTAACAGATGAATGTAACAGATAACTGTGCACCTCCGTAAATGTTATCTACTGCATAACATGTACTTTTTGCAAAAAGATATACATTGGCGAAACAGGGAGGAGACTGGGCGACCGTTTTCGTGAACATCTCCGAGACGTTGAAAAAAATGACAAAGACGCATCCAAACCAGTCGCGCGCCATTTTAATCTTACTAACCATTCTAAACAACACATGACAATCTGCGGCCTTTCCCTACACCAGGGTAACACAGAAAGCCGTAAAAACCTAGAACAAAAAATCATCTTTCAAATCGGCACTCTCAAACCCCACGGAATCAACGAACGCTTTTCATTCAACTAATCTACATTTGTTTTTCACGTCACCAAATTTCCACCAATAGCGTAGCTCCACCGCTTACTATATAAAACCACACACTACCCACAATTCCTTGATTCGCTCCGACGAAGGGCTAGCGCTCGAAACGTCAGCTATTTGAATCATTTTACGGTGGTCAATTTACCTTATCGACTCAGTCGATAAAACTAAATTCTCGTGTTTCATCCCCCCACCGACGCAGCACCACAGTTTCTCTAGAAACTAACCCCCTTCAAATGGAAGGTTCGACGAGCTTACCATAACACCACAGCGTCTCCACAATACGGACGCCTCCGGCACGGACCATGGAAACTGTCGGGAATAACGGGGTTGTTAGCATTGAGAAAAATGTTCTTTAACTTTCTGTACCTTTTTTAAAGAAGCTATGTGACGAGAATTTTAGTAGTAGAGAAAGTAGTAGTAGTAGTAGTAGTAGTAGTAGTAGTAGTAGTAGTAGTAGTAGTAGTAGTAGTAGTAGTAGTAGTATAGTAGTAGTAGTAGTAGTAGTAGTAGTAGTAGTAGTAGTAGTAGTAGTAGTAAGACAATTATTTTTATTCTCAGAGCACTAGTACAATAATTTTAAACAAAAATGGAGCATTAGTTTTGCCAATGGGTTTCACTTCTATAACTGTCTTTTGGGCTACAGTAACATTTAAAATGATGACATTCCCCCTTTAAGGTTGGGCGGGCGCCTGGAGCTCGAATGTTTTAATTTCTTCAAAAAAGTTTTAAATGCTACTTAAACTTTGTGGATTAAGGTTGTTAGATATGGCTTAATTATTGTATTTTTTTCTAATAATTCACGTAGATCGAAGTTTTGAGGTCATACTTGTTGAAAAACCTTGAGAAAACTGACTCTGGATTTATATGGAAAGTGAATCTGGAAGCCGTGGAGAACAATCTCTCAGAGATTCTGAGTTTTCCAAAACAATTCGCACACCAGCAGTTTGATGGAAGAGCTCTGTTTATTGGGGGAGGTGAATCAGACTACATCCTGTAAGTATAACACCACATGTCATTCTTCCAGGCCATCCTCGGGCATTAAACGTTTGAGATTTGGGTTGCTGAAATTCCAACACCCGGGACAAAAATGCTGTTGAAATCCCCCATTGCAATATCATATTAGAAATGATCAAAGACTTCTATGAGCCAACTCGTGAATACGGAACGCTCTTAGTATAAGATTCTGCACGTCTTCGGACCCTCCCCTCCCCTCTCCTAGTGCGGAATAAGTTGTGACACATCTGATGTTGTCTCCAGCAATTGCATGCGCGCATACGCATGCTGCCTTTTCAATACCCTCACTCTTGAAACTTGGCTGTTACCATGCTTGCAAAGCTTAAAGACTCCATTCCATGTAGTCGTCTGCAAGCAAAATTATTTTTTGTTTTTTAAACAGTGACGTTAACCGTTAGCAAAGATTAACATTCAACATTTACACTGCTAGCAGTCTCCTCTGGATAGTCGTGCGGGCGAGCAAATACGCGATCGACGATCGACAGAGCGGCGAGCAAGCAAAAGTAATGCGAACAGAGGGGGCACTGGGGAAGAGGCGAGAAAGGAGGGAGGCTCGTTCGCTCGCTCCGCGGGGGCTCCGCCTCTTCCCCAGTTTCCCCTCGGCTCGTTCGCTCGCTCCAGTCTCGCCCGCTCGATTGACTGAAAAGGGTCAGCTAGCAGAACTAGCAGTCTATTCGACATTTGTTTTGACAGTTTTCTTTTCTTTTTTAAGTGAAGAGGATTATCCCGACATATACAAGTTATTCCCCAGAGCTGACATCAAATTTATACCTGACAGCAGGCATTGGCTTATCATTGAAAAACCAGTGGAATTTGCGCAAACTGTGTTGAATTTCCTTGCGAAAGGTGCTCAAAATCAGATTCCACAGCAATGATTTGTTAAACTGGACAAAAAGAAAGATTTGTTTTATCGACTTTATTGAACAAAAACTTACAACAATAGAATGGACCAAAGGGAGAGGCGTGAACGGAACTTGAAGCCCCATGCGAGGCACCTACTTAAAATATAGTTAAATAAGGGACTAAAGGCCGGCACACACTAGGGGACATGTTGCGGGGACATGAAGCGGGACATGTTGCAGCGACAGTTTTCCTCGTGTCACATCCTTGTTTTTGCGAAAAAGTTCTGTTGCAGGGACACAATTTTGTCCCCGCAACATGTTGCATGAAATTCAGCTGGTTTGAATTCTTACGTCATAAAGCGGGGACAAAATGCTTCCCATTTCGATGTCGCATCGTGTGCACTGCTCTTGCAAACTGTCCCCGCTGCAAAATAGAAATGAACCAATAAAAACGCGCCATTGATTATTCCATGAGCCTTCAGTAGTAGGCGCCCTTAGTGATTTCTCTGATTTTTATACTTCAATCCGCTTTGTGTGCACCAGCTTGCGTACTGTCCCTGCAACATGTGCCTATGCTGTGCACACGAGGGGGCTTGTCCCCGCTTTATGTTCCCGCAACATGTCCCCTAGTGTGTGCCGGTCTTAACAGTTAATCATACGGGGATAGATCTTTTTCTGTTGCCTCCACCGTGTTATGGAACTCGCTTCCTTTACACCTTTGCAACTGTAAGTCTGCTAACACTTTTAAGTCACAACTTAAAACCTATCTTTTCAATTTGTGATTTTTAATTTTATTATTCTTGCATATTTATAATATTGTTGTATCATAGCAGTATTATATTGTATCATAGTAGCGTTACAGTCTATAGTCTATAGTTTTCTTCTTGTAGGATTTTTAGGTTTTATGTTAGGTCACTGTAAGAGCATTGAGACTTTGTAAAATGCTCTCAATTTATATTATTATTATTAATAACAAAATTAAGTAATAAAATAAGGGTGAAAGGGGCAGGTACGAAATAGTGAACACGTACACAACATATCTACATAAAAAAAACAGAGTTATGACTGAAGAGGAATACAATTGAGTGAGAAAAACTTTAAAAGAACCGGAACTAAGGAGACTACTTGGAAGAGTTATTTTACATACAGTGTTTCATAGATTTACAGTGCGATTAACGGGAGTGTTCGTCGGAAATTTTCGAAAACACCCTAAAAATTACCAGAATCTCGTTTGATAGGCGTGGCTCAAATATATTTCTACCCCTAAGAGGTACCAATTTTAAACAACACAAGAAATGTTCTGTCAGAATTTTTCGGCTCAAAACCTCAAAAGATACCGCGATAATTTTAACCATGATCATTTTAGATTACAGCACCCTAAGCGGTACCAATCTACAAATGTTGACCCTTTAAAAGGTGCGACGAGCACCCATGCCATTTTCATATCAATGTCTCCCCCCGGAGGGGGGAAAGGGGGGAGGAGGTAAATAAGTGGACGTTGTTTTCTCGTAAACGAAAACTATGACCTGCCATCAATCATACATCAAATTATTCCTTACGGTCGATGTATTGTATTGTAACTATAACGTTTTTTCAAGTATTTAGTTTAAAGTATGCTTCCAGCAATTTTTCTGAAAAAAAAATTGTCTGAGGGGCCAGGGGGATCTACGTTGTAGTTAGCAACTTAAGTATTTTTACAGTGCCACTAAAGACTGGTTGGCATTAAAATTCAGTGACGTCATAGTCGAACAATAAAGTTTGCTCTGTCGAATATTTTGTCATACGTCATCAATCTTGGCAACCACCCATAAAACAAGAATAAACACAATAAATGTGCTTGACTATCTAACTCAGTTGGGGAAGTTAAAATTCGATACCGTTCTTTCAAGAACTATCACAGTTATATAAACAAAAAGGAAAGGCAAAGATTTAGGGTCTTTCTGCGTGTACCGGTACTCATTGTCTTTTATTGTTTGTGAGGTATTGTATATTGAATATATTAGGTCTTGTTTTGCATTTGTATTATTGTCGTTCTTTGTTCCTTTTGTTTTATCATCTGTCCTCCGGTACACACAGAAACAACCAAGATTTAGCTCTGTGTAACGTGCCAAGTAGCACCCAGTCTTCGTCCCTTTAAAAAATAACTGACCTACATAAAATAGCTTAAACACAAATGAACACAGAAAGGTTTAGATAATAATTTGGTATATCCTCCGAGGAAGCAATTGCCAAAAATAAGTCTAAAAGAGGATTTCCTTTACGGGTCAACATTTACCTTCGTAAAAAGTATGTAAATAATTCACTGTCGCGTAAATTTAATTTGTTGCCAGAATATTACTTCAGAAATATTGAACTTGTGGAAGAGCGGAAGAGTTAACGGGGAATCGTTAACGGATGGTTTATTTTAGCCTGGGAAGCTAGCTTCACGGCATCTCACCTGTTCAGGTTCTTCGGTTTGCTGCCATGGAGTGTACAGAGTACCTGTTTTCTTGTTTTTACATTCATGTCCATTGAAAACCAATCAGTACTGACATAGTGTGAAGAAGAACGATTGAAGATACAGCTCTTTTTCTATTAGGGATAAATGACCTCGTAGTCGAATAATAAAGTTTGCTCTGTCGAATATTTTGTCATACGTCATTAATCTTGGGATCCACCCATAAACAAGAACGAAAACAATAAATGCGCTTGAATGGGGTTAGTTTCTAGAGAAACTGTGGTGCTGCGTCGGTGGGGGGATGAAACACGAGAATTTAGTTTTATCGACTGAGTCGATAAGGTAAATTGACCACCGTAAAAAGATTCAAATAGCTGACGTTTCGAGCGCTATTCGCTCCGACGAAGGGCTAGCGCTCGAAACGTCAGCTATTTGAATCTTTTTACGGTGGTCAATTTACCTTATCGACTCAGTCGATAAAACTAAATAAATGCGCTTGCCTATCTTACTTACTTACGCTTACTCGGTTGGGGAAGTTAAAACCCTATTCCGTTCTTTCAAGAACTATCACAGTTATAACAAAAAGGAAAAACAAAGATTTAGCTCTGTGTAACATGCAAACTTGCACCCAGTCTGCGTCTCTTTAAAAAATAACGGACCTACAGTAAAATAGCTTAAACACACATGAACACAGAAAGGTTTAGTTTTAGATAATAATTTGGCATATCTTTTGAGGAAGCAATTGCTAAAAATAAGTCTAAAAGAGGATGTCCTCTGCAGGTAAACATTTACTTTCGTAAAAGTATGTACAGTTAATAATCCACTGTCGCTTAAATTTAATTTTGCCAAAAAAATTACTGCGTGTGTCGTTTATGCAAATACAACTAAATAAGACTCAGTGGAGTTTTGTAACTGAGTGTTTTTATGCATAGAACTTCTGCGGACTTTTGTCTTCAGTCAAAACTGTGCCAAAAGCATATCAGGATATATTTTGCTTCAATTTATGTTCGTAGTTTAAAAATAAGCGCCTGGCTATTTTTTTCCTAGCTTTCACAATGACGTTTTTTTTTTTATTTCGAAACTGAATAAATGATTGATCAGTTACCAAAACTTGTTGTATAGCTTTTCCTTTATTTTCATTACCATTTATAATTAGTGTTATATATTTATTTGAAAGTAAATTCTGTCCGTTATATAGAGAAAGTGTTGTGTGGGTTTCTTAGAATGCTAACTTATCTCCTGCTATCAAAACCTGTTAGTAATTACCAATAATAATTATGCCAAATAAGCAGCTGCCTTTTCCGCAAACAAATACTCTTATTCTGAATAATTCAGAAGAAGTTGACTTTCTGAAGAGCGCAAAAGGCACGTACAGCGCAAAAGTTAACTGATGGTTTGTTTTAGCCCGAGAAGCTAACTTCACGTCCCAGTCTCGCCAGTTCACGCTCTTAATTCGGTTTGCATACTGTTATCGGGTGTTCAAAGTTCCTGTTTTCTTGTCTTTACATTCCTGATGTCTATTAATGACTTATCAATACTGCGGACACAGTGTGCAGGACGGCGATTGAAGATACAGCTACAGAAATTCATATACAATCATTAGGAACATGGCGACAGCAAACTTTACAGGAGATGGAAAGGAGAAGAAAGCTGAACAACTGTTCGGTTGCTCGGCAGCTTTTACTGGTGAAATACACTACGATTCATTGACATTTCTTTCAGTTTTTAACGCTTTTTTCTCCACAACCGCAATTCTGTTGAACACTCTGATCTTAGTTTCCCTTCACAAGGTGTCTTCACTTCATTCACCGACCAAACTCTTGCTTCGAAATTTAGCAACAACTGGCATTCTCGTTGGTCTTATTTCAGAGCCCCTTGTGGTCGTCTACTGGACGTTTTTGATGAAAAAACGCTGGAATATTTGCAGCTACACATTTTTACTAAGTTTAAAAATGGGCTACCTGTTATGTGGAGTGCCGTCTCTTTTTACAGTAACTGCAATGAGCGTAGATAAACTTCTCGCCCTATCATTGGGGCTAAGATACAGACAAATTGTGACTTTAAAGCGAACGTCGGTTGTTGTAGTTATGTTTTGGTTGGTGAGTATTAGCTTGTCAGCTGTGTTCGTGAGGGAAAACCTAATAGTCATATCATGGATTAGCTTTATAACTACAGCTCTCTGTTTAGTAACCTCAATTGTATCTTACACAAACATTTTCTTCGCTCTCCGTCATCACCAAAATCATGTACATGACATCGCTCATCAGGGACAAACAAGCCCACTGAACATAGCGCGATACGGAAAGGCAGTGTCTAGTGCATTGTGGCTGCAGATGACATTACTTATTTGTTATTTACCTCATTGTGTTGTGTCAGGTTTGACAAGTCGTCAGAGACTTTCACCATCTATTTCTTTAGTCAGACAATTCACAGTAACCTTAGTTTTCTTAAACTCAACACTGAACCCGATTCTTTATTTGTGGAAACTCAAAGAAGTAAGACAAGCTGTGAAAGAACTTTGGCGTTCACCATCCTGAGTCAAAACACATTAATTTGTAAATAATGTAAGTGTCTTTAAGCAATTTCAGAAAACAGAAGCTAATTTGTCAAACATTTAGTTTTATCTTAATATAGTGCGGGCCATGTGAACTTCTCCGCATGAATCGTCCATCATTAGGGCGACTTTGGAATTAAAAAGTTCGGGAGCCGCGGGGCCATTTTTTAAAACATTGCGATGAATAAAATTAGGCAATTATAAAACGGAATCGTGTGCCAAAATATAAATTAAGAAAAAACTTTTCAGGTTTAGTCTTTCTTTAGTGGATATTTGAACTTTTTAACGCATTCCACTTCAACAGTACTTCAGAATACTAGTTTATATGTCACATTTTTCTTTCCAAAATTAGGAAAACTTAAGTAATTCAGTGAAAAAAATTTGGCACGTAAAGAAATTTCACCACCGCGTAAAACTTTGCGGTAGCTCGCTGATTCTGTTGTCAAGAAAGATATATTTGCAAGTGCTGTTGTTATTGTACCAGGCATAAAAGATAAACTGAAAACTGCATGTAAAAAAAACGAAAACAATAAAAGATTGTTAATTAAAAACAGGAAAAACAAGTCATGAATATTCTTTGAATATACTGACTTTTACGAGCATTTTGATTGGTCATTATCCATGATTTATTAGAGCATAGATGAATAGCTGACGTCATGAAGAATTTGCCGGTTATTTCTTTGAAAATGTGGACGAGATTATTTCGGAAAGGGCAAGTGAAGGCATTGTGAAAAGGTTCAGCAGAAGCTATTGACAATTAAGAAAAAGACGAAACCGAAGCGAAAAGCAGTTTTGTTACGTGGAAAATGCCGAAATATGAAAACAGGTTTTTTTAGCTGGCGGGAACGTCGCTAGTGAGAACCAGCCCTAAAGAGCAAGGTTCACGAATTACTAATAAGTTTACAAGACCCCATCCACACACATGCATGATCGATCATCTTATTTGTGAACAACAACTTCTATAACGCGTTTTTAGGGAGAGTTTTCCGTCCGCAGTTATGCGCATGCGTATACTCAGGGGCAGTAACTCGTCCCCAAGACTTTCTCCGTATTCAAAATGGCGGCGCGTAGAAACCCCTGGTTAACAGAAGGCTGGTTTCAGTACACCTTGATTTTGTTAGATAACGTCTAAACCTCGTTTAAATAACCGGCCCTGAAAGATTAAGGCGTTATTTTCAAACCAAGCCTTGGCGTTAAGCAGCTACAAACAGCTTAGGACTCAATTATGAACATACGGGCAACTGTCTCTGGATCGAAAGGCGATATAAACAATTGCGGTGTTTCATTTTTGCATATGTTTAATCTATTACTGATGCAGTGAAAACTTCCCTCGTGTTTCCTGCGTCCCCTTTGTCTCATATACTAAGCTTTAACTATAAAATGCACGAAATTAGACAGCTTTCTAACCATACATATATTTGTATTTTGTTGTTAATGTTAAGTATATAAAAAAAGAACAAACCCATTAGTTTAGTAAACGAGTAACCAGTACCTCGTGTGCACCTCTTATTTCATTCGTTCTCTTTAACAATGGATTTCATTGTGCTTTTATCTATTGCTTTCTCAACCAATAGTATTGCCGCTTGAGTGAAGTGCTGTTTGCCCCTAGTAACAGCAACGTAAATAATGACATGTACTGCGGAGACTTGAAAGGCATCTGTTCTACAGCTTAGCTAATAAACGACCGGGCGAGTCAGTCAGCAATCCAAAGAAAGATCCATCTGAATAACCGGGCAAGTTAAACTGCCATGGCCGATCATTTCTGCACTGCCCAGTTGAATGATCTAGCACAACTTGTTCGCCTCCAGGGAGCTTCCATTTTGGCTTTCTGTGTTTTAAACTTGGTGTTTTCTCTCGTAGCAATTCTTGGAAATATTTTAGTTATTTACGCCTTGTGGAAAGCTTCATCAATGCCGGCCACTGTAAAGAAGTTGTTCCTGAGTCTTGCTTTCTCCGATCTTTTTGTGGGAATGTTGCCGCAACTTATATTCGGTGTTATTCTCGCAGTATCGTTAAAGATGGCATCAACTGTAGACTATAACTTTGCCTCGTTCTGCCCAACAATGTTAACAGTATTTTTTTATCTTTCTTGTCTTCTCGCCATTGCATCTTTCCTGAATGTTACCGCCATTGCAGTCGACAGACTTCTCGCTGTCTCACTCCATCTACGATATCAAGAGCTTGTCACTTCTAAGCGTGTCGTTGTTGTCTTGGTGATTTTATGGTTAACAAGTGCTGTCACTGCCTCCGTATTAATTTTCCATCCAAAAGGCTCTGAAATGGCAGTCATGGCTGGACTATTAGTAGGACAACTAGCAGGACTATTTTTGACAACTGTGGCATATTGTCGTATTTACAAAGTTGCACAATACCACCAGAATCAGATACACAGCCAACTTCAGATGCAAAATGCCCCAGCAATGGAGCTCCTCCGACAAAGAAAGTCCGCCTATAACGCTTTGATTGTCTATGTTGTTTTTCTATTTTGCTATGTTCCACTTTTTTTGTCTCTGACAATATCGTATGCGACAAAAAATTGGGGAATTTCAACTTTGCTAGCTACAACGGCGTCGTTATTCTTGATTTATCTCAATTCATCATTAAACCCCCTTATTTATTGTTGGCGATATCGAGAAATTCGCGAAATTGTAAAAAACACAGTGAAGAAAATATTTCGCATTAACGAGAATATGACAGAGGAAAGAGACGTTCATTAGATGGTGGTTAGGCTTGGTACGACTAGCGACATAACGATCATATTCATGAAGTCGCAGAACATAATCATCAGACTGCGAATCATCGACATATAATCATAATCATAAGAAAATGCTCGATCACTTTAATTATGATTAAGTATATGGTTATGATTATGCCGCGCTTAAATTATTATGATTATGTCGCGCTTAAAAATTAATTAGCGACAAAACCATAATCATAACAACGTAAATGAGCTTGTGTGTTCTGGCCAATAAACGTTTAGGTCCAGTTCTTCCCAGTCGGACTCATTTCACGGCGTCCGTTGACTTGGAGAGTTAAGCTGGTTTTGTCGAACGGATTTAAGACATCTGTCTCCACTAGATCATATAAAGCTTATATTTATGATTATGATTATGATCGATATGTTGCTAGCGGTGCCAAGCCTTTCTAAATCTCTAAAGAACGACTGTCTTTCTATTTTTTCGACTTTTTCAGGTACGCACGTGCGTACGTGCGTACAGGTAGCTACGCCCCTGCCGACCCTCCAAATGTAATGAATCCACGAATACAAAACAGATAAATAACTATTAATAACAACTGAATAAATAATAAATAAATAGAAACCAGATGAAAATAATCTGACTTTTTCTTTAGACCAAGTAACAATAACTATAAGCAACAAAGTGCATAAAAGTGTAAGTGTATAGAGTAAGTGTATAAGTGTATAAAGTGTATAAAAGTGTAAAAGAATATTACAAAACATTTGTGATTAAACATTTTTTAAAGGAAATAAAATATTTGTAAGTTAGATAGATTAGTTTGTTACAATAATAAAGTAAAAGAAATAGAACGACATTTTTGCTATTGCTGTTGTTAAAGTCTTCTTTTCTTTTACGCATGCGCAGTGCTCTAGTGGTAAGTTTGACGGATTTGCGATCAGAAGGGGTTGATTGTCCCGGAGACTGTAACGTATCGAAATCTTTCTCACCTAGGTTCCTTGTGAATTACTCACACACTCATTCTCATCGTGCCCAGTGGCACATATAAAGGCCTCTACAAGGTCCAGCCAAGCCGTTCTGTCCTGTGGTGATCTAACGGCGCTTTCCCATCTATTTCTAGCATAACATAACATAACATAACATAAAACCTTTATTTTAACACAATAAGAGTTAAAGCTAAAAAGCTTGTGGGGTCGTATAGCCCTGATAGCACTTCTCATCTCTCCCAGTATCGTTCTCCTCAGTATGGTTCTCCTCCATGTTGTTCGTGGACGTTACCCGTTTCCTTCGTCCCTCTGGAGTCCAGGTCAGGGCTGTTCTTACATGCGCCGTAGGATCCATTCTTAACACATGCCCAAGCCATTCCCATCTTCTTCGTCGAAGAATGATGTCCATTGTTTCTTGCCCTGTGGCCTCAGTGTAGGAGTCTAGCGTTGGAGATTTTATTCGGCCAGAACATTACCGAATAGTACTACACAAACAATGACTAGATTGGATAAAACGTCACGTTATACAGAGCTAAATTAAACGAGTAGTTTGGGAATAAATTGTAGGTTTATAAGGATGGGAGTGGATCACAGTTCATCAAATTTTATCCCTGACAGGCGGTCCAGAAATAAAAAAATGCCATTCAGGCCCCGGTTGTTCAAAAGGTGGATAGCGCTATCCACCGGATAAATCACAAAGATCCAGCGGATAACCGTGTACAAAACCAATTTGTTATCTACTGGACAGCGATTTATCTGGTGGATAGCGCTATTCACCTTTTGAACAACCGGGGCCTGGTGGAACTTCAAGAGCCAGTTATTTAAACTAGGTTTAGTTTCCGTCTCACTTTTTCTCAAAGGGTGATACCTGGTATTTCTCAGTTGAGAATTTGGGTATTACCCATGTTCTGAGTTTGATCAAATTCACACCCGCGTGTGAATGTCCATGTGAATGTCCATGTGAAGAGACGATTTTGTACTGTAACCAGTCAAGACTGTGCAGTTCGTGCACTGATTTCACAGGTAGCCCAAGCTATATGTGTCACAGTAACCGTTACGAGCGAAATTATAAGGATTTGTATGAGAAAAAACGGTCCATTCTAGGAGCTAAAAAATACGAACAAGATTTCAATAAAAATTGCCTACCTTACTTCGCTTGTGTGTTTCCTAGTCTCCTGTGTGGTTTTTGGGGCGATTTAGAGCGTTTCCAGTGAGTTTTAGTTCCATTGCTTTCTCTATATATATCCTTATATATAGAATATCCTTATATAGAGAGAAAGCAATGGAACTAAAACTCACTGGAAACGCTCTAAATCGCCCCAAAAACCACACAGGAGACAAGGAAACACACAAGCGAAGTAAGGTAGGCAATTTTCATTGAAATCTTGTTCGTATTTTTTAGCTCCTAGAATGGACCGTTTTTTCTCATACAAATCCTTATAATTTCACTCGTAACGCGTTCGTAACGGTTACTGTGACACATATAGCTTGGGCTACCTGTGCTGATTTCCACGGATATTGACAAACTCGGAGAAAAGACAGAATGCATTTGTAGCACTCTCCACAAACAGATGCATCCTTTCCCGCGACACTGTCTAGTAATTTTGGTAGTCCACAACATCGGTTGGAATGTGAGTGGAATTCATACCGGGGTCTTTGACAGACGGTATGTAGCTGTTCCATTCAGGTTGGCACGTGGTGCAGGTAGAACACTTTGTTTTTGAACGCTTTTGCTTTTGTTTAGCTGTATAGATCACAGGAGACGTTAAAATGTAGTAAGAGCCTGCGGCTCGTTGGCCACTTTTTTGTTTTTACTACATTTTGACGTCACCTGTGTTGAACATGAATATCTTTAATAGCTCGGCCCAGACAGCCACCTACTCAGTAAGAAGGCTTGGCGTCTAAGCATTGCTTTGATTACGTAACCAGGCCATCTTGCTGGAACGCCTTGCAATGATGTGCAAAATGGGCTTTTTTCGACTAAACAGATTAATTCAATCTTATAGACATCGTCTTCCTCATAAGTGTTGCATAGCACGTTATAAAAATGCTCTTCCGTACAGTACTGTCACTGGAAGGTAAGGGTGTCCGATTGTGAAAGACAAATACGATGTAGCTTGTATTGCATTTTCCCAGTTATATATTAATGTTACCTTCAAGTGATTTGAACTTGCTTGTAGAACGACAAAGCGTTGATATTTTTATGTATTTTTTTATGTATTGTATTTTTATGTCTGTGAATATATTACATTCCATATATAAGAATATATGTGTAAACCATACCAGGGATTGGAGACATTGCCGAAACCGTATAATGTTTGCATAACTGATTTACCACTTTTTGGAGGTTTCAATAATTCAGTTTTCAAGTTAAGTTATTGGTATCTTCCGACAAAAGAATGTCTGGAAAGCACCCACTAAGGTAATTAGTAACCTTATATACCCCTCTTAACAATATCTTACTACAACCTACTATTGTCAACATACATTATTCTTTAAATGCAGACATATGAAGTAGGTTATCCCTATTCAATCATCAGATTCATCACTCCTTTTAATACTTCATCTCTGTCTAATATAAGGAGACACCTCTCATTATCAGACTGTTGACACATCAGTTAGTCCAACATGAACTGTCAACTGAAGGAAGAGTTTACATTTTACTAACATTTTTCTTTTTTTGTAAATAGTTCATCTGTAAGATTAGCTTATGACAGCATTGATGCGAACTCTGATGGAGAAGATTTACCACCTCTAGTTATATTACATGGCCTGTTTGGATCCAAAACAAACTGGAGGACTTTAGCAAAGCTTTTTCACAGGGAAACTGGGAGAAAGGTTATTATATTTTTGTAAATTTTTCATTCTCAGTGGTGCAGTGGTTAGCACATTTGGACTTTTGGGCCTGGTTGTTCGAAAACAGGTTAACGCTAACCCGAGATTAAAACTTAACCGAGGATTTAATTTCTCCTGTTAAAAATATTTTCAAAAGCTAATTTTAAGCTACATTTGAAGACAAGTCAAAGTCAAAACTAAATAGCAGAAAATTAATACTTTGGAAAAATCTCCATTCATTTGATGAATTATTTAAGTGGAATCAAAATTGATGCACTGGGTTAACTTAATCATGAAAGTTAATCATGCTTTGAACAACCCAGCTCAGGTCTGAAGGTCGGTGGTTCAAGAGCTGGTCTCGGCCATCCTGTTGTTTCCTTAGACAAGAAACTTTACTCCACATTGTCCCTCTCCTGCCATGTGTATAAATGGGTACCGGTGACAAATGCTAGGGGGTAACCCTGTGATGGACCAGCATCCCATCCAGGGGGGAGTAACAATATTCCTAGTTGCTCCATACTACAGAAACCGGGTTAAGCACAGCCATATGAGTGTCCTATGGCTTGTGTGGGCCACCTGTGGTTCATGTGAGACTTTACATCTTGTGAATGTAGATTGGTTTTTAGATCTTCCTGCTTGCCTGAAAATGTCTTCTTTGTGGAGGTATTAGGTTAAAAACAGACTGGGAAGGGCTCTTCCCGCTGCTGTCACTGCCACTGCTATGCCCACCTGTCACTCATATCTGACCACTCCCATGGGGTCTGCTGTATCTCAGATTTCAGTTTAAGCCCTGTTCTCATTTCTCTTCTTTACAGATTGTAACAGTAGATGCAAGAAATCATGGTGAAAGTGGACACACTCCAGAAATGAACTATTTTCTTCAGGCTTTAGATGTATGCCATCTTTTCCAAGAACTGGAGCTGTCCAAGGCCATCGTTATGGGCCACAGTATGGGAGGCAAAACAGCCATGACATTTGCACTTTCGCATCCTGAATCAGTAGACAGTCTTATAGTTGTTGACATGTCTCCAACTAAACTTTCTTTAGATGAAGATATTCCACGATATTTAGCAACAAAGCGCGCAATGAATTTAAATCTCATTAAGGACAGGCGAGATGCTGAAAAGATGTTGATGGATGTTGTTCCTGTAAGTTTATATTAATCTCTGAAATTTTGAAATTAATTGACCAACCATTACATTTTTAAAATACTCCTGACCAGGTTTATTGTCAAGTACATGTAGTCTGTCACAATGTGTCCAGTTAAAGCTGGTTTACTGACCTAGCATAGTAAATATAAAGGGTAGCCTGCATTGATCTGGGGATAAGAGGGTATGGGATGGGGGTGGTATTGGAATTTAAAGTGATGGGGGGTGTGAACAATCTTTTCATTTCAGGGGGGGGAGGGGGTTAAAATCCTTATAAAATTTTGCCCAATTTTTTTTTAGGTAGTAAATAAATAAATTTATGCATTTGTATAGCGCAAGTAAGTAAGTAAGTAAGAGTCTGACGGTATTTTTTGGGGGTACAGGAAAAGGGCAGGGCTGGGTAGGGTCTTATTGTGAAGGTTAAAAATTCTGTTTATTCTCTCAGCACAGGACTACCATCCTCTATTTAGCCTTTTCTAGGTGCGATATTTAGGGCTTTTTAAACAGATTAAAATAAACTAAAAACTTTCAAAAATATGAATACAATATGAACTTTGTTGTTTTGTTGGTTTAACACTTGCAAAGGTGGTTTTACAAACTTGAAGTTCATCATGGTCCACCACACAAACGGAGGATGTGGTATCAGATATGATAACAGGCGCTAGGCATGATGACATTTTTGGTTTTAATTTTTGACAATGGGAGCCTTAAATTATGGCTTCTTTCACACAACATTCTCTCTGGTTATGGAACTTCTTACTTTAAAGTTCAATATTATTATTGTTTTCAACAATCCTAAAAAAATATATAAAAAGTAAATCCACATGACAATAATTGTGTAGTTACATATATGTTGTGGTGCAATTTTGTCCCTGGTGCAAATTTTATTTTCCTTTGTTTTGAGGTATGGTAATGTATGATAATGAGTTTTAAACAAAGGAAAATAAAATTTGCACCAAGGATAAAATTGAACCACAACATATGTCTGAGAAATTTATTGTATAGATTTTCTCTTTAATTTCAGAACTCATTTTTGAGATCATTTTTCTTAACAAATCTTGTGAAGACTGCCACTGGATTTAAATGGCGAATTAATCTAGAAGCCTTGGAAAACAACATCTCAGAAGTGTCAAGTTTTCCAACGAATTTCCCACATCAACACTTTAATGGAAGAGCTCTTTTTGTTGGTGGAGCTAGATCAGATTATGTCAGGTAAGTTGCACATGGAGTTATAAATTAAGATACCAAAACAATTCTTTCTTTGAATTGCCCATAATACACTTAATGCTCTGTAAATGCTCTTGGGAATATGCAGTCCTCCCAAGAGAATTTACAAACAATAGTTTATGCAAAATTTGGGGGGCAAACAAAGTGTATTATGGGCAATTCGAAAATAGAGAATACAATATAAATTGTAGGGTTTTTTTTTCAGTCTTCCAGGAGCTTGTGGTAGGGAGCCTTAGCTAGGAGAAAATTTAAATTAGACATGTCAAGAAAAAGATAACTTGGTCCCAGACACAAAAATTCATATACTCTGTTCTTTTAACCCTTTCACTACCAGAGTCAATTGTGGAGACATGCAGCAAAGTTCTAACTTTTGAGTCTGTCAATGAAATCCTATGGTATGACCATTCAAATGAAACCTCTTCAGCAGTACTTTTGCATGGTACCATTTGTTCTAACTTTTGAGTCTGTTGATGAAATCCTATGGTGTGACCATTCATATGAAACCTCTTCAGCAGTACTTTTGCATGGTACCATTTGTTCTAACTTTTGAGTCTGTTGATGAAATCCTATGGTGTGACCATTCAAATGAAACCTCTTCGGCAGTACTTTTGCATGGTACCATTTGTTTTGCAATATTTTACAAAATGAAATTTGGATTTTTTTTTTATTTTTGGCACTCTTGGGAGATATAAATAAAATGGTTAAAATATGGATGCCCCTTTGGCATCCATATTTTAAGAAGGTTCAACTGTAATCCATTTTCAAAATACCTGTGGTTTTCCTAGGTAATGCAAGATTTTATGTTATTCTATTTATAACCAGTTGAGACCCGTTGTCTAATTACCCACTCGGGTATATTTATAAAAATAATTAGTTGGCAATTATGAATGATGAGCTGCAGATGATAAAGAACTCTTTAATAATTATTGTGATCCTGAAATCCAATAACTTTAGTGGGGATCACTTTTACACTCAAGATCTGAACTGGGATTTACAGACATATATTATACATGTGATGTGAACAATTGCATATAATTTGCCTAGTTAATAGTAATGCGTTTGAAACAAATTCTGATGAATGCAATAAATTGTTTTAATTTTGTTGTAGAGTAGAAGATTATCCGGCCATCCACAAACTATTTCCCAGAGCAGAAATAAAATTTATACCAGACAGCGGACACTGGCTGCATGCAGAAAAACCACTGGAATTTGTACAAACTGTGACAGCGTTTCTAGATGATTGTCTGCAACATCATGATGAACCATCAGAAGAAGACGAAAACTGATATGAATTGTCACTTGTAGTACCCAGGTCAAATTTGACAGTTGTATCCCATGAATGTCTGTAAATTTAAGAACAATTTGAGTACTGCACGATACCAAGAATGCAGTTGACAAACATTCAATGGTTAGAATTAGCTAAATGGCTGTATTAACAGGTGTGCACTACACATAAAATTATTTTGTAATAATTATTTTATTGTAATTGCATTTGCTGCCATTTTAATTAACCTGCTTTATCAAATAAAGTATGCATGTATGTAGTGTCCAATTTACGCAGGGTTGACCAGCAGAACTCAACAACAGTTTTGAAAATCATCATTTCCTAATCTGAACAAAGAATGTAATTAAGCCCATAACTGTCAGAAAAATTTTAAATATATTGTTTTATTATTTAAACAAAATATCGCAAGATCAAATATTAATGTGAAAATTTACTGCAATATAAGTAAAGTGTACAAATATGAGCCATTTTTAGACTGAAAGGTCCATGCGTAAATGTTTAATGCTTTTAATTATTTGAGCACAACATTTATTTAATGTCAAGTTAGTATTAATTTGATTAATAATGTCAGGGGTGGGGAAGGGCAAGTGTTAAGGATGGGTTGATAGTATTTCTTGCACAGGGAGCCTAAGTTCGTGGAGGGGGGGGGGGGATGAGTGTTAATTGAGGATGGTTTGAAACACAGGATTTCTGTTTACTTGGATGTCCTGTAGTGTGAAAGTAAGTGTGTCTTTGTACAGGGAACTTATCACATGTTTGGGGTTCCCCAAGACATGAATGCACGTGTAACTTTTCTTGCAACAGTTGTAGAAGAGGAATAGAGTTCTATTTTTGCGACACTGCACACAACAAATTGCATTGCAACACCCCTAAAAACACTAAGTTGTGCACAACATTGGAAGAAACGTTGCACTGTGTGTTTGGGCCTTTACTGTAACATTGAACACTTAATGACTGGGCCCGAGGGAAACAGTGAATTTTGTTTCCAGAGAATCTTGATGTTCGTCTCAGGGAAACATGGAGATTCGAGGGAAACAAACTTAACTGTTTCCCGAGGGATCAGTCATTAAGTGATTTGTTGTATAGCAACACAAAAAAACAACACAACACAGTTTGGAAAATGCGCTCGAGGTAAACATAAATTGCATCACAATCATGCCAACTTTTTGTCACAGTCTGATCATGTGCCCGAGCGGGCAACAGTGCAATGTTACCCTCTGGCGTCAAAATTGTTGCCCACTTAGGTCAATCAACCAATCAACACATGCGTTGTATTAAGAAAAACTCCAGCTATATAACAAAGAGGTTTAACAACCAAATATTTGCTGTATTTATTCACTTCATCAGGCCACAGGTCAGAAGTGAAATTTGTACGGCAGTAGAGTAGCCATTGCAACCACACTGTTTAAGTGTTGTTTTTAGTAACTATCATTAACAACATTTGATGTGCATACGACCTTTACGCGGTCATTATCCCTTGACTGCTCCTGTCACAGGGAGTAGTTCTCACTTTGATATTGCAACTTTATGACCACTATTACATACTATTGTTTAATTTTCAATGGAAGCATAGCCTTGCATGGGTCTTGGGTCTCTTTTGTGCCCTTTGCATTTGGATTACCTACTGAAGTGTATATATAATAAAAAATAGCATTTTTTATTGATCTCTTTTTGGTTTATTTGTGTAGAGTGCCCAATAAAGCTGCTAAGAAACACTAATGCAATATTTTTCAATCTTTCAATACTTTATTTTTTGAATTACAAGCACTTCATCAACTCTCCCAACAAATCCCATTCTTATAAAGTAACAAGAGGGTTTCTCTCGGCAAGTGTGACATTAAAAAATTAATTTATTCACAGCTGCGTCATTTATTCTTGAGCACCTTGTAAGGTCAGGGTTGACTTGAAAACCTTTGAAATACCTGCAACACTGTTCTAAAGTATCAGTATTTTGTGAACCATTTGTGTGCAGTATGTGTTATAACTACAGTACAATCCTGCTATAACAATCTATTTTCTTAAACCTCTTACCTTCTTGTACAAAAATAAAACTTGTTTCCCTAGGTACTGCGGTACAGAGACAGTAAGCATATATGATTCACCAGTTGAGTTGTATAAGAAAACAATTAAGTGATCACAGCAAAAGGATAATTTTTATCGTTATGTTTGATCATCTTCCGCTAATTTTTCATCATTTCACAAAAAAGAAATAACAATTTATTAAAGGTTCAGGTTTTAATGTTCGAAGTGTCGGCTTTTGCAGAACTAAGTCTGTAGAAAGTGTGGAAAGGTCTTTGTACGATTCAGACCTTCAGCAAATTTGATCTCTTTCCAGCTGCATTATTGCTTCATTTTTAAGTGCTACAGCTTTCAGTTTTACTGACTACTTGCACAAGAGCAGTAGACACAAATGATTTGGTATCAGCTGAGTTGATGAAGTAAATTGTCTACCATAAAGGGAGTCAAAAGCTGGCAGTTCAAGCATAGCAGAAAAAAGTTTTCAGATAGCTGGATCATACTGTAATATAAATATGTAACATTCTACCTACTTACTACTTCCCCTTTGAAACTAATACTAAATAATTATTACAATATTATATCGTGTTACAGTGTTAGAGCTCTGTGTGCTCAGTGCCATCAAATTCATCATCTTCCTCAGTTCCAGGTCCTTCAGTTGCTTCCTCATCTTCCTCATCCCCAGGCTCCTCTCCCTCATCCCCAGTCTCCTCTTCCTCATCTCTGTCTTCCTCCTCTGCCCATGTTCCTTCTGGCTCCTCTTGTTCATCTTCCCAGGGTTCCTCGGGCACTTCACTCCTAGCTTCTTCTGATTTCATCATGCCATGCTTTTCTAAAATCTGACAGATTTCCTCTTTACTTTTCTCGGAGACATCCTCTTCCTGGTAAAAAAAGAAAAAACATTGGAGAATGTCACTCCCTTAGTTCAACCCTGCTATCAATTTGTTCATGGGAGGTGGGTAGCAGTAGGTCAGGGGGCTGCCTGACAGGGTGAAATGCAGTGAGACCTATGTCCTAAGGCCATTACGTTAGCGGTGAATGCCAGGCAGAACCCTTAACAAGTTGGCAAATACGAGCCCTGGCAGGTCTATGAAGGGCTTGTTATCATCTCAGACTTACATTGCACATCATGACTTTTGAAACCTAGCTAGAGGCCTTGTGCATCCCTTAAGACCCATGAAGACAAAAATGATGATGAAGGACTCATGGATCAAGTGTTCCACTGTTGATAGATCATGAAGTGTATATGTACAGCATGCAAGGGTGCAGAGCACAAGGAAATGACCAGGCCCCGGTTCCTGGAAAGCCGATTAGCTCTAATCCACGATTAAATCATCCTAATCGAGGGATAAAATTTATCCTTCGATTAGATTCTGTTCCTGAAAGCACGATTAGCGCTTACCAAGGGATAAAATAAGGGTTAAATTTAATCCACCTAGCAAGGTCGATTAACTCACTAATCATTGAAAAATTTTTGTCAAAACAAACAAAATGGCGGAGTAAACTGTTCGTTAAGTTGGTCCAGGAAATATAGAAAGCAACTTATACTAGAAATAGTTCCTCTTGGCAATTTAAATGATAGATGAACATTCTGTCCTTACAGATTTTGGAGAGAATAAACCGAGTTTTCGGCAGAAAAATGTCATTTGCAGCGAAAGGTGATCGAGCCAAGGTGGCGAACACTCGCAAACACGCAAATCTTTCATTCTCGGCAATTACTCAAAATAATAAAGCTCTTGCTAAGCTTACAGCAATCTTACTAACTTTTTTGAACGGTAGGATTTAAGAGATGTAGTTTTCGTATATAGCTTTCACAAAGCAGAATATATGAAGCTTTGCTTTCAGTTAACTTATATTTTTGAAAAGCAAGATAAAAACAACACGCCATTAAATATTCTTTTAGCGCTCGCAATAGCGTAAATTTTAAAATGTCATATAAACTCTTTACATATCGTTTTACTGGTTTGGGGATTCTATCCAAGAATACTTGAATTAAATAATTATTTTTGCAGCATTTGTAGTAGAAAAGGGTGGTGAAAAGATCGCAAAAATAAGATATAAGGGGTCATATAAGCGTAAGCTTAAATCGATGTCAAATAGAAGATGACTGAAGACGAGTTTATTTTTTTAGCGTGAACTCTATACACAATCAAAGCTACGATGTTGGTACAATGTAAAAAAACTATCAAAGCTCTTTCTCTTAAATCGCTGCTTTATTATTCAGATTTAATCAAAAGGTTACATGGCTGACAATTTTAGCTAATTTGACAAAGGAATAATCAAATAAACTCACCGATTCGGTTTACAGCTTTATCAGTTTTAACTTACATTTCGTTCACCGAGTCATTGAACTGAATCATTGATTTTCATTCTGTTTCCTTTGACCAAATCGCAAGAGATTACGTTTCTTTTCTTCAACTAAAACAACCAATATAAAGGTTTGATTTGTAGAATTTGTGACGAGACTCTGAGTCAGAATGGAAAACAAGCTTGCAAGCTTCGTGTGAGACGCGAGCACCCGAGCGAAACGCCTTTTTTCCCTGCCTTTTTCCCGCGCATTGTCATTTTCGCGCGCGCCTGCATGTGAATAACTGGTCAAACCGGTTTATTCTGAGTTTAATCGGGGGATAGTTAATCAAGGGTTAAATCCGTTTTCAGGAACGCCTTTTTATCCCTCGATTAGTTATCCTAGGAATAAGAAATTTAATCGTGGATTAACCGCTAATCGAGGGATAGTTTAATCGGCTTTTCAGGAACCGGGGCCAGGAGTGGACAATTGCTTCTTTTCCTCTTATTATCTCGCACCTCATAATCTGAGAAAACAGTTTAGGTTGTGAGCAATCAAATCATTTGACCACAAGTAATATAAAGCAAAGACTTCTTTTCTCTCTTGCCTCACAAATGCACATGTATATGTATATTTAAATTTGCTTTTCACTGTTCAACAGGGACAAAGGTATTATTTTCAGTCTACATACATATACCGTAGATCAAGGTGAAAGCTTGATGAAGATTTGTATTGCATATAACATACCAGAACCACTTTGTTGTCAGCATTCAAAAACACCAATGCTGGATCCTTGCCAGGAATATACCTGATCTTTACATCATGGCTACAAATTATTAAGGATTATGGCAATGAAAATTAACTACACTAAATTTATAACTAATTCATTGACACTGAGGCAGGTACATGTAAATGGTGTCTACAGGAAGGAAGCCACATGAGACTATACTGCTGAGTGTTCTATCAGAAAACCACTAAATCTTACAAGATACAGTTTTATATATACAAATCATACTTTCGCAGAGGCAGCTAACTTTGGCCATTAAACTCTGGCCATCTTACTGTGGTGGCTGTGTTAATGAACGTATATTTAATTAATTGTACAGTTTGTACACTGCATATAAGACAATGCTAATGCTTGTAGCAAGTCTTTTTATGAGCTAAGTGGCCCATGGACCTGCACTATTAGAGAAATATTACACTGCTCCTCCCTTATTGGCTGTCATTAGAGGCCAGGGATTACCCCTGGCTACTACACTTCTGACTGCCAGCTACATGTACTTTCATAGACAAACAAGGCAAAGCTACTAATGAACTGTTTCTTTTTTCCCTGTCTACTTTTCCACTTCCCCGGCTACTTCAAACACTAGTGATAGTCCTAAGGAAGTCATCACAAGGATGCCCGCAGCATTTTGTTTGCAGGGCCGGTACCCATTTGTACACCTAGAGTAGGTGGAGAAACCCAGCCAGTTCACAAATCAAGTCATACAAATAATACCGCAAGCAATGTAGACCGTAAATGGTTAATACACAGATTACAATGCACACTGTAACAATCATTGCTTGAAGTAATCATATTATTAAATTGTGAAGGTCTTAGGAGTCATGGTATGTACTATTATTATTGTAAACACAAGGATACTAATGAGGCAATAGCCCTCTAATGAAGGCCTTCACCTGTTAAATAAGAAAAAAATATAAAATTTACAATATGCTTATCAGAGCAAATCAAGGATTATGGGTTTTGACTGGCTTACAGCTGTATATATGAAATGGCGGAGCAGCTACGCTATTGGTGGAAACATGCTAATGTAAAAAGCAAGAATAAATTAGTTGAATGAAATTTTTTCTGTTTTATGTAACACCACACTTTCTTTAGAAACTAACTCCTTTATTTATTAATTTAATTTTGAAATCCAGAGACCCCAGGTTTAAAGGGGCTATGTCGCGAGGATGGCGGGTGAGTACTGGGTACTAACAACTTGAAAAATGTCCGGTGGCTTTTTATCAAGTTGGCGGCCATTACTGTCGAATTCGCTGCAATCCGTTCCATCCCATCGTATTGCGTGGAAGGATAGAACTCAAGTTTACAAATTAGTTAGAGTATGTACTTGGCTAGATTTTTGTTAAATTCTTTCTGCGATTTGTTAGTCGTACAGTGTACCTTCGAAAAATTCTATGTCTTCCAGTAGTGGTGGAAGTTGGGTAGGAATTTAAAAGCGAAATCGATCGTGTGTTTGTTTACCTCACGTGGTTAAAACTTGCGATAAAACTTGCCGCGATCCGGGAGGGAACAAAAACGAAATGGTCTGCCTCCTGCCAATAATTTATTGATTCTTAACTTCTTAATTTTTAATTACAATCCATTTTCCTTGAAAATCTCTAAAGGCCAATTTACATGGTACAACTTTATTGCATACAAAACGCTTATGCCATTGCTTACGATATGACTTGAGTTGATTTGCACGACGCAATTCGTGTTGTAAGCATGTCGTAAACATGGTTTGAGCGTGTCGCATGCGACAAAGTTGTAATGGTAAATTGGCCTTAAAAGGAGACAAGTTCATACACTAGATGACAATGATTATGATTGTGTTAGAAAAAATAATGCTATTAACAGAGGACTGTGGATATAGAATCAGTAGAAAATCCTACAGACGGAGATAAGCTCAGCAAATAAGCATTCAGAATTGAGTATGTGACTTTGTATAAACCTTATGCATAAATGGCAGTCGATCTATCATTCTTTTATATGTATTATAATTAGCCTCAATGGCCTCATTTTTAGAGTAAAAATTCTTTTGAATTTTGCACATGTTACCGAGGTCAATTAACATAAGTTAACTCTCTTAGTGCATATGACAGATTTTTTTGCATTTGCTTATTGGAATCTACATGGCGTTCTGATAAGAAAGTCAAAACAAAAATTTTTTCTATATCGATTTTTCTTGTCCATCATTTAGCCGTCTAAAAACGTGAAATTTCACTTCCGTTGTCAGGGGCGTAGCCAGGATTTCTTCAGAGGTACGCACAATCACTAATTTCAAACACCCCTCACCTCCCCACCCCCAACCCAAAAGTCCCAAATCTTTCTTTTTTTTCGACTTTTTCAGGTACGCACGTGCATATGTGCGTACAGGTAGCTATGCCCCTGGTTGTGTTACAAAACTGTGCAAGAAGAAAGACTGGAAATAGTCCACTGTGATGTCAATACAAGAATGCCAGTGTTGCGGTTTCTCAGTTCCTCTGTTTTTGGGTTCATGTTGCTACAACCATAGACAACACACCTTAATAGAACCATGTTTCTTCCTCAGGGCACACCAAAAAATGTGAGGAACCGACGAGAAACCTCGACACTGGCATTCTTGTATTGATGTCACAGCGGACTATTTCCAGTCTTTCTTCTTACGTGGTTTTGTACCCCACCGGAAGTGAAATTTCACGTTTTTAGACGGCTAAAACACGGAAAAGAAAATCGATATCGAAAAAACTCTTGCTTTTGATTTAAGAACACCATGTAGATTCCATTGAGCAAATAAAAATAAATCTGTCATACACACTTTAAAACAGACACCACTGTAAGGCAGGCACCTATCTAAGAGGGACATCAATATTTATTGGCTGGTTCTCACCAGGTCGAATTTCATTTTTCATCAATAACTTAACTGTCTGTATGGTGGACACCTCTCTAAGATGGACAGCTGAAGCTGGTCCTGAAGGTTTTTGTCTACAGATTTCACTGTTCATACAAAAGAATAATAAATTGACTGCCATTTCTGCATAAGGTGTATATGTTGTGGTTTAAATTTTTCTTTGGTTTAAAAATTTTCAAACCAGTTTGATTTTGATTTTCCTTTGTCTCAGATTCATTATCATAATGTGACACAAAAGAAAACAAAAATTGAACTGGTTTAAAAAAATTTAAACCAAAGAAAAATTTGAACCACAACATATACACTTCAAGTCTAGAAAACCCTTAAGTAGCTTTAAACTAATTAAGCATACCTCTGGAAGAGAATTCAAACGTCATCCACCACAAGTCTGAGGATAACAAAATACAAGGGTGTGTTATTGACCTTATTATTCACAAGCTGTTATTGACTGTTTGTATATAAATATCTGTGGAAACCCTGAAGGGAAGTTTTCTATTTCTTTTATGAAACATACTTCTTTTATGAGAAAATAAATGCTTAACATAATTTCCTAGTGTTAACTAATTAGAGCACTCCAAGTATCTAGCTTATTTTATAATTTCCTCTTTCCTTACATGGATTTGATGCTGTCACAAAGCAGACTTTCAAGAAGTAGATTAGAGATTGATGCAAAGATATTTTGTGTGTGTGTGTTGTGTGGCTCCCCCGCTGCCCACTCCCCTCCCCTCCCCCCCCCCCCCCCCCCCCCCCCCCAAATCCAACGTCTGGCCACGTCAGTGTCTGGATCGAGTTGAATGTAAAGACACACTCCTTTGCCACTGTTGTTCTTTGAAACTGTTGTTACTACTTAAACAGAGTAATTAAAAATCACCTAACTTTAAGCTAAGCCTTTATACAGCCGTGAACGCGAATAAACACGCCGTCGCGATACATATCATGCTGGTATTTTTTAAGGCGACATGAACCGACCGATAAATGCCCGATGAATAAATGAGATGATAAAGCTTATAAAACTTTTTGAAACACTGAAACGAAGCATAATGACTTCTATCAAATTGGATTTTACTTGCTAAGCGAAAAGGCTGAGAATAAATGTGTTATTTAAAAATAGCAAAGCTTTGACCAGCATTTCTGAAATGCAACAGAGCAGATAAGTTGGCTTATACAAAGCTTCAGTTGACAAATAAATAGAGCCTGATAAAACAATTTTAGATTTTACAAACCTCTAAGCGAGCTCTCACGATAGGTCCCTTGTTCGTGTCTTGTTTCTCGTCACAGAATGTGACTGTGAGAGTGGTAAAGAGAAGAAATGCGGACAGCCACATGTTGCAGCCGTGGTCCTCCTTCGCTTTTGTGTGTTCGACACTGGGAACCAGCGGGGGTTGGAAGCCTATCCTATGATGCAACGCAACAAGTTACGCGCGAAATGTGAAGAGAGCAAACAGGCTTTCCGCAAATTTCCGGTAATTACCGAAACCTTCCGAGTTTACCCGAACCTTGCCTAAGGTAGTCGTCTACTTCAAATTGCGTCTGTTCGATTTCAGTTATAGATCACAGATGACGTCAAAATAATGCTTCGGATTTCTGTAATCAGTCATATGTTTTTAGAGAGCGGGTGATTAACCTGTCCCGCGACAACAAGACTTGGGGTATCAGGGGCAGCTTTTAATTTATTAGGCCTCCTCCCCTCGATAAAGAAAGGTAGCCTGTTCCAGCTTCTTAGATAGTGAGAAGGAGCGAATAAAAAAGGCTCGTCCCAACATTTTTCGCTTGCCCTTGCTATCTGAGACAGCTCCGCGCTCTCTCCACGCGCACAAATTCTCCTTTTCCAGGGCTCATACTCTTTTCAGATTTTAAAATTCCATGACTTTCCATGACGTTTTGCATGACGTTTTTAAATTTTTCATGACCTCGAGTTAACCTTTTTTAACTTTTTTTAAATTTTTATCTTACTTTATTATCCCCAACGTATGCTACCTTAGTGATTTGTACCATGAACATAATTTCCCATGGCTTTCCAGGCTTGGAAAATGAAATTATACTATTCCCATGAGCGTACGAACCAAGGGTCGATTTCCGCCGCTTTCTCGCGTCCGGTCTCTGAGCCTGGACTCGTTTCCCGAACAGCGGCTGGTAGTCGAGACTAGTACGAACACTGCTTTCTAGCGCCTGCCACGCGGGCTAATGCGGCAAGGTTAGACAGTTCCTCGCCGGCACAGCCATGACAGAGTAGCAGCCCAAGGTAAAGATTTTCCACGATTTACTGCACACTATGTTTCTTTCTTGTATCACATTTATTATCATTTAATTTTACATCTTTGTTGTTTGTACGGACCAAGTCATATTTATCTCACCACATTAAGGCAGCGTTAAAAACATGCGGTTTTCACTGTTTCGTGAACTGGACACCTTACGAGGTTTACACAATGTATTCTTTATCAAAATATTACTGACGAACAGAAGAACAGACCCCATATAGCGGGCAGAGAACTGTAGGATAGAGCTCAGATTAAGCAAAGAATAGCGTTTGGGGGTTAAGCACTGATCTACAGTGTTTATAGTTAAGCAGTGATTTGAAAATGGTTAGCTTTCATTTGTTGTAATAAGTAACTACATACATTTTAAAAATTACAGCTCCCGACAGCTAGCCCTCATTGATGTAGTGGATATGGATATTAGTGAACGACTCAGATGGATCTTTTTCCTTGTTACCCTAACGTAGACAATGAAATTTCAAGTGAAAAAGAAGTGTCAGTTTGATGGAAACGAGTGTTGACCAACTCCAAACCGCATCGAAAACGAACAGTTTGGAAGTGTTTACACAGAAATGATTTTAAAATCAGTCAACCTGTTTTACGTGTGAATGCTACATAACCTTGCTCACTAGGAAACGGGATTGATCCAGCCCTACACAGAACGCAGTCACGTGACCAATAACTATGGTACTGACACAACATTTTCATCCAAGCAGTAAAAATAAACAGAGGAGAAACGTCTTAATGAGTAGAAAAAAAATTCTACCGCGAGTTCATAGAAAGTACTATAAAAATAATCAATTTTAAGAAAACGAAAACGGACTGTTCACGGTGAATGCCACAACTGCGCTCTGTCAAGAGAAACATGTGTGATCTGACCTAGATTTAGCAGAGCCTGCGCGTAGACGTCTTCAATTTCATGGTAGAGTCTACCTTCTATAGCTCAGAAGGAGGTCGGATACTTACTGAGAATTATATAATGTAATGTCGACACTTAGAATTTTATTTTCAATAAATTTTTAAGTGTAAAAAAGAAAATCTAAAATCCCCACTCAGGATTGAACCTGTGACCCCAGCTAGGGTTAGGCTTACATAACCTACCGTACCACAGTACCACCTAGCTTCTCGGGTTGTTTAGGCCTAAATTTAACTATATAAACATCTAACCCCAACCTCAACTGAAAGGCAATCAGTTACTTCGTTATATAAGTTCAATAAGGTGTCCGACCTCCTTCTGAGCTATGGAATCTAGACTCTTCCCAATTTCATTTGCTGGAAGGAAATAGGAGACATCTGAGCGCAGGCGTGACCTAGCAGAGTTTATTACCAAAAGAAATGCTTAATACAATGCCCGTTCTTATACAGAGGCCCATTATCAATCTGGGAAAAAAACTTGGGAAACTTGTGCAGACAATGTCTAGTGCGGGCACAAGAAAAAGTCGCCTGCGAGAGCATGCCGTTTTTAAGGTTCTTGTTGTTTCAGATGGACTCGAGATAACCGCGTAAAATTCGATAGTTCATCTCGACGCATAGTATGTCTTGGAGCGGAATTTACACTTTTCTAACATCACAGAAATGTAATAAGCATTTGCTTGCCTAAGTTCGTACCAAGCAGATCATGCATTTCCTGTAAAAGCACGGGTATTGGTTCTACATATAGATGTATATTAAACGTTTCATCAACTTAGAAAACTGTTTAGCTGAGAAATAAACAAAATACTACCCATACATTAAGAAGATGAAATCGTTGTTTTCCTGCATGGCTGAAGGCCAAGCTAATATAATAAGAGGGGTCGAAGAGAATCCAGCTAAAAAGGAACATTTACGTTTGAAGGTGTTTTCAGTTGATAGTTAGCTTGTTCCAGGCATTTAGATTGCGGACAGCAGCACGGAGGAAAACTGGGAACGAATAAGACGCGGCGATCGGAGAGAAGGAAGGAAAGCTCGCTCTTTCGCGCCGTTCCCTCTCCGTCGATTTAGCACACGCATAATCTTTTCTATCTTCAAGCGCCGCTATCCTTCGTTGCTCATCTGAACGCCTGGGACAGGCAAGTTGACGGTTTCATCGCTGTTATAATTACACTGCATTCCACTCCTTCTAACAGCATTTAAAATCTACCGGACGTAAATAATCAGTCTTATAGCAGTTTTCAATTAAGTGTCGTAAAACCAAAACCAAAGTTATAACTCTGGCCAATCACAGACGCAGACAATCTAATGAACCAATCAGAACACGAAGCAAATACATGTCGCCGGTGCCAAGCGCGGGAAAACGCAAGCGAGTCAGTTACGATTGTTTTGGTTTGACTTCTGATTGGTTACGAACTTGGTGCGAGAATTTTTAGCCAATCACAAAGCGTAGCAATGCAAAGCCACAGCAATAGCGAAATTAATTTCCACACTCAATTGAAAAACGCTCTATTTCTCATAACTGAACATTAATTTATCTTAACATCTTCAGGAAATCCTCAGTTTCGGGCCTCAATCTCTAATATCAACAACAACGCACATTAACTGAAGGATCGCGACAGCTAGCAACCTTTCAGTTATGCTTCAAATCAACGGGCACGAAAAGCCTAACTGCAAATTTCGTGCCACGAGCCTCATTCACGAGTCCCTGGTCCCCGAATATCGAGGAATATAAATTATATAATTAATTTAATTTAATTCACTTTACGCGGATTGTTTATCGTTAAGTTTTTATGGCCTCCACGATGATCAAAACGCAATCCTTGTCGACGATAACGAGAAGCGTTTCGTGACGACCGTGACAACACCAGTTTATCGTTTCAGGTTGGTAGGCCTGTACACACAAGTTCAAGCTCCCTTCTGTGTTCGGCTCAGGGCGAAACCCGGACAGTCTTTAAGGTTTATACAATAATAATTACACTTATAAAATTCATTAATAATTCATAACAGTTATGACAAATCAATAGGTGGTATTTGAGTCACATGTACACCTCTGTAAACCCCAATACAAATCAACTGAGTTGATGAATTATTAAACAGTAGAATAGGCCATTTCCGAGTTACCTTTAGCCTCTCTATCAAAGCAAGGCTAGGTGCGAAACCTTTCATATGAAAACGAGTTTTCATTCACATGCAAATAAGTTTTATTTGCATGTGAATGAAAACTCATTTTCATATGAAAGGTTTCGCACCTAGCCTCGCTTTGATAGAGAGGCTAAGGGCAACTCGGAAATGGCCTATTAACTTGTGATACAGATCTCTATTCATTGTTTCATTTCATAAGTACGATAAAATATTCTCGTCCGATCTGTATGGGCGTTTGCAATGGCTCGCCTTCGGCTCGGCTCGCCATTGTAAACGCCCATACAGATCGGACGAGAATATGTTATCTTCAACATATTAGCCTCCCAAGTGAAGAACAGGCCACCGAAGGCCACAAAATATTACGAATGGAGTGTGAACCATTTACATGGCTTAAATAATTGAAATTTAACTTAAACGTACAATACCTACGACGAGTTTCTCCATTAGCGGATTAGGAAAACGTTTCTCTATACATTGAAACAATTACTCCAACTCCATACGTTTTAAACGTTAAGTATGTTACCGATACATTGGTAATAGACTCTATACGAATGGACTATATAACTTAATGTTATCCTCGAATATTCTTACAAATAACAATATATTCACCTAACTTAACATTCACGTTTGTTTTCTATGTACAGGCATTTTGAGTGAAATATTTATCTTATTACTTGACGTACCGCCACAGTATTCTTGGACATAAATTCTACTTCACTATAAATCTCTCAATAAGTTACAGACAAGTCAAATCGCCCCTAAAACATTTTGCCACTAACATCTCGCTCCGCAATACAAAAGACAACTCCCCTTCTATGCTGTTTATAAGCTTGGGGCGAAACGTTAAGGGTGAAATATCCAGGGGGCAAAGTGACCGCAGTTCACAGCACTAGGGCTGGTTAAATAATTTAAGGCAACTTTTCCTAATAGTAGAGGTTAGCCCTATTGATTCTACTAATTTCAATGACAGGTTTTTTTTCCTGTTTTACCGATTGCTGATAATTCCTGTTTTACTGGTTCTTGATGAGCTCTTGGACTTTGGCCACCAGTCCCCGCGCCACATTTAACGCAGCCCTCGCATCATGACGCTCAGCCATTTCTGTAAGATACAGGGAAACACACATTTACGGCGAGAACAACGCTTCGCATTAACGGGCTTATTTCTATTTTATTTGCATCTAAGTTAATTCCAAGATGCAAAAACGCCAAATCAAATGAAATTCTGTAAATACAGACGAAGCTCTCGTAAGCGGATAGAAAAATTGTCCGTACTAAACTGGAGCTGACCACTTAGGAAATGATTCTCGTAAGAGTAGAATTCAAAGTGGGTTTTGTCAAGGCGGTAGTAAGTAGAGCTGTCCGATTACGAGAGTGTCCGCACAGAGAGCTTCGACTGTACGAGTTCAGTTCAGACCTGGTCAGTCTTTTCTGTTTAAACTACCTTTTTGGAGACTTACCATTGAAAAATTTGATGATGTCGGTGAAGTCCATTTTGTTGTCCAAAATAATATCTCTACAAAGCAAGGGAAGTAAAATTCAATCAATTAAAGTCAAACCTCAGATAACCAACACAGCGGACAGTTCATAGCCAGGGTTAATCCCACCGCTGCCAACAAATGTAAGAGAGCTCAAAACCTTACACTTTTAATCCTAAACTCAACACTGAAAAACGGATCACAACACACAAGATTCGTTCATACAAGTTTCTGCGCAGATCCGTCTTACTAGGGCTAAGGCCCGCACGCTGCACCCGCATACGGAACTTTCCACTGTAACATTACTGTCAAAAAGATGACTTGGCAAGAAAGCAAATTAAAATCGCAGTTTGTAACAAATATTCTGCGTTGTGCGCGAGAGGAAAGGGCAGGAAACAAGAAATCTGAGAACAAGAAAGAAGATGAAAGTTAGTATATAGAGAGTTTTATTACCTGTAAAAATGGAGCAGTGCAAGAGCAATGAAGAGAACAAAGTGCTCGGAGGTGCAGTGTCTCGCGGCCCAGATTGATTCCCACACTACAAACACATCATCATATACGAGTTCTGAAAACAAAAACGGGCAAAGTACCATGATAATAAACAGTCGTGAGCGAGGAGACAACAGACAGATGACTGAAAACAATCGCCCTCAATTCCAGAAAAAAAAATAAAATAATAACTTTCATTCTACTCGACAAAATTGTAAACGAATGAAGCTTTAGCTACTGTATTCTAGTTTCAAGAGGTGCACATGTACCTCTTTTGAAGTCGAGAAGAAACCATCTGTAGCAGAAGTAAAAATGTGTTAGGTCTCCATTTTGTTGAAGGTGTTCAAACATTTCTGGGTCCAGGATCTGGGCAGAGATAAATAAAAGATTAAAACAAAACAAAAAAAACAACAAAAAAAAACAACCGTTTGTTATATTCAATTGTACACGGTGATTCTTACTTTTGAGTCTGTGGATGAAATTATTAAGTGTGACCATTAACATGAAAGCTTTCGAGCAGTACTTTCACATCGTGAAGTTTGTTTTTCGGGATTTAACAAAAGGAAATTTATGACTTTTAAAATTGAAGAGTGAAGAACTAAACCTACTTGGATCAAGGATCTCATGTTAGCAAAGTGCTTGTCCATGGCTCCACCGTGCGGGAAGTTGTTGTTCATTCTTTGCATGAGATCCACAAAACAGCTGTAGGTGATCGCCTCTGTAAACAAAATGACAGGAAATTGGTATGAACTTCGACGAAAATTCTCTAACGTTGCGAGACCAGCTCTAGCTGACCGCTTTAGAGACTTCAGCCTGGTTTCCATATAATCGTCCATAATCATATAATCGTCTCGATCGTCCCAATCGCTTCAAACACTAGCGACCTTCAGATTTGACTACGAGTACGAAATCGAGTACGAGTACGACTTTGGAATTTCGAGATAATTGTATCCACCGAACTGTAACTCCTTCCTGTTGCTGACTAACACGTAAATAAACGTTAGGGATAAGATTGGTGTGATAATTAAGTATATGAGGCACACGAATTTGGTTTGAAAACTCGTACTCGTACTCAATCTCGTACTCGTAGTCCAATCTGAAGGTCGCTACTATTGAGACGACTGGGACGATCCGGACGACTATTGGCTTTCCATAAAATCGCCTCGTTCGTCTGAAAGAGTGAGAGCACGCGGTCTTCTCCGTCCATTTGGAATATTTGGCCTATCTCCATATGACAGTTAAGTCGTGTGTATTTGTTCTTGTAATCCTTATTAAACTTGTTCTATAAACACTCATACTATTGTACCTTCTCCGTGAACGTGGTCATGGAAGCGTTAAACTGAAACTCCGACGCCATTTTGGAATGCAGAAAGTGAAATGAATTCTGGGACAAACTGATGCTTTCTGGGATAGATTTAGATCGCCTCGGTCGTCTCTGTCGTGTGTGAATGGTTTCTATATGATCGCTTCAGATCTTCCACGGTCGTCCCGAAAAGAAGTCAGTTCTATCCAAGCGACCGAGGTCGCCTCGGTCATCCCAGTCGTTTGGGATTATTTTTAGTTTTGATGTTTGATTTTTGGGAGTTAAACGGTTAAGAGGTTTAACTGACCAAACATACAAAAAGAGGTTGACACGTAACTCACCATCATCAAAGACAACAAGAAGAGGTGCCACAAGATCACACATTCCTTGAACGTAACCAACATCCAGGGTCTTCCAAACGTAACTACAGGTTAACACAAATTAGAAACTGTTAGAGCAGTTTTCAATTGTGTCGTAAAACCAAAACCAAAGTAATTACTCTGACCAATCACAGAACTCGCAGACAATCCAATGAACCAATCAGAGCTCGAAGCAAATACATGCAGCCGGCACCAAGCGCGAGAAAACGCGTGCGAGCAAATCACGATTACTTTTGGTTTTACTTCTGATTGGTTGATAAAATGGCGCGAGATTTTTTAACCAATCAGAAAGCGTAGCAATGCAAAACCAAAGCAATTACGAAATTACTTTCGACACTCAATTGAAAACTGCTTTATACCATGAAATACAGTTGAACAGCGAGAACTAGAAGAATTAGATGAAATACAAAAATGTTGAAAAATTATCGAATAATTATAAGTCTCAACAATTAGCTCCCCAAGTAAATACCCTAACACACTTAAATAAAGTTTCTTACTATTTCTGTAACGAGTGAAGAAGAGAAAATGCGAGATGTTGGGTTTAAGGCTAGTTGTAGTCGAGATACTGTCGAATTTTATCTATGAATCTTTATTTCCCCCATGTAGCAGTACTAGCAAATCGTTTTCTCTGCAGTCCTTTGTTTATTTTTTCCCACAATGATTTCAAACAGGCTTTTTTATACATGTATCCTAGCTAGAATTGGCGCTATCGTTATATCATTACCTGCTGATAACATTCCTAAGTTTATTGAGGTTTTCGTGAGTGAAGTACGGATAGTTTCGATCGCATCTCAACACGTCTTTCTCGATGCGGTGGAGGTTTAAACCGAAGTCATCAAGGAGTTCGGTCTAAGAAAAGAAGAGATAACAACATAAAGCTATAACACAAACATATAACTTAGAGACTTGTTTTGTTGCACGTATGAAGTAAGATATGTTTCCTTGGGAACTGTTCACACGCTGAATAAAGTGAAACTTCCAGCCGTAAAGGTGATGTTAAAACGGGACGATTCGCAACGACGATTTTTAGCGCAAAAATGTTGCGCTAAAAGTTGCGCTAAAGGTTGACGCCGTGCAACATGGCTGCGCGGACGATTTTCTTCGCAATTTTTGCGTTGCGAGTTTTTGAATCAGCTTCAAAAACTCGCAACGCAAGAAAATCGTCCGCGCACCCATGTTACACGGCGTCAACTTTTAGCGCAACATTGTTGCGCTCAAAATCGTCGTTGCGAATCGTCCAGTGTAACATCACCTTAAAAGCGCGGGAAAACGCACGTTCGTTACGTCACTGTTCGTTTTGGTTTAGGTCCTGATTGGTTGAAAAACAACAGTATATTTGCTGTGATTGGTTAGATCACGTTACACGTCTTTCTCCAAAGAACGACGTCGATGAAATCCCAAAGTGTGACCATTCAAATGAAAGTGATTGAGCAGTACTTTCCTGTGGTGCTGTTTATTATGCTGTACAAGGTGGTTCTAACTTTTGAGTCTGTGAATGAAATCCTAAAGTGTGACCATTCAAATGAAAGCTACTGAGCAGTACTTTCCTGTGGTACTGTTTTTTATGCCGTACAAGGTGGTTCTAACTTTTGAGTCTGTGAATGAATTCCTAAAAATAATGTGACCATTCAAATGAAAGCTACTGAGCAGTATTTTCCTGTGGTACTGTTTATTATGCTGTACAAGGTGGTTCTTACTTTTGAGTCTGTGAATGAAATCCTAAAGTGTGACCATTTAAATGAAAGCTACTGAGCAGTACTTTCCTGTGGTACTGTTTATTATGCTGTACAAGGTAGTTCTAACTTTTGAGTTTGTGGATAAAATCCTAAAGTGTGACTATTCAAATGAAAGCTACTGAGCAGTACTTTCCTGTGGTACTGTTTGTTTTTCAGCATTTTACGAAATGAAAGTTTAGGATTTTTCTTGAATTTGGATTTTCAATGCAGGTGAAAGCAATTATGGTACTAACCGAGTACGGACACGAGGCTCTAGATCCATTGCTAGTCTGGCTGCATTGTTTACAATAAATCGGTCCGTCGTTATCTCCGTCATCACTCGTCCCTTTCGATTCCTTTTCGCTGCTCCCCTCGCTGTATCTTGAGTCATGCCCGTTGGCAATATGATTTGTACCATTCCCATTCAGTTCCGCAGCAGAATTAAAACTTCTGCTACATTGTCGGCAAGTTCTCGACGTCGAAATGATCTTCCCGTTTTCTTCCCCACAATCGCTACAACAGCCGCTCTCGGCATCTTCGCCATTTTCGTCAGGAATAATCATCTGACCGTTCATCAATCTGGCCTTTGCAGCTTCATCGAGTCCTTCGATTTCAGGCTCCTCGATGCTCACTCTCTGCTGAACAAAAGCCTCGGATTGTTCCAGTCCGTTGTGGATCATTTCTAACTGTTCATAAACCTCATCTCTGCTACCAGTGCTGTCCATAGAGATGCCATCCATCTCATGTTCTTTCTCCTGCTGTTGAATGACGCTTTCTACATCTTTCCACTCTTCCATGATGGAGCGAAACTCATCACGAGCAACTCTGTCCGTTTCTTCTCGATCTCGTGATGTACTTCCAAATTTGTAGTGACTCAGTAGATATGGCCACACCTAAAAATGAGACAAATTTTAATACACCGGTATAGCGTCGAAGTAAATTCGTGATTGCTTTGGTTTTCCATTGCTACGCTTTGTGGTTGGCTAAACAATCTTGCGCCACTTTATCAACCAATCAGAAGTAACACCAATCTGCAAAATGAAACTCCCGCCAGTAAAAATGCCATGATACGGTGATTTCACCTGGCATAAAACTAGTTTAGCATTAAATCTCAACTGTTTTTATGTTGAAGTTTGGTTTACAGCATTGGTCATCTCACCTCTTTTCTTATTGAGTGTTCTATTCCACCAAAGTACACGTACTTCTGTACAGCATCTTTATCTTTGATCTGGAAAACAGTTCATAATTAACTTACATAAAACAAAACACCTTTATCGGTAATAGACTATTCCTTCCCCCAATGACTTATCACCATCATCGGCATCAGCATCAGCATCAGCATCAGCATCATATCATCATTGGCATCATCAATACCGTCATCATTGTTATCGACATCATCGTCATCATCATCACACCCACCATCATCATCATCATCATCATCATCACTTTTTTAATACCAGAATTCAATTGATTTATCAAATAAAAAAGTTAAATTTCCAAATTTAACAACAAAATGAGTGTTCAATAGAAGAAATGGGGCAAGTATACAAACAACCACTAAAGGTTGAATTGTGTAAAAAAAAGATTAATATTCCATATCTTTTACTCAAGTGGGCTCCTTTATCCTTTGTTCTGTACACATTTATTCTCAGTAATTTTACAGCAGGTAATGTGTTTGTGTGTGCATGTGTCATTGTTATCTGTCACCTTATAATTTATTGTAGTATTGATGTATTAAATAACCGTTTTCAAAGAATAAAAATTATAAAATATAAAAATATATACAGCTATTTCAATTAACGTTGTCGGATGGTAATTGGGCATTGGCATGTAGGCATACGGAACACAATGCAATGTTTTGCTTGAGTGACCCCCAAACAATAGCTTCCCAATGCCCAATTACCAATTACCATCTGACAACGTTACTTGAAATAGCTGTATATCGTCACTTTCAACTTGCAGTGGGAGTTCATTGTTGTCATATGGTTACTAACCTGTCCTTTTTGGTACATCCTTCTCCACAACTGTTCTGTGAGGCCCTGAGTGTAATCAACTCCATTCTCCTCTGAAGTGACTTTGTTATGGTGGACGAGCCATAACAAGTGCGTTCTCACTGTTTTAAGGTGGCGCACATATGACAGCCCTGTTGACAGATTCAAAAGCCACAAATGAATTTTACATTTAACATACTACCAAAAGCTTTAACCCTTTCACTCCCAGAGTCAGTTATGGAGACATGTAGTGTAGTACTAACTTTTGAGTCTGTGGACGAAATCCTATGGTGTGACCATTAAAATGAAACCTCTTCAGCAGTACTTTTGCATGGTACCATTTGTTCTAACTTTTGAGTCTGTTGATGAAATCCTATGGTGCGACCATTCAAATGAAACCTCTTCAGCAGTACTTTTGCATGGTACCATTTGTTCTAACTTTTGAGTCTGTTGATGAAATCCTATGATGTGACCATTAAAATGAAACCTCTTCAGCAGTACTTTTGCATGGTACCATTTGTTCTAACTTTTGAGTCTGTTGACGAAATCCTATGGTGCGACCATTCAAATGAAACCTCTTCAGCAGTACTTTTGCATGGTACCATTTGTTCTAACTTTTGAGTCTGTTGATGAAATCCTATGGTGCGACCATTCAAATGAAACCTCTTCAGCAGTACTTTTGCATGGTACCATTTGTTCTAACTTTTGAGTCTGTTGACGAAATCCTATGGTGTGACCATTAAAATGAAACCTCTTCAGCAGTACTTTTGCATGGTACCATTTGTTCTAACTTTTGAGTCTGTTGATGAAATCCTATGGTGCGACCATTCAAATGAAACCTCTTCAGCAGTACTTTTGCATGGTACCATTTGTTCTAACTTTTGAGTCTGTTGATGAAATCCTATGGTGCGACCATTAAAATGAAACCTCTTCAGCAGTACTTTTGCATGGTACCATTTGTTCTAACTTTTGAGTCTGTTGACGAAATCCTATGGTGTGACCATTCAAATGAAACCTCTTCAGCAGTACTTTTGCATGGTACCATTTGTTCTAACTTTTGAGTCTGTTGATGAAATCCTATGGTGCGACCATTCAAATGAAACCTCTTCAGCAGTACTTTTGCATGGTACCATTTGTTCTAACTTTTGAGTCTGTTGACGAAATCCTATGGTGTGACCATTAAAATGAAACCTCTTCAGCAGTACTTTTGCATGGTACCATTTGTTTTAACTTTTGAGTCTGTTGATGAAATCCTATGGTGCGACCATTCAAATGAAACCTCTTCAGCAGTACTTTTGCATGGTACCATTTGTTCTAACTTTTGAGTCTGTTGATGAAATCCTATGATGTGACCATTAAAATGAAACCTCTTCAGCAGTACTTTTGCATGGTACCATTTGTTCTAACTTTTGAGTCTGTTGACGAAATCCTATGGTGTGACCATTAAAATGAAACCTCTTCAGCAGTACTTTTGCATGGTACCATTTGTTCTAACTTTTGAGTCTGTTGATGAAATCCTATGGTGTGACCATTCAAATGAAACCTCTTCAGCAGTACTTTTGAATGGTACCATTAGTTCTAACTTTTGAGTCTGTGGACAAAATCCTATGGTGTGACCATTAAAATGAAACCTCTTGGGCAGTACTGTTGCATGGTACTATTCGTTTTTCATTATTTTACAAAATGAAATTTTGGATTTTTCTTCAATTTTGATTTTTGGCACTCCTGTGTTAAAGGTTCAAGTACTATTAAGGCCTTACAATGCAGCTAATAAAACCATGAATGGCAAAAATATTCTTGGAATGTTTGTTAAGTTGCAATCAGATTTGTGACTGATGAAACTGAGCCCTTTTAGAACTCTGTGGTTTCTCAGTGCTATTACAAGTTCTGTATGCCAACGGTTAGTATCCCAGTCTATATTTTATACATATTTTTAGTATTCAGGGTTCATTAACCATGCTGAGGAACTACCATATGGTCATATGGTCATAATTTATGGTCATTTATGGTCATGCTTCTAACACACTCAATTTTCTTCCTGACTGTGTTGATAAATCAAAGACATTAATTCTACGACCATTTCACTGATGAAAGGGTAAACCTAAATGTTTATGCAATTTAATGATTAATACTTTTTTGGGTTTTCAGTAGTCACAAACTAGTAATGTCACAAAGTATTGTAACAACTGCATGTTCAATTAACAGTAAGTAATGCATACATATCCCATTATCTACTTACATCCATTAAATGCTCGTAGAGCGATTTGTCGCCTCATAGTTTCACACGCAGTGCTGAGACATTCCCTGATAAAAAACAGCCACAGATAATGAAAAGGAGCAAAATATTAGATTAAGAAAAAGGGAAGGAAGAGTTAAATTAAAGAGACCACTGGCCATTTATTGCTGCAGAGCGAGCGCAGCGAGCATGCAGCAACATAATCTGGATTTAAGAGAAAGTAAGCTAAAGTATGTTAGCTAGGACAAAATAATTCTTTAATTCATCACTTTTTACCAGAATGCATTGCATTTAACCAGAATGCACTGCGCTCTGTCGGCATGAAAATTCTGTTAAACACTTTTGTTACGTGGATCGATCAAAGTGCTTTTGGTCATGGCCGTTTCGGTGTTTATATGTGAATATTCCCCGGAAATATTATTTTCATCCCGCACTGGTCAGCACTTTTTAGTCACAGATTGTTATAAATTGGAATGAATGTCAAATGTTTTCATCATAGATTCTTGGCAAGGTCGATTTTTTTCTCCAAGAATTTCAACAGTAAAATTTGCATGCATTCGAACTCACACGGTGTCAGATTTCAAAAAGAAATTTGCGTACACTATCAGTTTTCAATCTCGCTTGTTATGTTATGCAGCCGGGTTACTTTCCAAAAGAAACCTTCAGTCTTTACACTGCAGGGCGCGACAAAAGCGCTGTCCGATAGCCCGGGGCTAGTGAAGCGACCCGTCGGGCTAGTGTCTTTTTGTCGGAGTTTGCCCGACGGGCAAGCAATATTTGTTGCCTTTTCTCATCAAGTGAAAGTGAATGTGAGGAACATTTTAAAAATGTAAGAAAATATCAACGGCGAACAAAAGAAATGGAATTGAATGATGCGTTTTCGTAAATAATTAACTTATAATGTACATGTACAGTAGCGGCCGTAATTGTGTTCTCACTTCTCTGCTTTTAGGTCTTTAAAATCGCTGTTGTTTTCATTGTATTAAGTTCAAACTAAACCAGTTAGGATCTGTCTTGTCGAAAAAAAGCTAGACAACTTGAACATTTGCCGACACAGTCGTTGCGTTATAATACTGGACAGATTGTTTTTCCCACGAACGGTAAATATTTTTGCCGTCTGTCGTTTCCCATTTCCATGGGAAAGTGAGTTGTTTCACGTTTACCAAACTCATGAACATGTGAATTAACTTCGATTTTTCTAGTGGATTTATTTTACGATTCGAGGAAAAGTAAGGATAATAAACTGCAAGCTGCCGTTTGCCGTGTACGCGTAGAACGCTGTGCGTAATTTAATCTCTTGATACTCGCAAGCAAGTCACGTAATATAAAATGTGTTATTTTTGTTGGATCAAACTTCCGAAAGGGCTTGCAAGATATTTTACGTTATCCAAAGGCGAAAGACTTCGAATAAGAGTACTAGTTTCATTGATCAATCGATCATAACTTTCATAACCAGCGCAAAAATAAGTCTTTCTCGTAATTTATTATTTATTCCGCAACATTCGCCGTCGGGAGCGAACACAGTTGGAGATTTTTTACCTCTTGGTGTAATATTCATCCCTTGTTTTAATTTGTTTGTTTTTAATAATTAATTTACTTTTGGGCTAGCTCTTCAGAGCACCGGGCTAGTAAACTAAAGTAGCAGCTTGCCCGAAGGGCAAGCTGATTTTTTCATTTTCATCCCACCCTGCACTGGCATTTGCGATTGAGTTTTGTTTAAAAGCTATTGAAATAGAAAGAACCCCAGTGGTTGGGATTCCATATTTTTAGTGCTAAGTGTACATTTTCACATGGCGAAGTGCCATTTCGCTTACTAGCGTGTCATTACGCCCCATTGTTTTTAACATGTAATACAGTGTACGAGACAAAAAAAAATTTTAGTGAGGTTTCGTTACACGGTGCTGACGTGTAAAGAAATTTGCTTTTGTTTATCCTATTTGCTGCAGCATTCACTATCTATTCGATACACCAGTTATACACTCAATAGACAGTAGCTTATGCATTAACCAGAACTTAAGGGAGCCATATCACCATTTTTAGTGTTACTTTAAAAAGCTAAAACACAGATTTATATCAGTTAAAACCTCAAAATGATAGTCCAGTTTTGTTTAAATTATTCTACTAGTGTTCTAAGGGTAAAAATAAGTGTCTTGGGCTGCAGCATAGTTAATAGAACAAACTGGTTAGGAAACTCAGTCATTCCTTTGTTATATGTTTTTGTTCTCCATTTCTTTTGTTCGTTTGCCTTGACCGTGCACAAAACACAAAAGGTATTGAAATGCATATGAGCAACTGACCAGTAGAAACATTTGGGCTCACACGTTAAACAAAACAATGCGCAGGGTCACAGTTCGTTCAACATTAAACAAAGCAGCTTTGTACACTCTTTTTGAAATTTGTTGAGCTTCATAACCAGTTTGTTCTATTAACTATGGCTGCAGATGCCAGGATGGAAATGGATTGCAACTTGAAAAAATTGGGCCAAGCATTCTATAAGCATTTTGTGTATGACAAAGGTACTGTACTTAGTTTTAATTTGGGGCTGTTTTGACCCCAAAATTTCAAAATCCTCATGATATAAGCTAAAAAACTGCTTGATAACTTACATGGTCTGCGGTGAAGACTGTTTTTGATTCCGCTTGAAACTGGACTGCAGTCGTGAACTCAGGTCCTGACGTTTCCATGGCGACCCAGTAGGTTTCTTAAACGATTTTTGAGAAGACAATCGATCCATTTCTTTATTCACTAAAATCAAGAGAACAACATCTCATGTAATTTGCATTCAAGTGTCTCCAATATTAAAGTTCCACTATGATCAAAAAATTAATATAAATTTTCTGTTCTCTTCATATTTTGAAAATTTAAGTACTTGTTGCTTACCTTGCGAAGTTTCAAGTCAAAACTCGTACGGGAAGTGCCATTAGTTTAACTTTACATTTCGAATTCGGCTTGCCGCCATTACTCAATTAACAAACGACCGCGACCGAATCTTGAGAGTTGGATCGAGTTGGCCTAAAGATTTTGTGATGTCAATGATTCAACACATGCCTTTTGGCTTTGTTGTCTGCGTCCCGGAGGGAACCGCGTTGAGTCACTGACGTCACAAATCAAGTCACGTGTACCAGATCGCAAACCAGTAGAACGTGGGCTCGGATTTATGAATGGAGTAATGGCGGACGGATTTTCTGGGCTGTGTAAGAATATATCAATCAAATTTATAGCAATTCGCATTTGTCTAAACCTATTAGATACATTCACGTTAAAAAAAATCAGAAAAGAAATACAAAAATTTTCGTCGTAGTGGCACTTTAACCTTCCTGTGCTTTCCAATGCAAAAGATGTTTACTTGCACAATACAATAATAATATTGAAATACAACTAAAAATATTAGGACATTACATACCCAAGTCCTCCGGCTTAGTTCCTGATACCAATCTAAACACATAGTCTTGATTTGTATTCTCTCCCTTTGATAGTGCCGTCAGCAGAATGTTATCCCCTGAAGCAGGTCTCTTGAGGCGTGGCAGGCCAAGCCCTTTAGAACGCGGGTTAAATAAAGGAGGATCAAGCTCCCCATGGGGATGAAGTCCATTCTCAAGGCAGTTCAAGAATGACAACAGTGACCCGGTTGTTGGGAAGCGGATAGGTGGACGCTGAACTCCATCTTGTCCAATTAAAATGACCACTCCATACATACCTGAAAATAACAATATAAAACAATTATCAACTTACAGTACTCAGAGTAGAGATGTATTGCTCTGGCCCTGATTGTTCAAAAGGTAGATAGTGCTATCCATTGGATAAATCTCTATCTGGTGATAGCACATTCGGTTTTGTTAACGTATTTAACCACTGGATATAGTGATTTATCTGGGCTCAGTTGTTCAAAAGCTGATCCAGGGGGATTTTATTTCTCTTGGTATAACTGTTTTTAAAAGCTAATTATTTAAATAGTAAAAAAAAAATAATAAACAGGAATTTCAATGCAAATCCAAGAGGTGGCTTGCGCCTTGCTTCTGGATCGAATATTAAGCTACGGGTAGGAAGGTAAGTCAAAGTCAAAAATGAAACGCAGAAAAACTTTAAGAAAAATGTGCATTGTTTAGGTATTTTAACTGACACTAATGCTGGGTTAGATTTATAATAGCCATGTGTTGAACAACCTGGCCTAGTGGACAGCACTATCCATTCTTTGAACAACAACTGCACCCTGGTTGTTAGCACATCATATTATACAGTTGTTTGGTGGTTTGAGCCTGGCCTATACCACTGCACTGTGTCCTTAGTCAACAAACTCTATAAAAATTATCCTTCCACTCTATTCAGAATAAAAAGATAGCAGGAAACACAATGCTAGGGGGTAACCTTGGGACGGACCCCGAGGTCCAAACCCCTGCCCTATACTCCATTATAGGGAGTATCTCTTAGTTGCTTCTTGAAACTGTCCTGATGAGCGACTTTGCTTGTGAAGAGAGATGACGTGGACAAAGTTTCTTATCGAAGCAAACACCATGAAGACAGAGACAAGATCTAATAAAATGCTTTTCCACAAGGAAGCAAACAAAAGCTTGACACCCAACAAACAAATGGGTGGCAAACAAGAGATACATACATGTACATCAGGTTATGCTAGCCACTAAACTACCACTCTTTCATTAGAATTGAGACAGGTGTTAACCTCCAACCAAAAACACGTTTACATCACAGTAATGTTTAACCCTTTCACTCCCAAGAGTGCCAAACATCAAAATTCAAGAAAAAATCCCAAATTTCATTTTGTAAAATATTGAAAAACAAATGGTACCATGCAAAAGTACTGTCAGAGGTTTCATTTGAATGGTCACACCATAGTAAGTTAGAACTACACTGCATGTCTCCATAACTGAAGGATTAATGTGAAAATAGGTGTTTTAAGAAATATTTTGATGAGTAAATAAGTCACTTGAAGTGGCAGAAACATATTTTAACACGCAATGCAAGTTGGGCATATTAGACAAGGACCTGGGTTCTAGTGACATCATTAGTGTGTTTACAACTGAGTGCATCACTTGTTTTACAGTGGAGTTTTGGCAACTTGTGGAAGGATTCTTTTGATTAAATATATTTGAAAGCGACGCGTATTTTAGCCTCAAGTTCATCCCCTTTTCCGCCAGGTTTTGTTGTGATCAAACACACAAATGATGTCACAAATACGTTGTTTGTACTTTTTTTGGCCGCGCTCAAAATGTTGCAAATTTCAGGCCCCAGCGGAAGATTTTAAACCGCTAAAAATAGTGGATCCTTTTTGCGCAAAAGAGGAAAACAACTGAAAATGAAATAAAGGTGATATAAACAACATAAAACCCTGAAACAAAACAGTAGTGAAATTTCACTTCATAGGCACTTTAAGAAGAGTAATAAGATCTTACCATGCTGATGACAGTGTATATAGACAACGTCGTGTAAGTTGACTGTGAGTGCATAATCCCAAAACTGGCTCTTTTCTCGCTCACATGATCCGCTCATCAACTTATTCGGTGTCCACTTTAGAAGCATGCTCTCATTACTCTTATGCAGTGACAGGTAGCCTGCAATGGGATGCTCCTCGTGCTAGGGAAAAAGAAATTAATTAAATGCATAATAATTGCACTTCAAAACAAATAATGACATACCATTTTTAAAATAAAATTCCATAAATCTCATCGCCAGAGCCGCAAACCTTTTGGCCAGCACCATGAATCACAGATTCTGACTGCTTTCCGATTTGTTGAGCATGCGCAAAGTGCTCATTTTTTCATTTTCGACCAATCAGATTTCAGTGGAATAAACTCTAGGTCTGCACAGAATGACTTTCAAATTAAAACCAACCCAAGTCTGTGATCTGTGGCACTTGCCAACGGGATCGCGGCTCTTGGAACGAGAATGATACAAGTCCAACAAGCTGCACACAGTAATGTAATAGCAATGTAATAGCTTTGTATGTTCAATGTAATTATTGTTGTTCAATGTATTTATTTTTTGTTTTACAATAACACAAATATTCACATCAAAAAAAAAAAAGCTGCACACAGTAACACTGAAGACGGGGGCACAAAAACAAACATGAGAAATAGTGTGTGGGATTTCAAAGGTGGGGAAGCAGGAGAAATAAGAAAATTTTCATAACACTGCACAACAATTCGCAATAAAAAAGAAACAGAAGCCACCAAGGTAAGGGCATCAGCTAAGTATACAACTTTTCCCTTGTCACCTCATTCCAAAACAATTTTTTGAACACCACTTATAAGCCCTGCTGCCCCCAACCCAAACCCCTCACAAAGTTGTGTAAGCCAAGGCCTTACAACCAGAATATTATGGTATTTTTTTATATTCAGAAACAAAAAGAAAATGTTTCTATTTCTTTTACAACATATCCTACAGAAAATTTGTGATGTCTCTATCTTTAGTTTACATGTATATATTAATCTTAAAGAGGCTAATGTCACCATTAGTGTCTCTTTAAAAAAAACCTAAAAGAGATCTGTCAGGGGAAACCCAACACAAATTGTCCAGATTTGTTTAAAATTACTCCACCAGTGCTCTAAGAGTAAAGATAAGTGTTGTTGGCTGCAGATGGCCAGGATGGAAATGGATTGCAACTTAAAAAAAATTGGCCAATTTTTTCAAGTATTACAACCCTGTGCAGGGGAAAGCTTGCTAAAACTCTAATTATGGGTGACTCTGTCTTCGTAAATTCACATCATATTTTCCTATTAGAGTTCTATAAGCATTTTGTGTATGACAAAGGTACTTTTTGTTTTAATTTTGGGCAGTGTTGACCCTAAAACATCAAAATCCCCACGACATATAGCTCCTTTAACAAAGAAACATGGCTTTCAACCAATAAGAGGATGCATTTATTTTGTTATTTCCTAAAATTAATTTAATTTACTCACTGGTTCAAGGAACACATTATTTTTCCCATACAACAGAGCAGCATGCGAGTTCTGATGAAGCGATTCTATGTGTTCTCTTGCCAACAATGGTGCCACAGCTAAGTTTTCATCGTAAGATGACTTTTTAGATCCAAGTTGTGGTCGTGATGTTGATGTTGTCATGGCAGGGGTCTGCTGAAATAACCCGCTGTGTATTCTGTGTCTCTGAACAAGTTCATCGGCAGTTGGGTCTGTCCAGTAACTGTCTGGAGTCTTCATCTTTGAAAAATCGAGAGCACAAGGACCATCTGAAAAAAAATAAAAATAGTGATAGGAATTGGGTTAGTAAATTTGTATTTCTTGACATTGAGCAATGGCGATGTTATTTGCAATTCTCTTTTGTGAATTTGAGCTATTTATATCGCTTGCTTCCACATGGTTCACCCATTGACACCACCAGTTACAACCCACTTCCCACCCGCCCTCCGCATGCTATCAGGACGTTCTTGTGTCACCAGCTGTTGGAATTTAGGGGATGCTAACATGATACACAAAGTCAGTTACGCAATTGAATCAAAGTCAACAATTCACAACATTAACCTACAACTTGCCTTGTTGGGTCTTAATATTATGATTATTTTGTATTACAATAAAATATAACTTGATCTTATGATGTGTATGCTAAGAGCAGATACAAATGCTTTTGAGATCTAAGCAATTATTACGAAATTCACTGTAGATTTAATTTGCCATTGGTGTCGCTCTCTGTAATTCAACAGATTCATTTGTTGCTAGTATGTGGCTCTCGTGTCGCCGTTTCAAGGCCATGTTTCTTGTCGGAATTTACCCCTAACAGGGCCTTAATATAATAAAATTGACTACACAGTTGTATTCATTTAGCATGTCATATAGACAGACATATATTCCATTTGGCTGAACGTGGTGAAAGAGAATGGGCCTAAATCACGCAGTGGCCATGTTTTCTCCCCGAAGAATGAAATGCTTTGTTTTCCCCTGCTTAACCTCGTTTTCAATTTTTTCACTGCGAGGCTTAGCGGGATAAATATTTTCTTTATACAAAATAGCGGGGCGTGATTAAGGCCCATAGAATGGCTGTGGCCGCACTAGAGTAGTTAACCTGGTTATTTGCAATTAACTAATTAAAATTAACTGGTTTAACAAATTTAATTCCTGATGCAGCCGCGTATTTTTGGCGTTCACCAAATTTTAACTGTGTTAGCAGTTCCCATGGAAATTAATTAAAGAACAATATATTTTTTTAACCGGGTTAGGTTTATTTAAACCACCTCGCTACGTACTTTAGTGCAGGTTAACTTTCCTGATCTGTCAATCATTTTTGGCTTCCTGTTGAATTCGTAGACCTTCGTAGTGACGACTTTCAATTTCAAATACAGAAAGAAAAACCGTTGTGTGTTTATGTTCTCCACAAAACCTATAATTTGATCATTTGACAATGTTGTTTTGCAGGGAATAACAATATGTGAAATGCATGTGCAAAGGCATTGTTTTAGTCATTAAACGTATTGTTTTGTGCAGCTCTCGCTAGCAAATGATAACATGATCTCTCACATTCAAAGTTCAACCTTCTGAAGTGCGGCCGCTCAGAAAAATAAACTCGGTTATTTCACTTTTCACCGGGTTATTTTAACCGGGTTATTTTAACCAGGTTATTTTAACCCGGTTACTAAAAAAAATAACCCAGTTAACACACCAAGTGCGGCCGCAGCCACTATCTGATTGTCCCAACCATGAACCAATAATAAATTGATTAATGGATATTTAAACCTTGATAAAATAATAAAGCAATGTATTAACATGTTTTACAGAGATACCATGATCAATTTCAATGTTAGATCTCGCCAAACAGTTGGTGTTTTGAGCAATTAAGGCTTCACAGCCTACTCAAGAAATCTAAGTACAGTACATTGTTGTCTGTGAAAAGTTTGTTCATCTGTTCAAATGCTCAAATCATGTTTGCCTCTTTGTGTCCTAAACAAGACAACTTCAAAGACAATAGAACATGCATCAACTGTGATCGGTCATTGCACTGCTTTGAGTTTGCAATCGATCACATGTTATAATGGAAAATCGGTATACCACTTAAGATTTACCTATTACCTGTAATCCATGAGCATGCAAATGATTACAAATTTAAAATAAAAAAATAATGCACATTTTGTTTTTAAAATACTGAAAGCCCCACAGAACCGTACCACAAGACATTACTGCCCTGTAGCTTTCATATCTTGAGTGAATGGTCAAATATATCTTATAATATGGGAGGGGCATAATTATGCTTTCATTGGGCAAGGCATTAACATACAATGTTGATGACAAAAATTCATACAAATATTGACTAAATTATGGCAAAGGATATCATGTTTAATGCACACTAGCTACTAAGGAATTTGTAGCACTTTTCCAATATGAAAATTATCGATCTAAAATAAATTAAATGGCTCCTAATACCCAAAATATTGTTAATCTGTTTGAGGCAAAAAAAAAAATGCAAATTGGAAGTGATTATATTCATAGATCTCAATCTACATTGTATGAATTTTTGCTATCAAAATTCACTTGCAAAGATCTGCCACTTTGAAAATATAAAACTGTGCCCCTTCCCATGTATGCTATTGTTATCAATACCTACAACATTTCAAACCATTTAAATTCTGAATATGACAAGACATTAACTGTCAGATTGTTTGCACTGTTTGCACTGAGAAACATGCTACAAAACATGCTGTAGTTTTGGGGTATATCTAACACATAAGATTTTATTATTTTGCACAATTGTATTTTTTAAACTCATATCTATATGAAAGCCACAATTTTCTTTAGAAAATAATACTGATATGATTTCTATAACAACTTTAAAATGTTATATCATACATGAGAATAGAATTTGCATTTATTAGTTAAAAAAAATTGGTGTTTGCCTTTGGCTCTAAAGTTTTGATTCATAAAAAAAGAATATATTCACTAGCCAGCAGGTCTCCTGGAAAATGATAACATAAATTTTAAAAAAAATCAGCCGGAACTTTTGGAGAAATTATCTTCTTTTATCAAAAATAAACACAACACCATTTTTTTCAAAGACAAATAAAGTGATAGCTTTCATTTGTCTGGTTGTTGATGTATTTGATTCTGAATAGTTAATTTAAAATTGACAGTGTGAATATATTCCTGTGACTGCAATGATGTCTCAGACACTGAGGTTTAAATATAAAATTTCACTTGTTAATGTTGCTTTGTTACAGATTTCGTACAATTTAAATTGCAATAATAAAAGCATTGAAAACTCTTGCAAACGGTGTCATTTTTAACTTGCATCAAGATTTGAATAAATTTGCATGTCTAAAGTTTCAGATGACAATTAATGACTAATAATAACAATTTCCCTTGCAGCCAACTTTTTGTTCATTAAATATTGAAGACTGGTGAAATTCCAAATATATATATAAAAAAAATACCTAAAGTATTTTGTTTTTCTTGCACAACAAACAGTGACTTAGTTATGTTGAAAACAACCAAGATCCTCCTGGATGAGGCTTTGTTGGTGTACATTTTGTATGTAAAAGTTACTCTAGATGGATACCTACTTGGGTATAACCAGAATGCATAAAGCCGCAGCTACACGTGCAATTTTTTGCTTGCACAGGTGATGCAATTTTTTACAAAATTGTCGCGTCGCCAGCGCAAGGTAAAAATCGCACGTGTAGCCACCCATGAACATGTGACGCGAGAGCTGAAAAAATCGCAGAAAAAAGTCGCAAGAGTTGAATGTTTCGTGATAAAATCGCGGACATTGTCGCTCGTGTAGCCGCCCTGCAACTTTTTTCTTGCACTTGCGACGCGACAAAAGGGTATCTAGCCAATAAGATTTAAGAACTAAAGCGAGGCTCAGGCTTAATTATCAACCCAGCCTCGCGCGGTCTTTGTTGCAACACTTTGTCACCAAAATTTGTCACACGTGTAGCCACCACCGTGCGCTGGCGACGCGACAATTTTTCAAAAAATCGCATCACCTGTGCAAGCAAAAAATCGCACGTGTAGCCGCGGCTTAAAATAAAAGTTGAACTAGCGATAGACGGGCAATGCAAGAAGAATAGAAAAACAGACACTCAACATTTTTTTAAATTTTGTTAAAAATAAAAATAATATTGATTGAAAGGCTGCAGGCAAGACTTAGGACATTTAATTCTAATTCAAAATCTTTGTTATGATACATTTACAGTGTAAGTTCTCGATTCGAAACTCAACAGGCTTCTTTCATAATGTTTGAAACTCAACTCAAGACTTGATCCTCAAAATTTTTGAGAATTGAGTCTCGTGGTGCAATGATTAAGACACGATGGACTGTCAACTTGAAATTTGAGCCATGCTGTACCAGCCATTAATCAGATGTAATACATATAAATAATTGAAGGGCCAAGAGCATGTCCAGCCTATATGACTTTTTAGGCCTTTTTTTATTTTTTCTCGCTCAGAATAGCTCAGAATAGCCTCATTTTATCGTATAGCGAATAATATCACAAGCCCTTGTCGAATTTGCACTAACCCTAAGGAATTTGACCAATTTCACCTGAAAAAAGCAGAGTTCTGGCCCTCCAGTGCTTTGACGGTACATTCAGAGCGCAATTTCGAAGCCATTGGAAAGCAGTTTGGCCGTGAGAATACGCGACTGCAATACTTCTGACCAGTGCCAACAACTAAACGAAAATACCGTTATTTACGCACGCCTGGCTCGCTTATCTATCGTGAGCTCACTACGGCAACACATCGCCTCTGTAGCGTGTGTGTAAGCCAACGTGTATGAGGCCCGTCCGGTGATTGAAAGACATCATTAAGTCCGGAAATCCTTGAGTCTCTAGCACTTCTCAAAGAAACGAGTCGTGTTTCTTGTCCTTCCTTGTGTCTGAAGCGCCATTTAGCGCTCGAGGTGAAAAACGGACCTTGGTCGGGAAGACGAGCCGGCAGGAAAGTCTGGAATCACTTCGGATCAGAAAAGGGGCAGCGTTGAGAGTTGTGGGCCATTTCCCATCCCGTGCCGTGGTCGAAATGCCCGATATCCGAAGTGCTTTGAGACTTATAGTATTTTGCAAAAACTTTCGGGCGGGAACTCCATTTCGGTTTTGTTGTAGGATTTCCCGACATGCTTTGCGACAGTGGTAGATGGGTCCGCTGTGCGTGGTCGGGCACTTGAAATACAGCTTTGGGCAGCTCGAAGTGAGTTGTTGCTGGCCGGCGGGAAGACGTTTCGCATTTGGAGTCTTTAACCCATTGACACCTGAACCGCCCGTAACCGCCCGTACAAGACTCCACTGCTTTAAAAAATTGTAACTTTCTCAATCGTGCGAACATTGCCTTAACTAGCAGTTGTGAGCATTGACTAGAAAGTCTTTCAAATTGAGATACCCAATAAACACAAAAAAGTCAGCGATTTTTGCAGAATATCAGCGTTTGAATTTGGACAATAACAAAAATTACCGTTTTTAACGTCATAGAAAAACAACAAAAATCACGTTTTTGCCTTTAGTTTTTTTTATTCAAATCATCATGGCAAACCCAAAAATCAACATTCACAGCAAAATTCAGTCCTAGTCCTAGCTTAGCAGTGAATTTTTTTGCTCTTATTCGTTGCTCGGGCCGAGCTCTAGCCTCTCGTTCTAATGCATACTGACCTTGCCTCAATTTTCAATATCACCACCGCACTGCATGCTGGGAAATGGCCAAGAATTTTGACAGCGTTCGTTTTTTTCCGCACACATTTCATATTTATACTAAGTCCACAGCCACTCCGACCCACCGCCGAAATTTCGCGCTTGTTGTGTTCTCCTGTGGTCGCAACTTCCAAAATATGCCGCAGTAGGTCGAGAAATTCATCCAGAGTCGAGTCCCAAAGCTGCTTCGTTTCCAGGCGGCCACTTTTCCAGTTCAACGAGCAACGAGCCAAATTCGCAAACGAAGTACAACAACTAACTCGCTTCATTGAGAAGTGGACTCTGAACCACCTCCAAGCTTAATGATGCTCACCAGGCAGCTACTAAAGATGAAAAATGGCTGTGAACTTACCAAAAATCGTAGATAATTCATATTGGACCCTTTATTGCAAATCAAGCAAGCAAAATGAGATCGTCACAATGACGTTTCCAGTAAACTCGAGCCTTCAGTGTTTTAGAACAGCAGCACTTTCAATGGTAACTCCAAATATGCAGTCACGAAATCCTATGGGGCGTGTGTATGCAGAAAATCACTCAAAAACGTAAAAATCCTCAGGTGTGAATGGGTTAATGCAACATTAAATTCGATCTAAAAGGATTTTGAAATCGAGATACGCGTTTTGATGCGTATCAACCTTTAAATAATAAAACTTAGCCTGAAGTGAGCATGTGTTCGTCAGTGGTCTAGTGGTTTGGTCGGGGATTTGCGCTCGGACGGCTCCGGGTTCGAATCACGCTCAGCATCATTTTTTTTTTTTTTCTTTGAACTGGACATTATGAAAGTGATTTACCTTTTTTGCGTTCGTCAAAATTCCTTACGTTTAATTTAAAAAAAAATCGAACCGTGTCAGTGCGAAAACAGAAACTTACCGCAATATTGCGTTACAATAGGAGCCTTTGATTGATTGATTTTTTTTTTTGCATACGGTATTTCTCGAAAACGACGGAAAAAACAACGGAAAAAAATTCGGAACAATGTTTTGCAACTAATTTCTAGTTCACATGCCAAAATTGGACAAATCTGAGCAAGAAAAAATAAAAAAAGGCCTAAAAAGTCATATAGGCTGGACATGCTCTCGGCCCTTCAATTAATCAGGTGGGTATTATGTGACAAGACAGTTCTTCTCACTGCACAATAATCATGGTGATTTTCGGCACTTATTAGGACAGCAGTCTTGTCTGAACTCCCACAATTAATCGAAACTCGCAAAAGGTAAAATTTATGGTATTTTAACAGATGAAATGAAAATAAACAAATGAATGCACACATTCAAGCCTACATAAAAAAATATTAATATTAACAATAAGGTTGGTGTATGTTCCAATTATGTATGCTAGCGAGAGACTGCGGCTTCCGTGATCCAACATTTTAAAATAAATTATTAGTTTTCAATTAAAATAAGCAGTAAGTATTACAAAGGCCTAAAAAGTCATATAGGCTGGACATGCTCTCGGCCCTTCAATTTAATTGCCCAAATACAGATTTTAGTCAGTTCCAATATTGATGTGACTTATAGATGCGATTTAGAGCAAAAAATGGTGCTATTCGGGAATAAATCGCACTGCTGAGAAAAAGATGCAATTTAGAGCAAAAAACAGTGTGATTTGGGAATAAATCGCACTGCTGAGAAAAAGATGCGATTTGGAGCAAAAAATAGTGCGATTCGGGAATAAATCGCACTGCTGAGAGCCAATCAGATTGCAAGGATCACCAGTGATTTCAAAATGGATGTAATAAAGGTAAATAGGTTCCAGGAATCTTAAGAGGAAAAGGTGCTTGCTGCTGGTCCATCAACTGGTCAAATATAAGGTAAGAAGCAGTCATATAATCACACAGTTTGTCAGTCAACACTGGAACTGCAGTACTCTACATTGGTTGATAACCATTACTGTTACTGATAGCGACTCCACTATTCACGCTGACACTATATAAATCTATAATCAGTAGATGCAATTATTTGTGTGAAGTATACCAATTTTTTTATATTGAAATTACAAGAGATTTGGCACATTCTGGTTGCCATTGTATTGTATTCTTGGCTTGCACATGACGTCATAAAAATTGAAAATTCTAAACTTTACATCCTACAAAGCTGTTTCTAACATCGTATGTATACCGGTACCAGTGTTGCAAATCCTTCACAAAAATTTAGTTTCAGGTTTTAACAATGTTTTGCTTCCAATTTGTATTGGTTAATTTTAAATGTGTCACGCAATTCGTCACGCTATTTCAGATAAGCTGTGAGTATAAACAAAATTGAACCAGTTGAAAGTTATTTTTGCATTACTGTAGATGCTTATAAGCCGATATAATGTAACTTATAGTGAATACAACTTTTGTGATGAGAGTTTTTACGTAATAAATTATGACTTTGAAGTTTTGGTCGCATGTTGGTGGTACACCAAGACGGCTACTCCCGATCCATACATTTTCACTAAAAATGTCTAAAATTTGTTTGCCTATACACTGTAAATCTTGAACGAAATGATCTGGCGCTTCAAAATTTGGCCCAGATGTGTAGTTTTGTATAAACTCTCTACAATTCTATAAACATTTTGGAATTGAAATCCATTTTTTAATGCTTCTGAATTTTGATATGACATGATATGATGTAAGGGCAAGACAAGAACTGTATTGTGTTGTATTGTATTTTAGTTTATTATTTGATATAGCATTCTATTATACAAATACGCATCAAAATGAGTGCAAATATGACACATTATTACACTCTTCTGACTGCACGCTAGGAAAAACAGTTTCAAAAACTTAGTTTTAGGAGAAGATAACTGTTGTATAATAAACAATTTATTCAGCAAAAAGTTGTGTAATACTCAGCCATATTACGCAACTTCACGCTGAATAACCTCTATGTATTGTATACAAAAACAGTTTTTTTTTTCAAATATTTTTTTCTGATTTTCTAAATCAGAACCTGTTTCAATTTTTAGCCTCAACAAGGTTCTTATATAAAGGAGGTTTAAATGCCAAAAATTTAGCCTTCAGGTTCTTAATCCACTCAGTTCTTATACGCCGATTTTTACTGTTATTCCTAATCCTAGGGTGCATTCGATTGACCTTATTCAGAATAAGAATAAACGTAATAACCCTGAATGCCTGTTTGATTGAGTTGCTATTCCGATTCCAGAATACATGGAATGTATTCCAAACATTCTGCACTAGGGAGCAGAATGCTTGGAATAATCCAGAATAATGACGTCACTGTCGTCTTCGCCTTGCGGCCTTTTTAAAACAACAAACAAAATGCCTACCGCCGGCAACCATGTGCCAGTGACCATGTGGGAAGAAAATGAGTTGTTACTCAAAAAAGGATACTCCTGGAGTCGAGAAGAGACGTTTCTCCTCATTTCCTTGTACGCAGAAATGAAAGAGATGTTTTAAATTGTCAATTATACAAAAAGAAACAAGTCTGGGAATCAATCACAGGCATTATTCCTTAACAGAATAATCATTTTATTGACCTATGAAAGGAATGGCTATTCTGGAATAATCTGGAATATATTGATTCTTCTTCCAGAATAGGGTCAATCGAACGCAACCCTAATGTCTACTCACCTAAAAGTTCAATAAATATCCGTCCATCAGCTGGATCACTTAGAAGAGCTTCAGGTTCATAGAACTGGCTGCAAAATGCATAATTACTGTATCATCAAGCTGCCAATAAACTAATTACACAAACTTGCACTAAAATATGAATTCAATACGACTCAAAAGTTCGAACTACCTTGTACAGCATAATAAACAGCACCACAGGAAAGTACTGCTCAATAGCTTTCATTTGAATGGTCACACTTCGGAATTTCATCCACGGACTCAATAGTTAGACCCACCTTGTACAGCATAAACAGTACCACAGGAAAGTACTGCTCAGTAACTTTCATTTGCATGGTTACACTTTAGGATTTCATTCGCAGACTTGAAAAGTTTGAACTACCTTATATATATAATAGTTTGTACAGCATAATAAACAGAGTGAGGTGCAGGATGGCAGAAAATTGGTTCTATTCTTTTCAATAATTTTTAGAACAAGGCATTGAGATAATGAGCTCTATTCTTACTCAATGAGATGCAAATTAATAAATTCCAATATTCTGCAATCCCGCACCTTACAGAACAAGAGGCTCCAAGCAGCCTATACTCATGTGCATGCGTAAGAAAGTTTTATGATATATTTTAAACATGATAAGAAGATGTCTGACATGGAGAAGAGTTACTCCTTTCATTCAGTCATAGCTCCTGCAAACCACATTGTTTACTATTGAATGTTTTATAAATGAAGGCTGTACCACAGTGAAGCCAGTGATTCTTCTGAGTGTTATATATATGTTGTGGTGCAATTTTGTCCTTGGTGCAAATTTTATTTTCCTTTGTTTTTGGGTATGGAAATGTACGATAATGTATGATAATGAGTTTTGAACAAAGGAAAATAAAATTTGCACCAAGGACAAAATTGCACCACAACATATATACCTAACGTAAACATAAGTAATGTAAGTAGGGTTGTAGGAGACGCTGTCGCAACACTTCAGTAACGCTGTTTTACCGGAAGTGAGAGTAGCCGGAAGTCACTAAACAGGAAGTGTAAATGGAAAAGCTTAAATATGTGTTGTAGTTTAACCCTTTACTCCCTAAGGCGAATGCCACTTTTTTCCAAATTGATAAGGAATAACCCTATTTCCATGTATAATATACCATTTTAAAGCTATTAATCAGGAAGTTATGGTTTTGATAGAAATGGGTCTTAAACGTCAAAGTAAAAAAGTTTAATAACATTGTACTCTTCATATATATTAGTTACACCCTTAAACTAGAGCTCATTTTGAAGCTTTTAGTTCATAGATTAATATGAGATGAGTCTTGGACTACAAATGTGTCAGGAAAGAAATGTTGAAAAGTTGTAGGGGTGGTCAACCATGCCATGTATAGGATGGGGTCATGATTTTATGCCCTTGTTGGGTAGATCTTTACAAGATGATTTTGGTGGCAAAAATTCAAAGAAATCTACCAAATATTGAGTAAGGTATGGCATTATGTGCCATTTGGCACTCTTAGGGAGTAAAGGGTTAAAATTATCTCAGGTTAAAATAATTTCAAACTAGTTTGATTTGTACTTTTTCTTTGTCTTAGGATTATGTCAATTTATCTGGAACAAAAGAAAATCAAAACTAAACTAGTTTGAAATCATTTTGACCTAACATTCATTTTGAACTACAACATATGCATGCATAAACTTGCATGCAAAATCGTGACACAAAAAAATAATAATAATAAAAATTAAAAAAAAAAAAAAGGAAAGGCATTTTTTAACTCATTGCGCTTTGCGCACAAGTAATAAACAGTACCACAGGAAAGTTCAGCTCAGTAGCTTTCAATTACATGTTTACACTTTAGGATTTCATTCACAGACTCAAAAATTAAACGACATTGTACAGCAAGAACAAATGTGGCCATGTGGACGAACACTGCTCAATAGCTTTAATTTGAATGGTCACACTGTAAGATTTCATCCACAGGCTCACAACTTATAAAAAATATGTCATAAACATAAAGACTTGCCGGTTCTGGAAGTGAAAACACTGATTATTAATTCATAAACATGATCACTTACTAAAATACAAAATTAAAAGAGTTTTTATTACGTATATATATACCTTGCATTTTCTTGAAGATCCTCAACAATTTTACGGAGCAGTTTTTCCAACAGTGCTATTCTAATCCACAAAAACTTGCCACAATGTCCACTGATATTATAACCATTAATTTTTTTATTGACACTGTTGTTTAGGGCAGAGAAGTTAAATTTCATCTTTTGTATAGGGCTCTCAGCGGGGGGACCTGACAAGACAAAATAATATAATATTTAAATACTTGTAATTTATTGCTTTTTTTATTAAACTGCCCCACTTTTATTTTGTTCTCACTAGTAGGGAGCAATAATTTATTGTAATGGTATTTTTTGCTAACAATATTAATTATTGATACCATGATCAAAATTTGATCTTTGTTTTTGTCTCAAATTTATGTTGATCCATAATTTTTGATACTGTTGATTGTCTCAAGGGCTTAATTTTGTATTTTTTTACCACAGTGACAATCATTGTTTTGCCATTCAGACAGTCCTTGTCACAGCCTCCAGACAAAACGCAAAAACTGTACATGTGAATTTTTAATACCATTCAACTTTAAACTGACGAGTCATAAACAGCCTTCTTATTGATCAGCCTGGATACAAAGACATATCCACACTCCTATTCCATTTGTGTGCATAAGAAAAGATAAGGTCTCATACGAGTTTTAAATCTAGCAAGGCCAATAAAAAGACTTAATTTCTTTTTGACTTTGTTTGAAGCAATTCCTAAGCTGAATGGTTTGTTTGAAAGCTTATACATTTTAAAGTTATTTTCTCAGTTCAACTTTGTGGAATTTAAAGATTGATGTAAACTGTATAAGAAAACAACTAAGTCACACCACATACTACAATTTAATTTCTTTGACAACAAGGTTATTTCGTTTTAAAAAAACTTGTAAACAGCCCACGCTTGGTTGTTAATGTATTTGTCGGCTGTGTTTAGCAGATGTTTGTTGTGGAGGAAAAGAATAAGCAATGAGCCATGAGGGTGTCTGCAATGGAGGTTATTCTAAGCTATGCTTCTTCAAATTCCCCCATGTGTATTATACATAACAAACCATTTTATCCTCAAGCTGGTAAAATGAGTCTTTGTAGTGTCGTATTAAAATTATTATTTTTGAGAGTTTACCTGATGTTGTGTTTTTACCATCCTTGTTAGCTTCCTCATCCCCTGAAAGTTTTTTAACAAGTTCAGCAGCAGGCTCTGATAATTTAGCAAGCTTCAAGAGAACTGACTGGGTGTCCTGAGCTGGAAGTAAGCCAGCAGCTCTTTTCTTTAAGCCATGTGCAATGCCTGCCTCTACAGCCCCTAAAACATCAACAGTCAAAATCAGTGCTGTTACATGAAGTAGTTTATGGGGTCTTCCCATGAGTCTGTGTGGTCGATTAATAAAAGCAGGCTTCATTTCATTCTTGATTCTATGTATTTCTCAGTCAATTTCTCAATTACAAGCCAAATATCAAGTGCTAGTAACAACAGTCTGTCACCAAACTTTGTCCGACTTTTACATTATGCTTGGACAAATGTCCAAGCACACAACTGACTTAGATATAGCTTTTGCCTTGAAAGTCTTGTTAAGCTGTCACATTTTATTCCAAAAACATTAAAAATAACAATAATTATTTACTTATAATGTTGCTACCATTTATTTTGCTGCAAAAGGTTCTCTTAATTCAAGAAAATTCAGGAAAGTCTGGTTATTTGAAATCACCCGGCAATGCACTACAAACCAATGTGTACTGGCAAGTTGGTTACTGGTGCACCTAACAGAAAAGTGGGTGTCCTGTAAATTTGTCATAAAGAGTGAGTGACCTGTGCATCTGAATGACTAAGAAGTGGGCATCCTGGGGGTTTGTTCTTGAATCCTCATATGAGGTGTGGGCGTGTATCCTGAAAAGTTAGTGACTTGGTGAGCATGACAGTCAGGGCTCGACACTAACACTTTCCCGCTTTCCATTGGAGAGTAAATTTTCGTCTTGGAAAGTAAAAAAACGAAAATGAACCAAAATACTTACCCGATCTGGAAAGTAAATTTTGGGCTATGCTGGAAAGGAAATGTTACTTTTAAAAGGCATAAGTGAAAAAAAGTGTGCAAATAAAATGATAAAACAACCGTCAGACTGATATTCTATCTTTAAAAAGACGAATTTCCACCGTTCTTGCTGTCCGCCATATTGGAGGAAATTGGAGGATTGAAAGAGCTCCCGAGGAGGTCTGGGTACGATAAATACACATGGTATGGTGTAATTGAATCCGCCATTTTGAAAATGAGTTTATTTCGGTTCGGGTTTTCCCGTGCTGCGACATCAGAACGCAGTGGTGATGTTCAGCCTACAGAAGGAGATAAAGAAGTTGAAGAAAGCCAAACTGGCGAAAACACTTCAGGCACTGCAACATCTAAAGAGAGGTATGAAGAAAAAAGGAAAATGCTCGGCCGTGGGTTTCGTAGAGATTGGATGAAAGAATATACATGGCTGGAATATAACGAAGAGGAAGGTAAGATGCACTGCAGAGTTTGCAGAGAGTTCCCAAACATAGCAGACAAGAGTAGCTCTTTCTTCAACGGAAATAACAGTTTTCATTTGGGCAATATCAAAGGCCACGACCAAAGCCGTCGACATGTGAGGTGTGTAGAAGCGAAAAAAGCAAGAGAAGTACCAGAGGCTACGCCAATACATATTGGAATTAGAAATCTTAATGAGCAGACTCTAGATAAACTTGAGAAGTTGTTTAATACTGCCTATTACATTGCTAAGAGCGGAAGACCGTTTTCAGACTTCGATCAATTGTGCATTCTTCAAGTTAAGAATGGTGTTACATTAGGAGAAACTTATCGAAATGACAAAAGATGTCGTGAGTTTATAGAAGCAATTGCTGAGGTGATGAAACGGGATCAAAAGGAGACAATGAACAATGCTCAGCCACGCTTTTTCACCTTAATGGGAGATGGTGGAACTGACACCAGTAACAAAGATTTAGAAATAATTTATGTCAGAATGCTATGTGATGGGGAACCCGTAAATAGGTTTCTGACTATTGTTGAACTGCCCAATGGCACAGCTGATGGGGTGATAGAAAGCTTTGAAAGGGCAATGGGAAAAGTTGGAGTAAATGACTGGAAAAATGCTATAGTGTCACTGGGTTCAGATGGTGCTGCAGTGTACACTGGAGTTCGCAATGGTGTAGTTGCAAAGCTTAAACAATCCATTCCATGGTTGCTTGGAATTCATTGTATTGCTCACAACTTGGAGTTGGCTATCCTTGATGGACTCAAGGAGGAACATCTACTTTCTTCTGTAAAGGAAATGCTTCAATCTATTTATAAACATTACCACTACTCCCCCAAGGCACTTCGTGAACTCAAGGAACTGGCAGATGTTATGGAGGAAAAAATCCAGAAACCTGGAAACTTAAAAGGAACAAGATGGGTACCACATTTGCATCGTGCCCTTAAGGTTTTTCTCAAGGACTACAAAGTGATCTATGGTCATTTTAATAATACTGTTGGAGCTGCAACTAGTAGCACTGAAATGCAGGGAAGAGCAAAGAAGATTCTGAAAGAGCAAGAGAAATTTACAACAGTCATCTTTGCAAATTTCATGGTGGATGTCTTGGATTGTCTCTCCAAGCTAAGTTCTCTATTTCAGAAAGATGGTATCACCTTAACTCAAGCAAAGGATGGTCTAGACAACACCATACTTCAACTCACAGCAATGATAGCAAGACCAGGTCCATGCCTTCAAGAGACTGTTCAAAGTATTGGGGATGGCAGCGACTATCAAGGCATTACACTGAAAAAGGGTGTCGGTGACCAAGACTTGATTAGATTCAATACAACAACTAAGCCACGAGTAATCAATTGTATTATCAGTTATTTGGAACAGCGATTTCAGAATATCAAAGGTGCAGATCAAACTTTGCTTGCCATGTCAGTATTTGATACTACCCTCTGGCCAGATGATAGGATGGCACTAGCTACATATGGGGAAGACAAAATCCGCCATCTTGTGGAACATTTCAGGCCCTTACTTGAGAAGAACGATTTTGAATTTGATGCTGTGTTTGGGGAATGGAGTGGTCTCAAAGCATGCATTTGTAACAACTATCTGGACCTCAATCCCCAAGCTTTGTGGAAGAGAGTTTTTATTCACCATAGTAACAGATTTCCCAACATCCTTATGTTGGTTGAAATTCTGCTGATTCTACCTCTGTCAACAGCATGCTGTGAGCGAGGCTTTTCAGTAATGGGGAAGATTAAGTCAGACTGCAGATCATGCTTATCTGTTGACATTCTAGACTGTCTCATGAGGATTCACATTGAAGGGCCCTGTGTTGCTGAGTTTGACCCTCAACCTGGACTGCAAATGTGGTGGGCTGGTGGAACGAGGATGAGACGCCCCAATTTCAATGACTAAAGATTACATTGTATCAAATAATATCAAATAATAAATACTATGAGACATGGTAAGAAATATTTTTTTATTATCATGGTTAGCAACTATGATACGGCAATCCATTTTGGAAAGTAAAATTTTGAGATGGAAAGTAAAATTTGAAATCTACTTTCCAAAGTGGAAAGTGCTGTCAAAAGTTAGTGTCAAGCCCTGTGACAGGAAGGTGGGTGTCCTGGGGATGTGTCATAAAGAGTGGGTGACCTGTGTACAGTACAAGACAGAAATAACCTAACAGGGGATGTATGACCAGGATGCATTCCTTTAGCATCCCTTAGCATAAATGTTCCTTAAAATTCCTTTGATTAGCATTCCCTTGGCATTCTCTTAGAGTTCTATATTAAAATGGAATGCTACCTGCAGCATTCCCAGGTTATTATTCTTAAGATGTGTTCCATAAGAGTGGGTAACCTGTGATTTAGAGTGCAGAAAAGTGGGTTTCCCGAGAGCTTGTCCACAAACATTGGTGTCCTGGGTAAGTGTGTGTCACGAAAAGGGGTTGTTCAACATATTTTTTTTTTCAAAACATCAAGAAGCTTAATACATTATTGACTGCAAAAATAATGGGGAAGGAGAAAGAAAAGGCAACCTACAAACTGAATAATTATTATTGTGAGTTGATCTGATGTTCCCTGACCTGTGACAAACAAATTTTATATTAATTTGTTGTATTTGTTGTTATATACATGTACATTAGTTTCAAGTTAAATATGTTATTTTTCCTTGTCAGTTTAATTTTTATTTTCCTTTGTCTCAGCTTCTTTACATAAATCTAACACAAAAGAAATCAAACTGGTTTGAAAATTTTCAACATCTACAACAACACCACCTACATTCTCCTAATCTTTGAAGGAGATCAAACTCAGACAGACAGACGCCTCTATTTATAGATGCTGGTCATTGGTGTTACCCAAGCAGTGTCTAAAGTCACTTGACTGCTACAGAGGTAATAACAGGAGCCGGCTCCTCAAACATATTCCCAATATTTTTTTCCCAATATTTTTTATTGATTGAGAAATATGTCACATCATAACTAGAACATCTGCTCATAGCCAGGGCTTGACACTAACTTTTGACAGCACTTTCCACTTTGGAAAGTAGATTTCAAATTTTACTTTCCATCTCAAAATTTTACTTTCCAAAATGGATTGCCGTATCATAGTTGCTAACCATGATAATAAAAAAATATTTCTTACCATGTCTCATAGTATTTATTATTTGATATTATTTGATACAATGTAATCTTTAGTCATTGAAATTGGGGCGTCTCATCCTCGTTCCACCAGCCCACCACATTTGCAGTCCAGGTTGAGGGTCAAACTCAGCAACACAGGGCCCTTCAATGTGAATCCTCATGAGACAGTCTAGAATGTCAACAGATAAGCATGATCTGCAGTCTGACTTAATCTTCCCCATTACTGAAAAGCCTCGCTCACAGCATGCTGTTGACAGAGGTAGAATCAGCAGAATTTCAACCAACATAAGGATGTTGGGAAATCTGTTACTATGGTGAATAAAAACTCTCTTCCACAAAGCTTGGGGATTGAGGTCCAGATAGTTGTTACAAATGCATGCTTTGAGACCACTCCATTCCCCAAACACAGCATCAAATTCAAAATCGTTCTTCTCAAGTAAGGGCCTGAAATGTTCCACAAGATGGCGGATTTTGTCTTCCCCATATGTAGCTAGTGCCATCCTATCATCTGGCCAGAGGGTAGTATCAAATACTGACATGGCAAGCAAAGTTTGATCTGCACCTTTGATATTCTGAAATCGCTGTTCCAAATAACTGATAATACAATTGATTACTCGTGGCTTAGTTGTTGTATTGAATCTAATCAAGTCTTGGTCACCGACACCCTTTTTCAGTGTAATGCCTTGATAGTCGCTGCCATCCCCAATACTTTGAACAGTCTCTTGAAGGCATGGACCTGGTCTTGCTATCATTGCTGTGAGTTGAAGTATGGTGTTGTCTAGACCATCCTTTGCTTGAGTTAAGGTGATACCATCTTTCTGAAATAGAGAACTTAGCTTGGAGAGACAATCCAAGACATCCACCATGAAATTTGCAAAGATGACTGTTGTAAATTTCTCTTGCTCTTTCAGAATCTTCTTTGCTCTTCCCTGCATTTCAGTGCTACTAGTTGCAGCTCCAACAGTATTATTAAAATGACCATAGATCACTTTGTAGTCCTTGAGAAAAACCTTAAGGGCACGATGCAAATGTGGTACCCATCTTGTTCCTTTTAAGTTTCCAGGTTTCTGGATTTTTTCCTCCATAACATCTGCCAGTTCCTTGAGTTCACGAAGTGCCTTGGGGGAGTAGTGGTAATGTTTATAAATAGATTGAAGCATTTCCTTTACAGAAGAAAGTAGATGTTCCTCCTTGAGTCCATCAAGGATAGCCAACTCCAAGTTGTGAGCAATACAATGAATTCCAAGCAACCATGGAATGGATTGTTTAAGCTTTGCAACTACACCATTGCGAACTCCAGTGTACACTGCAGCACCATCTGAACCCAGTGACACTATAGCATTTTTCCAGTCATTTACTCCAACTTTTCCCATTGCCCTTTCAAAGCTTTCTATCACCCCATCAGCTGTGCCATTGGGCAGTTCAACAATAGTCAGAAACCTATTTACGGGTTCCCCATCACATAGCATTCTGACATAAATTATTTCTAAATCTTTGTTACTGGTGTCAGTTCCACCATCTCCCATTAAGGTGAAAAAGCGTGGCTGAGCATTGTTCATTGTCTCCTTTTGATCCCGTTTCATCACCTCAGCAATTGCTTCTATAAACTCACGACATCTTTTGTCATTTCGATAAGTTTCTCCTAATGTAACACCATTCTTAACTTGAAGAATGCACAATTGATCGAAGTCTGAAAACGGTCTTCCGCTCTTAGCAATGTAATAGGCAGTATTAAACAACTTCTCAAGTTTATCTAGAGTCTGCTCATTAAGATTTCTAATTCCAATATGTATTGGCGTAGCCTCTGGTACTTCTCTTGCTTTTTTCGCTTCTACACACCTCACATGTCGACGGCTTTGGTCGTGGCCTTTGATATTGCCCAAATGAAAACTGTTATTTCCGTTGAAGAAAGAGCTACTCTTGTCTGCTATGTTTGGGAACTCTCTGCAAACTCTGCAGTGCATCTTACCTTCCTCTTCGTTATATTCCAGCCATGTATATTCTTTCATCCAATCTCTACGAAACCCACGGCCGAGCATTTTCCTTTTTTCTTCATACCTCTCTTTAGATGTTGCAGTGCCTGAAGTGTTTTCGCCAGTTTGGCTTTCTTCAACTTCTTTATCTCCTTCTGTAGGCTGAACATCACCACTGCGTTCTGATGTCGCAGCACGGGAAAACCCGAACCGAAATAAACTCATTTTCAAAATGGCGGATTCAATTACACCATACCATGTGTATTTATCGTACCCAGACCTCCTCGGGAGCTCTTTCAATCCTCCAATTTCCTCCAATATGGCGGACAGCAAGAACGGTGGAAATTCGTCTTTTTAAAGATAGAATATCAGTCTGACGGTTGTTTTATCATTTTATTTGCACACTTTTTTTCACTTATGCCTTTTAAAAGTAACATTTCCTTTCCAGCATAGCCCAAAATTTACTTTCCAGATCGGGTAAGTATTTTGGTTCATTTTCGTTTTTTTACTTTCCAAGACGAAAATTTACTCTCCAATGGAAAGCGGGAAAGTGTTAGTGTCGAGCCCTGATTGCAAGATTTGTACAATCAAACTCATATCATTCTGCACAGCAACAAAAATATCCATATTTATACAATATCTGTCAAATTTATTGCATGCTCATTGGCTTAGAAAAGAGAAAAAAGAGCTAAAAAGATAATACAGACCAAGGAACAATAAAAAACTTTATTACTGTAAACATTTTCTGTTATGATCTTTGATGAAAATGTCTGTCTGAAAAATAAGCTACACATCTCCCTCAGACAACCACTCGATCTCCTTAGATACCATTTCCTTTTAAGGCAATCACGTTCATGAGATCTGTTCTCAATCAAATGCAATATTTAGTACGTCTTGTTAAAGTGATCGCTTCCTGTCAACTATGGTATTTTTAAACCAACCATTTAATACTTATTTAAGACATTGAAATACTTGCATAATGTATTTATTAAAAAATTGTAAAAAAAAATATACCTGTAAGATGTGTAATGATTATTTAAGAAATTGAAATACTTGCATAATGTATTTATTAAAAGATTGGAAAAAAATTATCTGTAAGATGTGTAATGATTATTTTAGCATCACAATGACATTTGCAAAAAAAAAAAAATTTGCGTGCTCTAGTCTTCGGCAAGATATGGCGCTTGTGTAAACATCAGAAAATGGGCATCATATTAGAGATCGAGCTTGTCACAGCTGCAGATAGAGGAATCTACAATGATTATTTTTACATTTCAACCATCAAATTCCATTAAAATGACCGCAAACTGCAGCTGCTAGGAGATTTTTTAAATAAATGCTGCATTAAAACGACGAAAAATATTTTTGACAATTGGGAAATAGCAGTAGAAGGACAATATAGTCTTGATTTGCATAAATCGTATGCTTGATCGCACGTCACTAATAATTTTATTAGGAAATAGTTCTTATAATTTTACCTTTGACAAAGAACTGATACACATTTTCATAAAGATAAAATAACAAAATTCCATAAACTGACTTCTTAGCTAGCGAGGTACTGCTTGAAGTAAACATTTTATCGAATATCAAACAGGAAAATCTAGGGAATATAGCTTAAGTTCCAAATGTGAATACCTGGGAATATTAAAGCGAAATGAAATGTTCCTTGCTAGAATTTTTTCTATTTATCGTATTTGTATTTTACAGTAAATCTAAGGACGACCTTCAGGAAAATCCCCATCATAAACAACAAGCTGGTTTATTTGTTTTGATGGCCGTGTGTATACAATACTTGCTGCAAGATCAGGGGTCGCGCGCTTGCGATCAAGTTGCTCGGCAAAATTGTCACTTCCGTGCTCGCAGACATAACTTACTAAAAATACGAATCCGACCTTGACCAAAGAAACGTTAAAAAGCTATCATAACAGGCTTCGAATGCAGGTTGACATATTCTGATGAATACAAAATTCACATCCGCTTTCCTACCCTGTTTTTTCACGAATATGATATCCAACGCTTCGCTCGAGCGATGCAAATGTTTGGTTTATACCCAATCAAAAATATACGCTCCGAAAAATCTTGCAAGGCGACCAAAAGCAGCATCGAAAAATCGCGACCTAAGCGCAGAAAGAATCTTAGATACGAGGAAAAAAGTTCTTACCACAAAGGGAGGTTATGCTTGAGCTGTCCGCGTGGATAAACTTCTTCGTGACGGCCTCTTCCATGAGCTGTTTGACCTGGGAGCGAAGAGCAAATGATGAGTTTTAAAAAGCTCTGCAATCCTTTAAATTCATTCTAGAATCGTCCAGGAAACATAAACGCGTTGCTTTTCGAAGAGTTTAGCTTTCAGAAAGAATACTATAAAAATGCACATCGGCAATCAAAGGCGTAAGATCATGAGCGAAACGCAGCTCTTGATTCTAAGCTCGGTGTTAATCCCGCGAGCGACAAGAAATAGGTAAATTCACCTCTTTTTTGAGATTTTCCAGCAATTTCTTTCGCATCTCCTCATCTGAAAGCCAAGAAGAGTATCGCATATATTAGCTTGCGTCCTTCTGCAATGACAAAGCTTTTAACGTGCACGAAAAACATCAGTTCATTCGGGCACTTTACCTTTAGAGGGAGCCATCTTGGTCTTCCGGACAAACTCATATGAACATGAATATTGAATAATTATTAGCCAATCACAGCCCGAGGTTGGCGGAATATCATTATCGATTACAGCAGGTCCGTAAAATTTGTTGATTTTTCTACAATTTCCATTGGTGCTGAATGTGTGTAATGTTTTCCCGTGTTCTCATTACATTTGCATGATTTTTTTTTGCATTTGTTATTCTTACACCTCCACTGTTTTTCTCTTCGAACATCTGTCAGAAGCCGACACCGACCTTCGTCACTGATAACAATGAACAATGAACAATGTATTCAAGCAGGAAACATCTACAGACTTTCTCGAATCTAGCCGTAATTACCGTTGTTTTGAATCAATCGCAATTTTGGGATAAACACTGACATTGCAAGCCTCCCCAAAACCCTTATTTATCACTTTTATGGTATAAATAAATCTATACCGTTTTGTTACCCGTATAAGTTAAACAACTTGAACCATTGTAGAATAAGGTAAATTTTCCATTTTTGCATCTGCCAATTTTTAAATTAAAATTAAGTATAATGGACATGAATGGTTTATCTTATTGAATTCTCGCCAAGGACATAATGAACATGTTTCATACTATTGCATATTAAAATGTTTCTTTTGTTCTTAACGGTAATTTTAATTTCAATACAATTTAATTCTCATCGCCGGCTTCCATCGCTTAGCGGCAAAAACGAAATACAATTCCTGAATGGTCCTGAATGGCAGACAACATAGCGGCGTATAACTTTTTATTCATACAATTTGAAAATATTTAAAATCAGCGAGCACTTTGCTAGAACTCAAAAACATTCAAATCATATTTAATAGCATATTTTATTTGAGCGTTTCGCAGGCATGATTCGATACGTAACTCCCTGAGTGATCAGCGATAAGCGGTTGATGAAGTATTTTTAAGTGACTGCACTTTCAATTAGCTGCTTTGTTGTTTATAAAGATGTACTCTTTCGTAAAAATAAATAGAGAACATAACGATCAAATTTTTTGACTTTTTCCTTTTTAATTTCCTCCGAATCGAATTAAAATTCAATTCAAATAACTTTGCTCCCAGAGGGGGCGAGATAATAAACGGAATACATTCAGTTTATGAGATATAATTCCTTTCTGTTGAAACTATTGAAACTTCTAATTATATAAACGTCAATTTGACCATCAACTGCCTCGGCTAAGTTTGTAAAAACACACACTGGTAAATTTGCGTACTTTAAATCCTTTTTTAACCGTGTTCAACAAAGCAATGACAAAAATTCAAGCAATTGTTTAATTGCATGCAATGCCAGTTTAGTCAAGAACCTACGCATTTTCTCGACCGCGAAGGATCACAGAATGATGTAGGTGGATGATCGGGACATAACAAAAATCTTAAGTTTAAGTAGTAGACTTTTAAAGTCACAATAGTCGTCTAGATACGCTTTATAGCTTAAAACAATGCTAATTCACTTGCCATCGATATTGTTGATAAATATGGAGTATTATGAATAGCAGTGATTCATAATACGAAGCACGTACACTCGTATGTGCAAGAGGCCGTGCTGTCGTATTATTTTGGTTAAATTCTATGCGTTCTTTTCAGCGAGAATGAACTTTAATTTATAAGTTTTATGCAATGACTGGAGACAGTGATAACGGCACGCGCTCCGGTAAACCACATGAAAAATGTAATTATTATATCATGTAAAAGCAATATACCACACATTTATATGGTTTACTGGTGCAATAAGCCACTGGATGTTGGAATAACACTCGAAAAGCTTGTAACTTCACTCGCTTTCGCGGCTAGTTTCTCGTGTTCTTCCTACATCCCGTGTGGTCTTATTGATCCGATAAACTGATAGAAATCAGCGTGTTCCATTGCTAAAATATACTGCCATTGATTATTGTCCGCAACTGCCCCGTAATAGTACATGCGGGCACGGTATTGTTGGTTGTTCAATTCAATTTAACATTGATTATTCTAATGTGCGACGAGAGAGACTGCCATGTTTAGTAAAAAATTGATTTTGTGACAGGCAAATCAAAATTGCAATTCTGATGGCACTTTCCAAGCCTTTCAGCCTTTTTTCCAAACTATATTTTGCATTTACTGGCAAAGCTTACAAACAAGATGCATTACTAACACGAACAAAAGAAAAAGCAAAAAAAGAATTGCAACTTCTGATCAACCGGAATGTGGATAGCTTTGATCAGTGAATTTCATGCTAGAGCCCACAATTCAAACAGGGTTTGACACATTTTACCGGCATAATTTCGAGATAATTGTTGCAGCATTACTGGCACTCGGTCAACTGGCATAATGCCGGCGAACTAGTGCTGTTCTGTGATAACTAGAATCAGTTAATTTTTAGATGTATAGCTACTTTTGTACGTTTCTGAGTAAAAGCTGTAAAATTTCAAGTTATTATATGTTATAGTTGTATGCGAATGCATAGTTAATATTTGGCATTATAGGCTTGTTGCCAGAACATTCTCAAGATCTAGAGGGTTTTTTCCCCCTCATTAAGCTTGTTTTGCAGTACAATCGAAAAGCCGGTGGATGGTAGAAACGATAATAGCTGCAGCCGAGCATAACTTGGAGGGTAACGGCAAGAAGCCAAGAATAATATTTAAATTTAGGAGCATAATTATTTTCTAAGCTTCCACAAAAAACATAAATATGACGGGAACTGGCCAAATTCCCAAGAGATGAAAGAGCGCGAATTATCGGTGAAGGGGCGGGGCCTTTTGCGAGAGCGGGGGCGGGGGTGGGGGTAAGGCTTTTCCGTGGGCGGGCGCGGGGGCTTTTGCGGGGGCAGCGGCAAACTCTGGTCCCGGCCCATTACTCGCGCGTTCTATGATCGCCTAAAGAAGCGTTAAATTAAATTGAAACCGCATGAAAAATTATACGTAACCTACGTTAGTTTGCGCGCAATGCTTCACCGTATGTTCAGGCTTATTATTAACACGGAACTGATTTAATTGTCAGTATATAGTCAGTGCGAGCGCAATGCTTCACCATATGCCCAGGCATTTTAAAAAGGTCGATCTCGAAGCGGTTTTACACAGAATCTATTCAATTATTTGTACATAGTCATTGCGCGCAATGCTTCACCCGAATGCCCAGGCATTTAAAGAATAAGCATTTAAGGAATTTCGCTTCTCCTTTATTAGTTTTCGAAACCGCATCTAAGGCATTGACCTCATCTAACGCATGCATTCGGCTACCGCTTTCTGCATTTGTAAACGAATGATTGTTGTCGTTCAACAAGTTGCAACTTGTTGTACGGAATAGATCCTATCTCTATTTTCGTTCAGAAATATTCAACATGTTGAATGACCTATCACAACATTCAACATAGGCCTATTTCAACATTGAACATAGCATGCAACATTCAACATTTAACATAGCATGCAACATTCAACATTTAACTGATAGCATGCAACATTCAACATAGCATTCAACATTCAACATGGCATTCAGCATTCAACATGGCATTCGGCATTCAACATGGCAGTTCGACATTCAACATGGCATTCAACATTTAACATGGCATGCAACATTCAACATAGCATTCAACATTCAACATAGGGCTATTTCAACATTCAACATAGCAGGCGACATTCAACATAGCATTTAACATTCAACACTGCATTCAACATTCAACATGCAACATTCAACATGCAACATTCAACATGCAACATTCAACATGCAACATTCAACATGCAACATTCAACATGCATGCAGCATTCAACATTCAACATAGCATGATACAATCAACATCTGTTGACCAACAAATATTGAACCATGCATCAAAGGCATAATGACTGACTAACACAACGGCAAATCACAGGGTTACCATCCTCTGCTTGTGTAATTGACTGTGCAACTAGTTTATAAATTTAGCCTTTCTGAATGCGTAATGTAGAGCTTTTTAAACATATTAAAATGACATAGAAACGCTCAAAATATGAATACGATCTTGAACTTTGTTTTGTTTCGAGTTTGTGAAAACCACAAATACATGACAACAAAGTTCAATACGTATTAATATATTTGAACTTTTTATTTCATTAAATATAATCTGAGTGTTTAGAAAGCCCTAAATATCGCATTTAGAAAGACTGCGGCCATTTAAAAGCACAGTCCACCCACCACAAAAACAGAGGATGGTAATCCTCTGGGCAAACTTGATCCAGCAAGTCAGATTGAAGTCCGACGTGGTAAACAGTGTAGGCCACTGCGCAAATGTAAAAATGTAGAGCTAGCTGAGGGTGTAAACAGTCTAAACGCTCGTCTAATTCCAATGATATACGTTTTCTAGATCTTTCTAGCCTCTATTACCGCAGTGTATGCTCTCCCCTTCCCTGATGGGAGCTAGGAATAATCCGGTTAGGGGTAGAGAGGGGATAGCTGAGCCAATTTAGCAAGAAATTCCTTTTCCTCACTATCAAACACATTTATACCTTGATCTTCCACCTTTTTGCTTTCCATTTGTCTGTTATTTCTTCTCATAGCATTCCATGCTAATTTCCTTGGTTCGATAAACTGGAATAACACAGTGTTCATCGTGCAGTGTGGACGGATTTGTTGGCTTAATTCCTCTACAGATGTTACTTATGAATATACGACTTGTGTGACCACTCGGCCAAAAACTGCTACAAGCTGGTGACTCCTGCGTATATATAAAGCTCCGATACCGCGAGGTCTTTAAATTCTCTGCTTTAAATTGTGTAATTCCTCGATGAGAGGCCATTGCTATAAAGTCAATGACAGCATTTGTGTGACGCGATAGTTTTAAACGTCGAGTCTGTCAAGAAAGCTTGCCATAAAACGACAATACATCACGGTTTTAACCAACATTCTGCTGTCCACTCGTTCGATTCGCTTCTTTGTTGCCGTACCAGTTAACAATTTTCATTGTTTCCCTTCTTATAGCCTTCGTAGATACGTCTATTTGCTGAAAAGGTTTCTTGAGAAAGTTCCTCGATGTTATCAGTTGATGTTTTTGTTTCATACTTTTGAATAATTTATTCAGCGCCCTCAGGAAACAAGGCAGACGATGTTTCAAACGTTTCTGGTACCAGTAAAGCTTTGTTTAACTCAGTTTAATTACCCAAACGATTGACAAAAGCTTTTCAGCTTCATTACACAGATTTTAAATGAAAGAACATTTAATTTTTTGCCCATATGTTCCACTTCGTTTTGACGTTTGGCGCGCGAAAATTGCGCCTGTTAAAACTAGACTCGACTGACCCAGTGGGATTCAACCTATTTCGTTGTCTTGCGAATAATTACTACGCACAATTCCTTGGGTAGATAGTAAACTTCTATTCCGTTTAATACAAAGGCGCCCCGTATCAACAAAAAAAAAATAAAGAAAGAAAAAATAAAATAAAAGTAATTTTACTTGTATATAAAGAACACAAAAAAATCTAGTTGCTAATTTGTCAATAACTTGTGGGGGACACATTGTTTATACTCAAGCCACTTAGTTAATCAGAATATTATTACTTTTGACGCTTGTGGAGAACCAAACTATTTCAATTTGCATCTCTGTATGTAACAAACCAATTTATTATTTTTCAAAATGAATACAGGGGTTAGCTTCCAAAGAAACTGTGGTACTGCGTCGGTGGGGGAGTGAAATATGAAAATTTAGTTTTATCAACTGATTTGATAAGGTAAATTGGCTACTGTAAAGAGATTTAAAGGCTGATATTTCGAGCGCTAGCCCTTGCGCTAGCTCCTGGCGCGTGGTACAGAAAAAATTTGATTGGTTGGCTGAGCGGTCCAGGATTTTTTTATCTCAGCCGCACGATCTTTATCCGGACCTGTTTTGTACGCTATTCCTTTCAAATGACGTTAGTTTCTTTCTCTATTAGCGATGCTCTTGTGCTGTGTTAGGGTTGAAGTGAAACACCAAAATTAGAAATGTAACTTAGCTAGTCCAGGATTGTTTATATATGTAAAGTAATTGTAATATTATACATTGTAAAGCGCTTAGGACAAGTAGTGATTTTGCGCTATAGAAATAAATTATTATTATATTATTATTATTAGCGAGATGAAATTGTTAACAACCTCATTCCCAGGGTATCTCTTATTCCCACTCCCTGGAGCTCCAGGGGACTGGAAAAAGAGATGCCCTGGGAACGAGGTTGATTTGTTAGGAGAAAATAAAGGGAGACGCCCAATCTTGCCCTTGGGATATGTAAATTTCATTTAAAAGAAGTCATGGAAACGGAAGTCTGTTTCTCTTTATAGAGTTAAAAAATCTCGCGCCACTTTCTCGACCAATGAGAAGTAAAACCAAAAACAATAGGCCATTTCCGAGTTGCCTTTAGCCTCTCTATCAAAGCGAGGCTAGGTGCGAAACCCTTCATATGAAAATGAGTTTTCATTCAAAACCTCGCTTTGATATAGAGGCTAAAGGCAACTCGGAAATGGCCTATTGTGAGTTGCTTGTATGAGTTTTCCCGCGCTTGGCACCGGTTACATGTATTCGCTTCGAGCTCTAATTGGTTCATTGAATTGTCTGCCTCTGTTTTGATTGGCTTGAGTATGAACTTCTACGACACTCAACTGAAAAGCGTCCATTGTTGAAGATTTGCTTGAAGAGAAAATGTTGAATATCCGATCAACTTGCTATTGCTTATCTGAAGTGCCAGCCATTTCGCACGGGGGGAGGGGGAGTAGAGTAGCGTAGAAGGATCAGTCAAGCGGGAGATCCCGCGAGCGCGCGTGAAAATCGCCTCCCACGAGGAGACGCGACGCGCAGGGCGGAGAGCACGCGCGCTCGCGTAATCTCCTACTCGAATATCCCTGGGTAAAATGAGGGACTACTCGTAGTCTAAGTGTTGGGAGCGGAGACGCCTGATACTTCATACTACGCCATTGCCGTCTTCCCACAGTTCCACTGAGTCAAATCAGTTATAATGATGTACGCTCTTTGGTAATGGCAGTCCATTTATAGATAGCGCAAATTCCACCTGTGTATGTTCAAATGCGGTTTATACTGAAGAATCAGAATCAGGATAAGATCACACGTCACCATACACGACGTGACTGCCGTACCTGTCCTTTTATCAATTCCAGTGACAGTATTAGAACTACAAATGGACACATCAAGATCTCGGGACATTATACGTGCATCACAAGCCAATTGGTCTACTGCATTTCATGCCGTAAATGCCCTGCAATTGTCTACATTGGCGAGACGGGCCGTCGTCTTGGAGACCGCTTCCGTGAACACCGATTGGATGTGATCAAAAAGAAAGTTGCGCTGCCAGTGCCTGAACATTTTACGAGACCAAACCACAACCTCAGCGACATGATGGTAGCGGTGATTAAAGCGAATCTAGGTGACCAGATCAGGAGAAGACGCGAAGAAATGCGGTTCATTTTCAATTACAAGACTTTGGCGCCGAGTGGTTTGAACCAAGACTTTGGCTTTTCATAATTAACTCGTATGCTAGCCTTGCGCGCGCTTTTCTTCGGCGCGCGTGAATTTTAATTTTTTGAATTTTCGCACACGTTAGCAACGAACACATTTTTACTACTGATGAAGGCAGCATTGCCGAAACGTCTAGTTTCATTTTTAACACTTTTTACAGCGTTAAACTTAACACTTTTTCACGTAACTACAATTAACGCTGCGCAGGATACATATTTATTTATCGTGGCTACGATGTGTCGTTGGGTTTTAAAACATGTTTCAATATCACACGACATTTTGTATGTCGTACGCGACACTCAAAAGCCAGTTGCTGGTTTGATTCAGTGCATCATGCGATTCGCGTCGTAGGTTTATGGTGAGCATATCGCACGAGAGTTGTACCGTCTAAATCGGCCCTAGAAAAACATTTCTGATCTCATCCCATGCTCTGAGCTCATGAATGATTGTGAATAATTGTGGTAGGTAATTGTGGTAATTGCGCGTATTATTTGTCAAACCATCAAATGAGGTGTATTTATTGAATGTGGATTTGCTTGGCTAAACGGTCCTTTACGATAAAAAGAAGCATTCTGATGGGTTCCCTGCGCGGTCAGAATTTCAGCCGATTCGCATATAATTAACCGCATATAAGCGAGTCTGATTAACATCAAATTACCGCATGCAAGCGGTTAAAGTAGGCCCTATTCACCTACTGAGAAATAACGAAAATAGAGCTGATCTCAAACTGGCTTTTGTTTTTCACTTGAACATTTTACATAAAGTAAAACTCCTTTTTTTAGAGTAAAAGAAGGAAAAAGATCAGAAGGGTGTATGCCCCGAACCCGAGTCGTTTGCTTCACAACTAATACCCATATCCACTACACCCACGAGGGCCAGCTGACAGGAACTATAATTTTTAACAAATTTATAGTTACCCATAACCATAAATGAAAGCTAACCGTTTTCAAATCAGTGCTTAACACTAAACACTGCAGATCAGTGCTAAACTGGAGCTCTTTTCTCTCAGTTCTGTTTCTAATATTGAAATGGGGTCAGTACTATAAAGAATACTACCGTTAGGTAAATGGGGCCTATTTTACTCGCTTGCATGCGGTAATTTGATGTATATATGCGGTTGATTATATACAAATCGAGTGCTACAGAATTTTACTAAACGGACCGCTCGTGAACTGATTAGTCAAAAACATGTTCAAGAGAAAACAGTTTTATTCATAAAGTAGAAACCATATATAATAATGTCTTTATTAATTACCCTTGGCTGGTTTCTCCTACGATTTTGGCATAACCTCTGCTAAAATAACAAGTTATGATAATTGTTTGTAGCCAATAAAAATATGCTTTGCTGCGGAAAATTTGTAAATGAGCTGTAATAATAAATTATTGTGTTCTCGCGTTTTTTGCTCGCTGTTTAAGCCATTAAGGTTGCTATCAAAAGTTTCTAGTAATTTGCAGTACTTACACTTTAATGGATCAATACTGCATGCCACTCTTTATCAGTAAGTGCTGCAATAATGGTATCAAACAAATGCCAAGTCATTGTTAAGCAAGTTATCGTCATTCTCATGACGTAACAGGTTACCATAGTAATGGTATAACCTGTTAAAGACACACTTAATTTTAGCTTTAAGTGCCCATAACTAAAAAAACGAGCTCAGTGATCTCCACTTTCATTATCGAATTGTAAATTAGCATGTTAAAATACATTTTTTTGCAAAGTTTAAAAACATTCTTGCGGGGTAAGGGGTTCAGAGCCACATTAACTTTTCAAAAATGAAAGGTGGCTCTGAACCCCTTATCAAGGATTTTTTACAAAAAATGGGGGTCATCGAACTCGTTTTTTAGTTATAAACACGTAAAGCTAAAATTAAGGGTAGTGCCTATCACCCCTAGAAAGTTATTATCAAAATCAACTCTTTGTACATTGAATAGTTGAATGGTAAAATATTTCTTGTTTTGAACGTCGCGTTTGTGAGTTATAGAGATTTGAATTTACAAAATGCTAATTAGATGACGTCAACCGTCGGAAATTTGCCATTATTTCTAGGCCAATTTACAATGCACAGTTTACAGCTTGAGGATAATTAATTTGATAAAAACTAAAAATAAACTGTGGATAGTCAATTGATTCGTAAAAAATATTACTTGGAGGTAAAAACAAGTAGTTGTATAATAAATGATTCCCGGGTTGATGTCATCTAATTAGCATTTTGTAAATTTAAATCTCTATAACTCACTAACACGACATTCAAAACAAGAAATATTTTGCCATTCAACTATTCAATGTACATAAAGTTGATTCTGAAAATAACTTTCTAGGGTTGATAGGCACTTTAAACAGGTTATACTGTTACTATCTTAGCCCGTTTTATCATAAAAGAGACCACAACGTGTTCAACTATGGGCGCGTTCCTTTGGGATGATCCGGATCCGGATCACTGATCCAAGATCACTCGGATCATGTTGCATCAAAGGAACCGATGAATCCTTGTCCAGAGTGGATTCGTCGGTTCCTTTGATGCTTAATGATCCGAGTGATCTTGGATCAGTGATCCGGATCCAGATCATCCCAAAGGAACGCACCCTATGACTGGGCATTTGTTTGATAGCATTATTGTAGCATCATCTGATAAAGAGTGGCAGTATTGATCCATCAAAGTAAAAGTGATGGAAAATGTTGGGAACCTTAAACAACTGCTCCAGGTTTCTTCGCCACTGTAAAGCCTGGTTTCCATATAATCGCCCTGGTTGTCTCCGTCGTTTCAAAAACTATTGCGACGACTGGGACGATCATATGGAAACACCACCCGGACGATAGCAAACGACTGGCACGACTTCAGTCGCTTGGAGATAACTGACTTCTATCCGGACGACCGGGACGACCGTGAAAGATCTGAAGCAATCATATGGAAACCATTCACACACGACAGAGACGACCGAGGCGATCCAAATCTATCCCAGAAAGCATCAGTTTGTCCCAGAATTTATTTCTCGACCGCGCGCTCTCACTCTTTCAGACGACCGAGGCGATAATATGGGAACCCTATAGTCGTCCGGATCGTCCCAGTCGTCTCAATAGTTTTTGAAACGACTGGGACGACTGAGACGACCCGGACGATTATATGGAAACCGGGCTTAAGTGTATCCTGCGATCATGCGCTATTTTCGTTTCGCTTGGTAAACCATTTCCCGCGGGAAACGCGAAGCGAGCAACCACATAAAAGGGTAATCGTGATCGCAGGTTTCTGTAAGTGCTATTTCGCGAATATATTTCGTTGTTATATTTGCCTATAATTCAAATCAGATTAATTATTATTCAAGCCCGAGAGTGCACTACTTCTTCTTATTTATTGATTTATTTTTCTCGCTTACAAGATTCCTAAGAAAGTTTTGAGGCAATCTCTTGTTACCAAATACAAGTTTGCTTGGGAACGTCGCAAAACTATAGCTTGCCAGCAAACTAACACTTTTTATTTATTACAATTTAATGGCAATACTTACAGAATAAGAGAAGAGGAAAAAAAATAAAAAAAAGTAAATAAATAAAAAAAAATAATAATAATAATAATAAAAATAATTTAAAAGTGAATAGTAAGGCCATAAGGATGGTCAGCAAAAGAGTCATAGGCACCATACGAGGCAGACTACCTTATACAATAAATATAGGTATAAATTACTCAATTAATAAAGTGTAAATTTATATAAAATCTATATGAAATATAAATATTGCATGAGATAACAATTTATCTTAATATCCAACTTAATAGCAAGCATTCACATGCTGAAAAAATGAAATTTAATGAAAGTGTTTCTTGACGTTAACACACGCTAAACTGTATTACCAACACGAGTTGGATAACTTTAAGGTGCTTTCACACGGCAACCTAATGGCAACAACTCGCGTTGGTAACTACGAATTGGCACGTATGAACATTGCAAAAACAGTTTGCCAAATAGTTATCAAACTGACACTTTCATACTCGCCAAACTTGCAGTTTACCAACGCGAGCTTGCAAACTAAAAGCGTGTTCACACGTCACTGAATTCGGATCGGCAAATACAAGTTGGCATGTATCAAACACGTAAGCAGGTGGTCAAAAGGTTAACCAACTGTTTTTTGTTATTTTTGTTCACACACGTTCACGCCATATAACTTGTATCTCTGCAAACTTAAGATTACCGTGTAAAGGCGACTTTAACTGCAAAGTCGTGTTTTGAGTAAGCAGTTTTATGGCGAAAGCAGATTGCATTGAAAATAGTTTTTAGCCATGTATCAGTAGAGTAAATTAGTTAATAATATTCAATTTTTAAATTCTTGTTGACATTTTTTACGGATACTTTGTGGGGATAACCTCGTGTTTTCCTTTTAAATATATTCTTTTGTATTTTATTTGGTATCTTGAGTGAATAGTAAATAAACATGAATGTCTCAGTGTACAACTCGCGTTTGAGGCTTACTACTCGGCAATTAACTCACTAACTTTGTATTTTTCTTGAATTTTGATCTCATAAAAACGATGCAGCGTTAAAAACTGGCCCTAAAATAGGGCGTTTGTATGCTTTGATCCACTGTTGAGCTGGGAACGTTGCATTAAATAGTGGAGCTGAAAGATTCCGCAGCAATACATTTGATCCTTGAATTGGTATATAACCCATTATCCTCATCACATCCCGGCAATAGCGCTCAATAATATTCACATCACAGGGATCCGCTACTTTCCGCCACTTGTTGAGAATATCCAGCGAATTCCTTACAACCGATGTAGGGTTCCGAGCTTGTGCTTGAACATCGTTAGAGCTCGGTTGTGTTGTGTTAACAATCCACTGTTTAATGCTGTCCAACACGTTAATCCCGGCGAATCCGTACAAGTAGTTTAAAAGCTGCAAGGGCTGAACTGCCAGATCTTCGTATCGAACCAACACATAACGGCTATGAAGCGACGGGTCTAAAGTTCTCACCAGTTGAAGATTATTTTCTGTTATTTCGCAGCGAGAATAAACATACTGTTGTAATGACGGCTTCGTTTTACGATCGACTTCCCTGAAAAAGGCTACCCTCTTAGATGACATCACAACTGGTCTAATATCGCGAATCAAGTGAATCACTTTACAATCAATTCTAGCCAGTTCACACACTCCAAGAAGCTTTTCAATCGAATTACCCGGAATTCTGTCCAACAGCAGCTTGTAAACAATTGTATCGTACTGTGTTTTGCATGAATGCTCGAGGTCGGCTTGCTTGATAGGAGAACAGAAATTAGAATGCCATCTAGGGTTTGTACGCTCGTATTTGCAAAAAGGAGGAGAACTCATCGCTCTGCTATAATAGCGATAAAATCTCCCGAAATCGCGCGTTGCATTTCCCGCGCTAAAATCGCACTGAAAGATGCGATAGAGAAAGTTCAACGCATACCTTTCATAATTCTTTTCGCTCTGTTTTGAAATCAACCCGTGTAAAGGCTCGAAAACGTAGAAAACCCGAGGATGATGGTTAAAAATGTCCGCGAGAAAAGTTGAGCCCGATCTCCCATGAGCGACAACCAACAAAACCTGTCGTTTTCTTGACGGTTGTAACAGTCTTTCTGGGTAGGAATCGTTCTTTCCTTTCGAAGACGTCCAAGTTCTTTCCGCGTTAGTTAGAAATATTCCCCTTGATGCGCGGAATGAGTTTTGTATTTTAACGATGTCTTGTGGATATCGGCTTTCGATGAAGGCAAAAAGAAATCCGACTGAGAGAAGGGCGAGTGTCAGCAACAAGGTGAAGAAATACTTAATTTTTTCATTTCCAACCATCTTGCTTTCAGTCGGCAGGGAAACCATTTGTTGATGAGTTCCTTTAAAGAAAAAAATTAAGAAATTGTACACGTCAAAATGGATGGAAATTGATGTAATAAAAAAATTCAACTGACGAATCATAACAAATTTGTAGTTGTTTTCAATATGACATTTTCCGCCAAGAAAATTATAAGTAATAGATTCTTCTTGTCAAGAAATTCAATTAACAAGACTTTCTCGACCAATTGAAACCAGCTTTACAGTGTAAAGCTCACATAGGCAATAAGCAAACAACAGGAATAAATTGTTTTAGCATAAAAATAACGAAATGTTCTCATTGTATTAAAACCAGAAAATTATAACAAACTACAAAACATAAAAGACCGCAGATATATACAACTGTACCACATTATAAAATGATGATAATTTTTCACTGTATTGAAAACCGGAGAATACTAAAAACAAATAACAGATTATGTTTTGAGTATGTTTGGACTCGTTAGGCCGCTTTCATCGTAGATGCATAATTAACATTTATAATGAAACACAGCTGGATCGGAGTGAAGAAGACCTCTCGATTGAACAACCATTATTGCCTCTATTAATTATTCGGCATAGAGCTTAAGAGTGCGAATACCAAAACGAGTGCAAATATGACACGTTATTACTCTCGTCAGACCGCGCGCAAAGAAAAACACTTTCAAATCCTCAGATTTTGGAAAGGGGATGACTGTGGGTACAATAAACAATTTATTCAGCGAAAAGTTGGGTAATACGGCTGGGCATTTTCGCTCGTCAGTTTTTTTTTTTCTCGCTTAAAGGTTCAAAGAAAAAACTTACTTGTAAAAATACACAAATTTTCGCCGTGAATAACCTCTATTTAATATCTGTATTTTAACAACTTTGGCTCATCATTCGTCGAAGATATTAAAGTTTTAAACTGCGCATAAGAGGTCACATGAAAAACTACTAAATGATTACAATTTGAAACAAATAGAAAAAGCGAAAATTTAAGGACGCAAAAGGAAGGCCACTGATTAATTATTAACAAGTTCTAACTGAGAATATCGCGTAGTTTCCTTCAGTAATTTGTCAGTGTCTTCATAGTTGATTGTTAATTTCGCGAAAATTTTTAACAAGCATGTTCGAAGGCTCGACAAAAGACCCACTTCGCCCGCCTCAATACATTTTCTCAACTTGCAAATTTTAAGAGAAATTAATTTTTAACGGTTAAAAGTGTATCCATGGCAACGACTATTCCGAAAGGGCATCTTACGAAACAAAGAACATGGAAATTTTTCAAAAATATGAATATATATTAAATTCTGAGGAGAAAAAAAGAAAAAGCCTTACTTAAATGGCGTTTAATTTTCATTGCTTATTTTTCACCTACAATTTACTAAATATTAAAAATGACTCTTCAGGGTGTTTTAAATTGCTGCTCTTCTTCAAACAGAAAAGTTCAATTTTCGATCCTAATGAAGACACTTTGTTCAATCAGCTTGCATCCATCAATACTTACATAATTGTTTACGTTTCAAGAGTCAAAGAATATTGTCATCAAACAACTCTGAAATATTAAAAGGACCGCAATAATCGTGGTATTTGCATTTAAATTTTCCGGATAAATCAGTATCCAGTGGATAACGCAATTGGTTTTGTTAATACTTATCCACTGGATAGTGATTTATCCGGTGGATAGCGCTATCCACCTTTTGAACAACCGGGCCAGATTAAAAAATATACACAAATAAAGCTGGTTTACATACACCAGCGACATAGCGTAAGCATAAGAATTAGCGTCAAGTGAAAACGAACATTGATATAACAATTAGAGTAATCCTTATACTTGCGCTTATGTTTATGTTTATGCATGTATCGCGCCCGTTTTCACTGGACATAAGCGCTGTTATGCCTTCGCTTATGCTTATGACGCCAGTCAATTGTAAGTAACGCTTTTAAAAGCCAGAAAAAGTAGAAAATATGTTTGCGTTAATGCAAATCCGAAAACAACATTCGGTCCAGTTTTGTTTAAAACTGTTTTATATATTAAGCATTTCGTGTTTGACAAAGGTAAGGTAATGTCCACATGAGCCACAGGCGGCCCACTCGGCTGGAGCTTTACCGGTAAATGAATGAGCTGGGAGTATTGCTACTCCCCCTAGATGGAAGGCTATAGTCAATCGCAGGGTTACCCCAGCATTTTGTCGCCGGTACCCATTTATGCACCTGGGCGGAGAGAGACAGTGTGGAGTAAAGTTTCTTGTCTAAGGAAAGAACTCGACGGCCGAGATCAGGCAAGCTTTGGATCTGAAGTGCATCGCACTAACCACTACACCGCCGCACCTCATGTTTAAGTTTATCGTCAAACAAATCACCTGGTAAAAGCTACTACTGAATTTATCGACAGAAGCTTTTATCAGCAGATAGCTGAAAAGTGCTAGTATCGGCCTTTTAGTTCATAAATATTACAAAATTTGGCGACAGAGAGCTGAAAAGGCATACTATAGAGTACAATTTATGTGAAGTCGACGTTCGTTATTAAGTATTAAACAAAACAAAATCAACTTCTATACTCACATAAATCTGCATCTTTCATTGAAACAAAACCAAGGTAGTTGGCTGCTTTCAAAGGCAACTCTGGAAGGGTAACTAAAGTCGGTCACGGAAGGACTTCTTCGCGCGTTGTTTGTGACCAATCACAAAACAGGCCATCGATCACTAGCTACGACTCACACAGCGCAAAATGGTTTCTTCTGGCTAAGGCTCGTGGAGCTAAACAAATTTGTGGTTCCCAGCTGGGCAAGAAATTGGATCTGTGGATCATTTACATGAATATAAAATGAAGTTTTAATTGTCTGTCAATGCACAAACGAGAAAACTTCAAGATACACGACTGACAAAAGAAAGAGTTTAATTCTTAACCAAATGTTCCGTTGTCATGGTTGCATGAACGATCAACAATGAATTATTGTGTTTTTGTACAGAGCCTGAACAATATTCCAACTAAGCATTACCTGCCCACTAGCCCACTATCAACCGAAAATTAAAGTGCTCATAACTGAAATCTTAACCTTTCCCGCAAAAAAAAACCTTAGTTAATTCGTCAACCAAAAGCACTTAACAACTTGAATGATATGAGGGGCTGACAAAAATATCGACAGAATTAACACTTTTGTAAACGCAATTTTCTAACTTCCATTAAAGTTTTTGCAATTGAAATATTTCAAAGTTTTCAATTTCTGCAATGACGAAGAAGCACTGAAATTGTTAACGTTGAAATGTTTAATTTCATAAAAAATATACATCCGCGTCTACAATTCTAGATCACCGTAATAGAAACTAGACAAGCAACTGACTGACATCCGAACGAAAAAAATTGCCAGGCTAGGTAAGTCTTAATTGAGAATAATATAAAATAGTCAATTTTATACACCAAAATCTTTTACGCTGAATAATTTAAGAGGGCTGACAAAATATTGACAGAATTATCATTGTAAACGCGGTTCTCTGACTTCAATTAAAGTTTTTGCAATTAAAAAATATTTCAAATTTTGCAATTTCTGCAATTTCGGCAATTACGAAGAAACACAAAGTCAAAATATCTAATTTCATAAAAATATACATTCGTCTTTTCTAGATAACTGTAATGAAAACTAGACGGACCTGATTGGCATCCGAGCAAATAATTGCCAGGTAATGTTTTAAGTTGTCAATGATATATACTAATTTCATAAAAATGTACATTCGTCTACAGTTCTAGATAACTGTCATGAAAACTAGACGGAACTGATTGGCATCCGAGGGAATATGCTGCCAGGTAAGTTTTAAGTAGTCAATTTCATACAGCTGTTCGGTTTTATGCATTTTTAATCACGAGAACACAAAGTGTGTTATTTTTCCCGTATTTTAGCGATTAACCCCTATATTTTCTGTATAATTTTGTGCATTTTTGTTAAGAATAGTCTGTTTGTGCGGAGCTTTAACGAAAGCAAAACACAACTAGCAAATAAAGGCCCGAGGGGGAGGGGGGAGGAGGCCGGTAACTTGAAAATTTTAACCGTCATTTTCAAGTTTCAACTTATTTCCATTCTGACAATCCGTTGCTAAAAACATGCATGTCATTATAGTTTCAGTGCACTGATGTAGTAATTGTTACCGGACCATTATTATTTTTTTTTTTCTTTGATACAAAAAATGTCTTTTTGCTTTCAAAGTGATAGTAAAGTTTAAAGTGACATAGCGCCTTTGAACACTGTTTTATGTAGTAATATTGTAGACCTCTTTGCTATGAATCGAAATAAATAAATCGTCCTTATAAAGCGAATAAGTCGAATAATATTACGGATAAACGGAGCGCAAAACGCCTGTATGCATTTTAAAAAATGGTTAACACCCTCGTCAGACTTCAGTAACAGGACTAAAGTTTTCAAGTTACACAAAGGTGTGTGATCGGCCACGATTCAAAAGTGATATTACCCTTAACTGTACCAAAAGCAAAAACATCAAAAAATAGAAAAGTACTACTCACGAGCTTTAATTTGAATGGTCTCTCTTTAGGATTTCATTAACAGACTGAAAAGTTAGAGCCATCTTGAACAGCATAATAAACAGCACCACATGAAAGTACTGCTCAATAGCTTTCATTTGAATATTCTCTCTTTAGGATTTCATCCACAGATACAAAAGTCAGAACCACCTTGTACAGCATAATAAACAGCACCACAGGAAAGTACTGCTCTATAGCTTTTATTTGAATTGTCACACTTTAAGATTTAATTCACAGATACAAAAGTTAGAACCACCTTGTACGGGATAATAAAAAGCACCGTAGAAAAGAACTGTTCAATAGTTACCATACACTATTTCATCCACACAACATGGCGTAACTGAGGGTAAGTGTCTGGAAGAACAAGAGATGAAAAGCGACCATCGACATAAAACGATGTTACTGTTTACGGTTACCTTCAATTCTTGAATACAACTGACAGTGGGACCAAGCTCATGGCTGTAGAATTCGTTGTTAAAATAAAGCCTTCAACTCAATTTTCTTCTCGAACGATGAAAAGCAATCTCGTTTTTTTAGTCCTATCGTGTAGAACGTCCAATAGTTATTTTATTATATAGCGGCATGCTACTGAACGAAGGAATATTGAATATTTCTATCTATGTTGTACTGGCACGGTTTAAAATGAACTTAGAGTATATCTCGTTCATTTACTTGTAAATAACAACAACATCGAAATACTCATCTTTTGTTTTAGCCTTGTATGAGGTCAAAGCAGGCCCTTAAAATCTACTTAAAAATGCATGTACAATACAATGAACGCCATTGAAACAAAATTTAGTCAACGTACTGGATACATTAATGATTATTTATCCTTTTTAGCATTTTTCAAACCAATACTGAATTCACGAATGTGAGGTGTAAACTTTCGTTTCGGAAGAATCTTTGAAAATTACAGTTAATCCACGAATACGTCCGCAATGTTCACCAGTGTACAAATAACCTAACGAATGTGACTCAAATATTATAATAGTATACCTTGTTTTTAGATATTGTGATGCAATTCCGATGTAAAGTGTCATGAACTATAAAACCACTGCATAGAGATCCTTGTTATTTAAAGCTCTGTAGGTTTCAATGTTCCTGGATAAATCTTTTATCGAGTTCCACAAATTTGCTGCAGCGTATCTCTGTGATTTTAGGACATACTTGAGTTCACTTTTGGTAAATCCAATATTTTTGTACCTCTAGCTAAGGTATCTTACAGTGTCTTACAAGTGCAGTTGTGAGATCTTTTTTTTATTTTTAAAGGGATTTTGACCTCGATCCGCAGAGTAAAACTCTCGCAAAATAATTCTCCACAAAGATTTATTACTCCCTTCAGTCAAATAACCGACTCTGCTTTTGTATAATGCGCATGCAAAATTGCGTTTAATATCAGTGGAATGATATTGGACTAAATTAGAACTTTTAAAATCGCATCTATACAGACAGAAAAGAGCAGCGATATGCCTTTAGACGATTTGTTGTTGCCTCGATCTCTTTAGAGTAACGAATTGCCTCTGAAGAGTGTAGAAGTCAGTGATTGTTCAAGCAAAATACGAAAAATCACCAATCCGTAAAATAAAAATCCCGCGAAAATTTCATGCTACACGGTATGTTTTGCACGCAAACACGTCACTTTCTATTTCTTAAAAGGGCTGTTTTCACCATTTTACGTCACCATTTTTAGTGTCATTTTTTTGTGTCACATTAAAAAGCTCCAAAAACATATTTATTTCAGTGCAAACCCAGACAATTCTACTAGTGTTTTAAGAGTAAAAATAAGTGTTTTGGACTGCCAGGATGGAAATTAAATGGAACTAGAAGAAATTGGGACAATTTTTTAAGTTTATCGCCTAAATACGAAGACGCGCTACAAAAGGAATAGCTCCGCCCCTGTTTCAGCTCAAGTAAGCTAAATTTTCATTGTTTTTATTCTGAAATTAGCGCCATAAAAGTTTGAAATTCTCAAAGGGATTCCAGGATACAAACCTCAACAAATTCGTCCACTGTGTTGAAAATGTTATGGGGTTTGCTAAAAGTGAATAGTACAAACAAAGCGAGTATTACCACACAGACAGATTGCTCAAAAGCTGTCTTTATTCTCTACAGATTTTCACAGAGGTTCGTACGCGACGCGGTTGATTGACAAATGATCCTGACGTACCTAAGGTACTTTTCTTTTATAGCGCGTCTTCGTGTTTTTTCTCTTCGAAAATTCACTTGACATCTTCCTCTTAGTGTTCTATAAGTATTTCGTGAATGAAAAAGGTACTTAGTTTTAATTTGGAGCAGTTTTGATCCCCAAAATGACAAAATCTCCATGACAATAGCTACCCAGCATGTGGCCGGATTCACGGATCCCTCCTAAGTTAAGATATGTTCTCAGTATTGCTTATTAACAATATTGTTATTCCAACAATAGGCTATTGTTAATAAACAATCGTTAGGATATATCTTAACTGAGAAAAGATCCGTGAATCTGGCCACCGGCGTGCAATAGCATCGTCACGGTTACGCATTTTGAAATAAAAAAATATCTTCGTAAACCATATTGGACCGCTTTTTTCGGTAACAAATATTATTTGTGATTATGTCGATCATACCCGCTCACATGAAAGAAAAGATTTTTTTTTCGAGTCTATTGAAAGAGGCAAAAATGGCAAGGAAAAAGTGCTTGTATGCAAATCCGCGACGTTAAATGATTTCGGTACACTTTAATTTCTACGAACTTCATGAAACTTCGGAAAATCGTCGGAAGCCTTCGGCAATCTTTGAACGTTTTCGGCGATTTACCAAAATGATCGGAAACGCATCGGTCAGACGGTAAGACCCCTGCGGTAAGACGGTCAGAAGGCCTTTAGAACATTTTCGGCAATCTTCGGGAATTTTCGGCTCCTATACAAACTGGGAATCGATTTTACTGAGAAAAGTTGAAGATGTAACTTGTTTGGAAGAATAGGGATGATATCTGTTTACAAACATTCTTTTTGTTATTCAAATGTGCCAGCCACTGGAACAAAAGAACCCTTTGTTTCGGCAGCCAATAAGGCTCTGGTTGGCACATTAATAACAATTGGTGACGTCATTGATATCTTCCCTATTCAGTACTTTGTACAACAACAAAGGTTAATAGGACAATAAAAAAGTTCTTACCTTTCAACACCTTTCCGACGTCTTGGCTCAGACAATCCCTCCATCAGCTTGCTTTATCTTGACCACTTTGTCGTTTTTCATTGTATAAAGACCACAAACTGATCCTAGCATCTTTACCACCAGCGGCGAGCAGCTGTCCATAATCAGGCAAGTCCTCGGAAAAATCCATCACCTTAACAGTGTCTGTATGGTAATGGAGATAGGCCAGAGGGGAGAGCTTTTTCCAGTTGTAAATCCGTAACCTGAAAGTTTTTATACATATAGAGCAGTTATCGATTGAGTGTCATAAAACCAAAACACTCTGAACAATTACTCTGTAAACAATCCAATGAACCAATCAGAGATCGAAGCAATTACATGTCGGCGGCGCCAAGCGCGGGAAAACGTGTGCGAGCAAGTCACGATTGGTTTTGGTTTTACTTCTGATTGGTCGAGAAAGTGGCGCGAGACTTTTTAGTCAATCACAGAGCGTAGCAATGCAAAACCAAAGCAATTGTGTAATTACTTTCGACACTCAATTGAAAACTACTCTGACTAATAGGATGGGTTATTATCACATACATAACTCTTCTTGGTTGGCCTTTTTGATCTTATCAAAGGGACACTGGATGTCCCGGCTGAAATATCGTGTTTTCATGATTATGGCCAGGAGCTTGTTTTAAGCTTTCTTCATTATCTTGAAACCATCGCCAAAAGTGATAGAAGCAAAGAAATATGAACTAAATAGAGAAAATAAGGGCTAGAAAAGTGAAAATTTCACAAGAATGGCAAGTTTGATTTCTTGACCGCCTGTCAATAAATCAAATTTCATGAACTGTAATCCACTTCAATCATGGCAATCCTGCACTTTTTCTCCAAAATAAATAAATACTCGGATGTGGAAGACAAAAGGTTAAAGTGGGAACTTATCAAAATGGAAATAAGAGCGCTTACAATCCCTTATTCCAAAAACAAACAAAAAAAGCTTCGTATAAAGGAACAAGACCTAGGGGACCGATTAGAGGAGCTCGTCAATCTCCTCTCTCAAAATGTCGATGTAGATGATACAAGCGAAACTCAGCAACGGGAATATACTCGATTAAAACAGGAACTTCATTTCTTATATGAAAACAAGGGAAAAGGTTCAATTCTTCGTTCTAAAGCTAGATGGACTGAGCAAGGTGAAAAACCAACAAAATATTTCTTTAATCTAGAAAAGCGAAACTATAACCGAAAAGTAATTAAAGAACTGAAACGGCCAGATGGAGATAACATTTCCAAAGAAGAAGACATATTATTGGAAATTGAAAATTTTTATAGAGATTTATATACGTCAAACCATGTAGAGGATAAAAGCAGATTATTTGAAAATTTTGTCAGAAATCTTGAAATACCGAAACTCCAAAATACGGAACAAGACGAACTGGGAGAAATCACTCTTAAGGAATGTAGTGATGTTTTGCGGACGTTCGCAAGTGGAAAATCTCCCGGAGATGACGGATTTACCTGGGAGTTCTATAACTGTTTCTTTGACTTGTTGGGACAAGACTTAGTCGATTGTTTCAACGCAGCATTTAAAGAAGGCGAAATGTCAATCTCTCAAAAGCGAGGTGTAGTTACTCTAGTCCCAAAGGAAGATTCAGACCTAGCTGATCTCGCAAACTGGCGACCGATAACTTTACTTAATATGGACTACAAAATTGCGTCCAAAATTGTAGCCAGGAGAATAGAAAAAGTTTTGACGCTCTTAATTAATCCAGATCAAACAGGTTTCATAAAAGGGAGGTATATAGGTCAAAATGTCAGGCAGATAAATGATATTCTTGAGCAAACAAAACTTCAAAACATTCCGGGGTTACTTCTGCAACTTGATTTTCGTAAAGCGTTTGACACTATTGAATGGGATTTCATCCAGAAGACAATTACGGTATTTAATTTTGGTGATAATATCAAACGATGGATAACCACTCTTTACAAAAATTCAGAAAGTGCAGTTTTAAACAACGGCTTTTGTACCAACTACTTTAAGCTATCAAGAGGAGTGAGGCAAGGCTGCCCTTTGTCCCCCTATTTATTCATTCTTGCAGTTGAGTTACTAGCTTGTAAGATTAGACAAGACAAGGAAATACATGGTATAACTATCTTTCGGAAAGAATTTAAAATAGGCCAATTCGCTGATGATACCACTCTCTTTTGCAAGGACACGAACACCGTGCAAAGAGCTATTGTACGATTGAATGACTTCGGTGACCTATCAGGTTTGCGACTAAATCCATCAAAAACAAAAGCAATGTGGTTGGGACCCTGGAGGTATTGCAAAGAAACACCTTTCGGATTCAAATGGCCAAAAGAGCCGATAAGAGCCTTAGGGATATTTATATCCTATGATGAAAAAAAAAATGACCAATACAATTTTAAAGAAAAAATTCAAAAAATAGATACTATTCATGGCATCTGGCAGTCCCGAAACCTTACACTATTTGGAAGATGTCTTATAACTAAAAGCCTTGGCATTTCGCAGCTGGTTCATTCTACTTCGATTCTTGATATCCCTAAAAAATGCATTCAAGATGTTAATTCTATGATATTTAAATTTATATGGAAAAACAAGAAAGACAAAATCAATCGTAAAGTCATGTTTCAAGACTACGACAATGGAGGTCTACGTGCGCCTAGCATAGAAACTATGTCCAAATCACTCAAATTGGCATGGATCTCGAGATTTTTAATAAACGACCAAATGGGCAGTGAATCCTGGAAGATTATACCAAACTATTATTTTGATAAATATGGTGGCTTAAAATTCCTGTTGCACTGTAACTATGATGAAAAGTTCCTCGAGCAGGCAAAATTCCCGAACTTCTACAAGCAGATCTTACTATATTTCTCTGAACTTAAAGCATCTTATAATCCAGAATCCGATCAGGAATCGATTCTATATAATAACAAAGAAATTCGAATTAACAGTCAAACTATCTTTTATCGGAGCTGGTTCAGTAGTAATATTATTTTTATCCACGATCTGTTGAAGGCGGATGGAAAAATTCTCCCTTACGCTGAGTTCATCCGAAAATACAAACTCAGTTGTAATTTCCTAACATACATGCAAGTTGTATCTGCAATACCTCAGACCCTCATTATTAAGGCAAGGATAAAATGCCTAGATAAAACTATTCTTCTTTCAGAATATGAGTTTCAGCTGTCTCGGGATACTACCATAAATTTACTTAAATTAAAAAACAGGGATTACTACTGGCTTTTGATAAATAAGGACAAGCAAGTATTGAAGGCAAGCGTAAAGTGGGAGAGAGATTTACAGCCAGACATGGTGCGGATTGACTCTTTTTTTAGTCGTGTAAAATATATTTCTAGAGAAAACAAGCTGAGAGAATTTTACTTCAAACTTTTGCACAGAATAGTTGTTACAAAAAGAGAACTGCATTTATTTGGTATTAAAAATGATATGCTTTGCATTTACTGTCGCGAAAATGATTCCATTATTCACACTTTTTCAAATTGTCACTGGTCTAAAGAGTTTTTCTTGGAAGTTATTAAGTGGTTTAACAAAGAAAATGGCACCTCTTTCTCCTTATCCCCAACGGAAATTCTCTTCGGCACGAGCTCCACCTCCAAGACTGACCTGATTACCAATAACTTAAACTGTACTCTCCTCTTTGCTAAATATTACCTCTATACCCAAAAACTAGCACAGAAAAACCTATCTTTAGAGGAATTTGTAGTTAAATTAAACTGTAGATTTCATCTAGAAAAATCCCCTCTGTAAAATAAAACATAAGTATTATATAATTTAAAATATATTGTTAACTACTATATAGAGTTATTAAATGATTAGTGCAGCTTCAGACTATAAACAAAAATTGAAATCGCCAATGCCAACCCAGTCTTGGAATGTCTAGTGTAGTGTATTGTTGTAACATCTTGTCATGTATTCCTTTGTATTGTAACCTTTTAAATCTGCTTGTTACGTAAATGTTTTGTATAAATAAAAATAAATAAAAAAATAAAAAAATAAAAAAAAACTTTTTCTCCAAACTACTAGTTTTGTTTTGCTCTATAGGATCTTTTTATCCAAATAAGTTGATTATTTGTTGGCATTTGGCGATATAACGTGTCCCTTTAACCTGCTGTTATCTGCTAAGTCTCAAGAGTTTTATCCTTACGTTTTCACACTTTTTAGTAGAGACCTCATGTGCCACCAGGCACGAAAGAGATAGATGAGCTGAGATGACACTTTTACGTCGGTATTTCGAAGACCTCCAAGGATGCGTTCCTTTTTGCAAATTCAATTTCAGATTTAGTTAATCCCAGATTGTTTGCATTTTTATAATATTAGCTGCAACAAAACTATACAAAAAATCGATCTATGCCACCATGATTTTTTTGTCCCATCTATCTCACCACATGATATAAATCTGGGGCTAAATTCGCTGATTGGAATAGGGTAGCGAGTTTTGGTGTCTGGTCTCGAATAGAGTTGCAAAATGTAGCTGAACATGGTCTGGTATAGGTTAAAAGTTTCAGAGTTCCAGCGGCACACCCCGTCCCAAAAATATACAGAGAGCCTCCTGCCCCGCCCGACACCCAATTTTGTGGTCGTATTTTCCTTGCTCAATAAGAAATTTCGTTCAGTGCGACGACACTTAGGCGCTGGTATATTTAGGACGCAATTTTGAGGATGTGCACGCAAAAGGCATGCGCGCACGCACGCACGCACGCACGCATGCCGGCACCTGCCACGATACTAACGTTCCTTAGGCTTGTCACACAATTTTCGTGGGGACGAGAGCGTGATTGGTCCGACAGAAATTCTGAGAAGAAAGGTACGACACTCCCTACCTGCTATCCCATCCACCTGTGGCCAAAATCCTGCAGTCTTTTCGGATCTTGACTGAAGAAATTCCCTGGTTCTTGAGCTCAATTTGTTTGTCCATTGATAAGGTGCGCTAGAGCAAGGATGGTTGGAAAGATATTAAAAAGTTCTTAGCAAGTAGCCATCAAGAAAATTAACCTTTAACTCCTAAGAATGCCAAAAATCAAAATTCATGAAAAAACCCAAATTTCATTTTGTAAAATATTGAAAAACAAATGGTACCATGCAAAAATTACTTCCGAAGCGGTTTCATTTGAATGGTCACACCATAGGATTTTGTTGACAGACTCAAAAGTTAGAACTACACTACATGTCTTTTTAATTGACTGTGGGAGGATACAAATGACTACACTGTATTTCAGCCCAAAAACCAAAGCAATGCTCAAAACGTGGCCAGTTTTCACATGGTGTTATGGACATATTTTATTTTTTCAGGAAAGATTGATATTTATTATATTTATTGGTATATTTTAGCTAATTTTAAACATACATGTATTGTATTTTTAACATTGTTATTTCTTACATGGTAATCTGCTTTTATACGGGGTCTTCCTTTTTTATTAATGTTTGCCATAAATTGTAATAAATAAAAATAAATAGATACGTATTTTGTCTTAAATAAATTGTAAGAATTTTACCATTGCAACAGCCTTGTATGAAGCCGTAGGAAATTGTGACTAGCAAAATGAATTGTCAAATAACCAAGCATTCTCTCAATACACTTACCTGAGAAGTTATCGAGGAAACACATATTTTGTTGTCTGCTGAGCCTGAAACTATTCTAAGATTTTCCTTGTCTACATCCATACATAGAACTGAAAAATTAAACATTAACGCTAAGTCATACATAACTCGTTAATTTCCGTGATACAATCAAACAAGGTCACCCGCTATTAAGAGGTCACCCTCTATTAAGCGGTCACTTATCAAATCCCTGGAAGTCGTTCCCCATATTTACTGTAAACTTGACCTCTTTTAAGCTGTCACCTCTATTAAGTGGACGCGGTCACCTTTTAGATTTCACAATTGGCAAATTTGATTGTATTTCACCTTTAAATTGAAATGGTCACCCAGTTTAATGGTCAGGAAGAACTCTCATTTGCACTAAATAAAGTGAGTGACTTGCTTCACAAAATTTAGCTATGTGGCTGTAAATCACAGACAACCATAACTGATTTAACATATTTAATTCAAAAGCAGTCGTGACTGGCTCTTTGGCAATGACATAGCAGTTCAGAATAGAAGTTGTCGACCTTTTAAAATGAAATTCAGTGAAAGAAGTGCGAAAATGCCCAAAGAACATCTCTGAAGGAGACTAGACTGACGTCATCTTGATGTAACATCAAATTCTCAACACATCAAAACAGTAACTTAAGGAGATTTTATTCTCTAATCATTAATAAACAGTTGATACTGTACCTGATTCAGAGTGTGCATGACTACTGCTCAACATTGTTTTTTCCATGACATCCCACAGTATCACCTGCCCATTTTCATATCCTGCAGTCAAAAGAGGCTTGTCTGTTCCTGGGTTGTTGAATAAGGACAAGCACATACACATTCCTTTAAAACAAAGAGAGGTGAACTGAATATAACTTTTTATTCTATGCATCTACATTTATTTAAGTTAGTAAAATGCATAGGGACAAAAGGCTGTAAATAACAGCCTGTCATGACAGACAGACTAGGTAGTTATGTACAATTAAATTGTGAAACATGGAAGACTTTCAATAGTTAGCTTTGAACACCAGGCACTTTTCACTTTCAGTAAAGATAAACCACGCAGAAGAAAACTGTTTGACCAGACTGACTTCTTATCAGGGGGAGGGGGGAGAGGGAGGGGGAAGGGAGGGAGGGGGAAGGGAGGGAGGGGGGAGGGGGAGGGGGAAGGGGTGCTCCCTTAGATCTACATTAACATCACGCAACCTGCAACTCATTTTGAACATGAGAGTCAGGTGCATCAACTTCATCCTTGCCTCTAAAGTATCCCATCCTCATCTTAAAGATAACAGTATGTGTCATGTGGATGTTTTATAAGACTTCGCAATTTTTAATGTCTGGAGCCCTGCAGGCACAAAGGAAAAAAACACTGTTATGCTATCTTACCCAAGGACTTTTCATTCTCAGGTATTAATGAGAACAGGTTTTCCTTTGACTCGAAATCGAGGATGTTCACCTGAAAATTAATTTATTGAGTACATTTAAAAATAATCAGAAAATATGACAGAATCTGACAATGTTGAAATATCTTTTTATTTTATTTTTAATATACTATTCGGACGCAATAGCAGAAAATTTGCTGTGAGTTGAAGAAATAACACAACAGTTTTAAATTTGTAAGACATGTTTTGGCAAACTTATGCCATCTTCAGTTGCAGAAGCTCGTTACAATTTGAATATACTATTGTAATATCATGCAACATAATATATTTTCTTTTAGGAAGAGCAATAAAATACATGATTATTTTTTACCTCAGATTGTTTAGATGATGGCAAAGCAATCCAATTTGACCCATGCCCTATTAAGTATAAAATACTGCAGTTATTCAAGTTATTTGCACGACTTAATGTTTCCATGGCAACAACATTTTGACAGCCACTTTTTTCTTAAATATTTTGGGGTTTTTTACCTTTTAATGAAAAATCATACCTTTATCATCATAAATTTTAAATCTTTATACCATTTTAAATTTATTTAGCATTTCTTTATTGCATGGTTTTGATTTTTTTTAGTTCTCCATGGAGGAAGGAGAGGAGGTGGGGTCTCACTTCTGAACTTCTGCTGATTGATGTGTGTAAATAATTAAAAGCAATTTCACATATACCTCTTGACAAAATACAAAACTGGCAAAAACCAAGGAAGGGTGCTGGAACACTGTTCAATACTTCAGATCTTCCTTCGCAACACTGCCATGTTTTCAAATATCCATCTCGGCCATGGCTGTAAGAAAAACATTGCTGGCTGATTTATAAAATGTCTTTAACGAAGCATTCAGTGGCCCAGTAACTATGTCAACAGTTTTGATCATTACCTAACATATTTCCCTTTGCATATAGGTCATGAGAATTAACTTAACCCTATAAAGCCTGGTGGGGGGGGGGGTTTAAGGAGAGAGGAGGTGTGGGATTACTGCAGTGGAAACCAGGAGAGAACAGGCAGAAACTAAGAAAACTTGGCATTTGTGGGATATGGCAGGAAATGGGAGATGTAAGTCGAACAATTTTTAAATAGTGCACAATATTTTGAAACAGCAAAAGCTCAAGCCACCAAGGAAAGGCTGGGAAGCAAGAGAGAAGGGAAAAGGAGAAGCAGGAAGTACATGTACATGTATGTGACTCTCCTGTTGCCCCTCTTCCTGCCAGCATGGCTTTTTACCACCAACCTGATGACATTTCCACAAGTAAGAAAATCTGCAGCAAGGATTGCATGTCCATTATGACCATCCAAAGTCAGCACTGTTCTTTTTGTCTTAAGACTCCACAGATTAATAACTCCTTTCGAAGACCTTTCAAAAGAAATAAAAAGCCATATCACAACAAGAAGAAATAATGTTTCCTCGCCAAAAGTGAACTTACACAACAGAATGCAGGCAGCTGGAAGGGATGGCAACTGAAATCTTGCATGATTAGAGTGATAGTAACTATGTTTGGCAAAATTACGGAATGAACTTTGTCACCCTCTCACTGTTCATGGAGTCAACAACCAGAGCACAGCAATTGTCAATAATTTCCTGTCACGCTATTCAAATAAAAATGTTTTACTGTCCTCTTCTGTCCTGTTGCATAATTTCACTAATATTTTATTGTTTATTCTGTGTCAGTGATCACACTCCAAAGATACGCCAAAAGCTTTTGAAGGGCTCAGCAAGCAGCAAAGTTCTACAAGACCTAAAATGAAACAATCAATGATCACACGCCAGAATATGCCAAAGAATTAAAATAGTACACCAGTACACTGACACTTATCGAAACTCATAATGATGCAGCGTATCCCACATGGAATGCAGACTGGCATGGAGGTTTGCCACAGATTTTGTTGTAAGTTGTGTGCCATCAAGTTGTTTCATCTAAATTGCTAGTGGCTAAAAGGGATGAATCTAAAGGACGTCATTAAATATTCAAAACACTAAAGCAACAACGTTTTAGAAGAGCATCCAATGAGTGTTTCAGTGAAGGTCATGAAGTTCATTTGAGTCATCCCTTTTAGCTTTCACTGTCTAAATCCTACTAAAATTTCACTTGTTTATAATTCTTAGAACTTACATGTCACAAGATATGTAAAAGAAACGGGTTGATAATTGAATCAAACTGGTCTATAAAATTAATCTAAAAGCTCAAGAGCAGTTTTTATAGCAACCAGACCTACCCCGAGAGTAAAAGCCCTACATCTCTCGCGGACTTCGATGCAAACTTGAGTACATTGATAGCTGCTTCGGTACCGCGAAAAACATAAACTGGGTCCGGTGAGGTTCTATTCGCCATAATTTTGACACATCTTTTTAATATCTCTCCTTGGCCAGTACTTGGTGTAAGCCGGAGTATTATGTCCCGGGCCACACCCATCTGCGTAATAGTGGTGCAGTGTGTCACTTTCAGTGCTTGTACTCATTCTAGAAGTCCGTTGTGCCTTTAGTAGCTGAAGTGTCCGTAGTAGTTGTAGTATCTGTAGTATCTGTAGTAGCTGTAGTATCTGTAGTATCTGTAGTACCAGTAGCAACTGTAGTAAGTGTAGTATCTGTAGTATCTGTAGTAACTGTAGTATCTGTAGTATCTGTAGTATCTGTAGTATCTGTAGTATCTGTAGTAACTGTAGTAGCTGTAGTAACTGTAGTATCTGTAGTAGCTGTAGTAGCTGTAGTAACTGTAGTATCTGTAGTATCTGTAGTATCTGTAGTACCTGTGCTACCTGTAGTAACTGTAGTAACTGTAGTAAGTGTAGTAACTGTAGTCAGTGTAGTAACTGTAGCAACTGTAGTCTCTGTAGTATCTGTAGCAACTGTAGTATCTGTAGTAACTGTAGTATCTGTAGTATCTGTAGTATCTGTAGTAACTGTAGTAGCTGTAGTAACTGTAGTATCTGTAGTAGCTGTAGTAGCTGTAGTAACTGTAGTATCTGTAGTATCTGTAGTACCTGTACTACCTGTAGTAACTGTAGTAACTGTAGTAAGTGTAGTAACTGTAGTCAGTGTAGTAACTGTAGCAACTGTAGTATCTGTAGTATCTGTAGCAACTGTAGTATCTGTAGTAACTGTAGTAGCTGTAGCAACTGTAGTATCTGTAGTAGCTGTAGTAGCTGTAGTAACTGTAGTATCTGTAGTATCTGTAGTATCTGTAGTACCTGTAGTACCTGTAGTAACTGTAGTAACTGTAGTAAGTGTAGTAACTGTCGTAACTGTAGCAACTGTAGTATCTGTAGTATCTGTAGTATCTGTAGTATCTGTAGTAACTGTAGTATCTGTAGTAACTGTAGTAGCTGTAGTAACTGTAGTAGCTGTAGTAGCTGTAGTATCTGTAGTAGCTGTAGTAGCTGTAGTATCTGTAGTAACTGTAGTAGCTGTAGTAGCTGTAGTAGCTGTAGTAGCTGTAGTAGCTGTAGTAACTGTAGTAGCTGTAGTAGCTGTAGTAGCTGTAGTATCTGTAGTAGCTGTAGTAACTGTAGTAGATGTAGTAACTGTAGTAGCTGTAGTATCTGTAGTAACTGTAGTAGCTGTAGTAGCTGTAGTATCTGTAGTAACTGTAGTAGCTGTAGTAACTGTAGTATCTGTAGTATCTGTAGTAACTGTAGTATCTGTAGTAACTGTAGTATCTGTAGTACGTGTAGTACCTGTAGTACGTGTGGTAAGTGTAGTAAGTGTAGTAAGGGTAGTACCTGTAGTACCTGTAGTATCTGTAGTACCTGCAGTATCTGTAGTAAGTGTAGTATCTGTAGTAACTGTAGTAACTGTAGCAACTGTAGTACCTGTAGTACCTGTAGTATCTGTAGTATCTGTAGTACCTGTAGTAACTGTGGTAAGGGTAGTATCTGTAGTAACCGTAGTAACTGTAGTATCTGTAGTAACTGTAGTAGCTGTAGTAGCTGTAGTAGCTGTAGTATCTGTAGTATCTGTAGTAGCTGTAGTAACTGTAGTAGCTGTAGTAACTGTAGTATCTATAGTATCTGTAGTATCTGTAGTAACTGTAGTATCTGTAGTAACTGTAGTAGCTGTAGTAACTGTAGTAACTGTAGTATCTGTAGTATCTGTAGTATCTGTAGTAGCTGTAGTAAGTGTAGTAACTGTAGTATCTGTAGTGTTGTGTTTTGGGCTTTTTTACTCGATCAGCAAACCGCAAAACTCAAGGTGGCCTGTGCTCTCGGACCTCTACCCTGGGTGCAAGAGGCTCTCTCGCGTCCCGCACATCTCTCACTGATTACACGTCTCTTGTGTTTCTTCTATTTACGCCGCGAGAGAGAGCCTCTGGACCAGAGTGTGATTTCTTTGAGAGCGCCGAGCCAATAACAAGCCCAGTTATACAGCTACTACACATAGTAATCTACACTTACTACAGATACTTCAGATACTACAGATACTACAGTTACTACAGATACTACAGATACTACAGATACTACACTTACTACACCTACTACAGATACTACAGGTACTACAGATACTACAGATACTACACTTACTACACGTACTACAGGTACTACACGTACTACAGATACTACAGATACTACAGTTACTACAGATACTACAGATACTACAGATACTACAGTTACTACAAATACTACAGTTACTACAGATACTACAGGTACTACAGATACTACAGTTACTACAGATACTACAGATACTACAGATACTACAGATACTACAGATACTACAGATACTACAGGTACTACAGATACTACAGATACTACAGATACTACAGCTACTACAGTTGCTACAGATACTACAGATACTACAGGTACTACAGATACTACAGATACTGCAGTTACTACAGATACTACAGATACTACAGTTACTACAGTTACTACAGATACTACAGATACTACAGTTACTACAGATACTACAGATACTACAGTTACTACAGATACTACAGATACTGCAGGTACTACACTTACTACAGGTACTACAGATACTACAGGTACTACAGATACTACAGATACTACAGGTACTACAGGTACTACAGATACTACAGGTACTGCACTTACTACAGGTACTACAGATACTACAGATACTACAGATACTACAGTTACTACAGGTACTACAGATACTACAGGTACTACACTTACTACAGGTACTACAGATACTACAGATACTACAGATACTACAGATACTACAGGTACTACAGATACTACAGGTACTACACTTACTACAGGTACTACAGATACTACAGATACTACAGATACTACAGTTACTACAGATACTACAGATACTACAGTTACTACAGATACTACAGATACTGCAGGTACTACACTTACTACAGGTACTACAGATACTACAGGTACTACAGATACTACAGGCACTACAGATACTACAGGTACTACAGATACTACAGGTACTACACTTACTACAGGTACTACAGCTACTACAGGTACTACAGTTACTACAGATACTACAGATACTACAGTTACTACAGATACTACAGATACTACAGGTACTACGGATACTACAGGTACTACAGATACTACAGGTACTACAGATACTACAGATACTACAGATACTGCAGGTACTACAGTTACTACAGATACTACACGTACTACAGATACTACAGATACTACAGATACTACAGTTACTACAGATACTACAGGTACTACACTTACTACACGTACTACAGGTACTACACGTACTACAGATACTACAGATACTACAGTTACTACAGTTACTACAGTTACTACAGCTACTACAGCTACTACAGATACTACAGCTACTACAGCTACTACAGCTACTACAGATACTACAGCTACTACAGCTACTACAGCTACTACAGTTACTACAGCTACTACAGTTACTACAGATACTACAGATACTACAACAACAACAACAACAGTTACTACAGATACTACAGATACTACAGATACTACAGATACTACAGTTACTACAGCTACTACAGTTACTACAGATACTACAGTTACTACAGATACTACAGATACTACACTTACTACAGATACTACAGTTGCTACAGCTACTACACTTACTACAGTTACTACAGTTACTACAGATACTACAGATACTACAGATACTACAGTTGCTACATGCAGTTACTACAGTTACTACAGTTACTACAGTTACTACAGTTACTACAGATACTACAGATACTACAGTTGCTACAGTTACTACAGTTACTACAGATACTACAGATACTACAGCTACTACAGATACTACAACTACTACGGACACTTCAGCTACTAAAGGCACAACGGACTTCTAGAATGAGTACAAGCACTGAAAGTGACACACTGCACCACTCTTACGCATATGGGTGTGGCCCGGGACATAATAGTCCGGCTTACACCAAGTACTAGCCCAATTTTTGGCCTGAATCACAAGTTCAACATCAAATGTTAAAACCCTGAAGACTTAACTACCTAAAAAGTTGAAATTGGAGAGCTCAAAGCCGATGAAATCTGCCTTTAAGAATACATTTTGCGTATCTTTGTTTTATCTTTGATTCCTTCTGGTCGTCACCACAAGTTTGGTCAAGTTTCCTTTTGAATAGCAAAGCCGTCTGTCATGACAACAAACTTTGGGTAGATTGAGTTCAATCTCAGCGACAGCAGTAACTGAGCCTAGGATGTTTTAGCTTTTTCAAGCAGTATGGGAACCAACACCGTTACACGGTAAAGTAAACTTCATTTCTTATTCCTGCGCATAAGCTACATCTTTTATTGTAGTACAAAATCTTTCTGGAATTGTAGAGAGTCCTGGCATGGCCCAGTTGTTAGTTCGAAAGCCGATTTAAACGCTAATTCTATCCTGCGAATACAGCCGCCTCTCATCGCTCCCGTCGCTAGGGGCGTTCGCGCGAGAGAGAGTCTGCGATTTACTTTGAGAAATTCGATTCTGATGACGTAAATCACCCGTCGCTAATCGCGTATAATTATAATAATGTGCATGCGGTGAAACCAAATGAAATGAAAGGTGTTGACAGGCCCATCACAAATCCAACTAGTTCCTGGCATGTTTGTTGTGACCTTTGTTCACTGGGTTTTAAGTGTAGTTTGATTTTTACAGTTTAGCCCTGATCAGTATGTCTTTTAAAGATCTACCCCTTTTGTATGAAACAATGGAAGGTTCTTTATAGATCCGTCTGAGAAAAGATTGTTATTCGTTTGTCCACGAGGATGTAGGCACACAGGGTTGTATTGTGTTACAAAGGATAACATTTCCTTGCGCGCAGTGGTTTTATATTATTTCTGTTTCCATCTTTGCCGTGAAAATATTGGCGAAAGAAACTGCATTTTCGACCCCAGCCATTGCGGTGCCATGAGTCTAAAGGTAGTCTTTCCGCTAAAAGCAGACTGACGATGATAATTACGGGATTCTTCTTCCTATGTATCGCCGATAAATGTTCATTCATCCAGACGTGCACGAGTGTTGCCGTTTGAAATATCAGTGACTTGCCATATCCGGTCGGTAAATTGCCAAAAGTAGAGAAACCTCTTCACCGCAGATAAAACTATAAAAGCCTGAAACTGACTTGCTTGTAACGTCAAAACATTAAACATAGGACAAATAGATTGAACGCAGAGTTGACAGTTTCTAACGACAGACAAGATTAATCCTCGCAACTGGCGATTGAGTTACAACACTGCATAATTTAAAGCATAATAATGTAAAATTATCAAGTTGGCCAATCAGCGCTCCTGTCTTGATGCGGGACAGATTTTCGTCATCAGTATGGAATTTCTCAAAGTAAACCGCAGAGGCTCTCTCGCGCGAACGCCTCTTGCGGCCGGGAGCGATGAGAGGCGGCTGTATTCGCAGGCTACGCTAATTCTGGATTAAAAGTTAACCTAGGATTTCATTTCTCTGTTAAAAGTGTTTTCAAAAGGTCATTTATAGTTAGCCTGCGTGGCAGTTAAAACTGAAGGGCAGAGAATTTTGTAAAATTTTCAGTTGTTGAGTTATTTAACTGGATTCAAAATTGGGTTAGCTTAATCGTGCTTTAAACAACCCGGCCCTGGGCCAACTTTTGAAGCACCAGAGCATTTTGTTCAAGAGTTTTAGGCGAACGAGTAAAAAGTAAAAATGTATGGAGCGGCTATCTTGGTGTACTACAGCTGTACTTTGGTACACCAACATGACGGCCAAACTTCAAAGTCATGATTACGCAAAAAATCTCATCACAAAATATTGGATTCACTATAAGTAATAGTAATTGGACTGAGTGGAGTACAATTCAGGGAGAAATCGGGCAAGTAATTTCAAATCGGCCGAGCTCGTAGCCCGTGGACGATTTGTAATTACGAGCACAATTACCCCTGAATTGTACGACACGGAAGTTCAATTACTATTTAATCGTATCAATAACAAAATTCCAGATTTAAAAGTCTATGTGGTCTTTTTTGTACTCAAAACGTTAAGGATATTTAATATCAGTTTGAAAGTAAGAGGGAAAAGGGCAAAAAAGAACCCATTTAAGTGCAACTGATTGTTGTGCTTGCAACGTAGGTGTCCAATTACAGCTATCCAATTACAAAAAAGTTGTACATTGGATAGCTGTAATTGGACACTCACATGACCGCACGCCAATTACGTAAGAAATAGGCGCGCGGGCAACCAATCTCAATCGAGAATTTTGTTATTGATACGATTAGTTACATTATATTGGCTTATAAGCATCTATAATGCAAAAATAACTTTTAACTGGTTCAATTTTGTTTATTTTCATGGCTTATTTGAAATAGCGTGACGAATTGCATGACATTTAAAACCTTCAAAAATCGGAAGCAAAACATCGTTAAAACCTGATGTGAAGGATTGTAACACTGGTATCTACTTACCATATTAGAGACAGCTTTGTAGAATGTAAAGTTTAGATTTTTGAATTTTTATGCCATCATGTGCAAGCCAAGAATAGTTGTCCAACTGACCAAATTCTTGTGCAACAAAAAGCTTTTGTCTCACGCAGTTTCAGTTAAAAATAAGCTTACAAAATTTTGTAGGTGGCATTTGTATGACTGGATAGTCTGCGTGGCAAGTGTTAACGGGGAGGGGGAGAAGGGAAGGAACGCCTGCTTTAAGAAACGGGCTTTTCGCATTATGCACACCGATTTCCATGTAATCAAATTACGTCAACTGTCAATATGTTCACCAATCAGAAACTGGCATGCGCTTTTATGCATGGATGACTTCACGCTGGAATTTACTATGTTTACCGCCCAGTGTGAATTAGCCAATCAGATTTTGCGGCCACCAGCATCCGCAGAAATGAACAAATGGGGGCCTTGTTGGAGAAATTAATAATCATGTAATGTGATTCATAGATTAAGATCATGTGACACTCTCTTGGGGGTTACACGTGCTCCTCGATTGCATCATTCTATGATTTAACATCTCGGCTTGCAGCTTATGTTATTCAGTTCAAGTTGTAACCTTCTTTCGGTTCGTATTAAAGCTAGAGTTTTATTAGGTTATGGGCCCAGAATATCGCCCAGGATAGCGCGTAGGATATCGCCCAGAAGAACGGAGAAAATAATTCTCGGGACGAGAGGAGATTTGAGGAATGGCGGTATAAAAATATCACGTTCGCATTCGTTGGTTCAAAATGGCGGAAATCACTAAAATCGAGCGCTTGGATGGAAAGAATTATCAATCGTGGAAATACAATATTAAGCTTGTGTTGATGGAACGCAGTTTATGGGGATTTGTTGAAGGAACAGAAACTGCTCCTGGTGCTAGTGCAACAGCTTCAGTGCAAAATGCGTACCGTTTTCGTTCGGACAAAGTTTATTCTTTAATTGCTCTCGGTGTTGACAAGAGTTTGCAAGTTCATATTTCCTCGATGACCGATCCTCGTGCAGCCTGGGAAACTTTACAGAAACAGTTTGAATGTGTTTTGATTGCTCAAATTGTTCGACTCAACCGAAGGTTTTATGCCACCACATTGAAAGAAGGAACTGATCTTATGGAGCATTTGACATACATGACTTCGTTGGCCGAGCAGTTGCGTGAATTAAAGGAAGAAATTTCTCCGCAAAGGTTTGCAACCGTAATTCTTGGAAGCCTTTCAGAGTCATTAATGATAACTTCATCAGTTGTCTAAGCGCTACAAAAATGGATGAACTGAAGAATACAAGAAACGAGAAGAAAAAGAAGACAAGGAATGCAACGATAGTTCTCGTGGAAATGAAGCATTGTTTTCTAACAGAGGCAATTTTGCATCTTCCAGAGGCAGAAACCCTCGACGTGGTGGACGATATTTTGGAAATTCAGAAAATTTCAGGCAAGGTTTGAGATGCTACAAATGTCAACAAGTCGGTCACTTCGCTAGGAACTGCCCACTCAATCAAAGACAAGGACACTCGAGCATTGCAGAACATGATCGTAACCAGCAAGATGACAGTATAGCCTTGAATTCTAGCACGACTGGTCAAAAGAGAGATATTCGCTGGTACATTGACAGCGGCGCTACAAAGCCATGTGACAAGATCATGTGACACTCTCTTGGGGATTACACGTGCTCCTCGATTGCATCATTCTATGATTTAACTTCTCGGCTTGCAGCTTATGTTATTAAGTTCAAGTTGTAACCTTCTTTCGGTTCGTATTAAAGCTAGATTTTTATTAGGTCTTAATTATTGCAGGCGTCCTTTCCCTCTCTCCCCAGTTCCCTTCTCCCCAACGCCTGCCAGTCTGTGGACTGCTCAGTTTCACTGCTGATATGAGTTAAGATTGGTATGACTGTGGCTGTGGCTATGACTGTTGAGATTGGTATGGCTGTGGACTGCTCAGTTTAAGGTGGCTGAACACAGTTTTACTATACCTATGCATCATTCATTGTCATTTTAAAACCACTATAGTCTGGGTGCCCAAAATTGGTGAGGCATAAGATTAAGCAGCAAGCTTTATATTTTGTTATTTTTGTTGAGCTTTTAGGGTGTTGCCATGGCAATGCGGTGGATTGTAAATCAGCCTGCAATATTTGGCTTTTTTTTATTTTCAGAAAATCTACTAGTCATTAGATTTTGTCCATCATTTGTCTCCAGTAAACTCGTAAAAATATTTGCATGTTGACATTGGTCTCATGTAATTTTGACAGAGGAATCTTCCGTAATTTGTTGTTTAATATTATGTTTGCGTTTTGTAAAAATCTCCATTGTTAGATTTCAAATTTTTGGTGGTAGGTGAGTTCGGCATATTCTGAACTATTATTGTGCCAATTTTCGTGAAATTCTAATGAGTGGTTCTGTAGAAACAGAAACCCATAAGTGGGTTGAAACATGCAACTGTCTCTTGTACGCTTCAAAAACAAGCTTCCCATTATTCAATTTTCTAAGAAGTTGTTACAGCCATATTTGGAAAATCAAGATAAAAATATTAACCAATCAATTCGCTAGAATAACTTGCTTCCAATCTCGAGGGACCGAGGGGTTTCCAAATATGGTACTAAGCAAAAAACGAATATTCGGAAGCTGTGAATGCGTGTTACACGTTTCAACCCACTTATGGGTTTCTGGTAGAAATCAGCACGTTTCTGAGGAAAGTCGCTAAAACATCCAGTCACAATTTTTTAGTCAACTGCGCATACGTTGCATTTGGGTTCTCGATCCAAAGACAAAAATGACCAAAAAGGCAGTGTATTTATTCAATGGTTCTACATTTTATCTATTGATTCAACAAACATTTTTAAAAACAACAAACTGTTTGATTTTAAGATGAAAAACAACACTTTCAGGATCCACGCTGAGCAAAATAAAATCATTGGATAGGCGCCACATTTGTTTTTCTCAAAACTTGGCGCGCGCTGACTCGCGTAAGCAGCTGAAATTGAAGAGTGCGCAGAAACTGTGTTCAGCCACCTTAACTGCTCAGTTTATCTACATGTATGTGGACATGAAGCTCCACCCTGGGTCCTGTGGGAATGGAAGTGATTTTGGCAAGATTTCCATACAGCCCCAAACCCATTAATATCATGCATGTGCACATTTTAATTCTGTTTCATTAACAGTTGAACCTCTACTAATGGCCACCTCTCTACAACGGCTACTTTTTTTTTGTCGCGGTGGATAGTACATACATTCGCTCTTGTTTTAACCTCTCTACAATGGCCACCTCTCCATAACAGAATGGCCACTGAAGTGCGTCCCAACTGCCAAAATAACCTCTTCACAATGGCCACTTAATCAACGACTGACGAATGGTGTTTTGGCATACATTAATAAAAGGTCAAGAAACCTGATCTGAACTACGTGTCCTCAGGCTGTACAGTATCTTATTAATTGTGGCATGTGTTTAGGGCACGAACTCTGCATGAACCATAGTTACAGTCAGTGAAAGAAGCATTAGCAGCTGCTGATGATGTAAGCTTCATTTGCCAAGTTTCATGGGAACGAAGAACTTGTCCAAGCTGTAAGCAAAGTAACCGCTTTGCTTAGTAAAATGCATGAAAGCTCCCTCAAGCAGACAACCCTTGATAGCTACATTTCACAAAAGAGAAAATAAACTGTCTGGAAACAATGTACAAACTGATGTACTTATTGGACCTAATACTTGCTTTGTTTTTGTTCTAAACACTTTGTTTCTGTTTTATTGGTATATTATTTTGGTTGTGTTATATATTTAAACATGTATGTTATAAATAATCATTTTTACTGAAATAAAATGTTGTACCCCCCCCCCCCCCCCCCCCAAAAAAAAAAATGGTGTTATATTAAACCCCTACCTCCCCATAACGGTAGCTTCCCTCTGTCCCCAAGGTGGCCGTTGTGGAGAGGTTTGACTGTAGTTCTAAAGGCATTCTATTGTTTTGGCTTTTGTTACAGTGTATGCACTATACAGGGTTGGACTTACAGTTGGCAGCACTCTCCATTTGGGTAAGTGAATTTCAGAACTACACCAAAAGATGTACAATATTTGTACTTACCCTAGAAGATTTGCCACTCTCCTGTGTGATACTATATTTTCTCAATTAAACGCTGGGCCCCGAATAAACTCCGGGTTCAAATTCTCTATTTTCAAATTGCCCATAATACACTTTTTTTGCCCCCCAAATTTTGCATAAACTATTGTTTTGAAATGCTCTTGGGAATATGCAGTCCTGTCAAGAGCATTTGCAAACAATAGTTTATACAAAATTTGGGGGGCAAACAAAGTGTATTATGGGCAATTCAAAAATAGAGAATAAATGCCGGGTTGTCAAGGTCGAGTTCTAAATTAAACGCTGGGGGGTGTTTATTAGAGGTACCGGCATTTATTTAAGGTCTGGCATTTATTTGAGTTCAGTATTACGATGTATGTAACTGATTGTTACCATCACTAACATGAAATAATGTAGTTTTAGGTGGAATAAACTGCAGCATCCATTCCACCTAATGATACGTTCCGTATGCTTTGTTTCCCTAGAAATATTTTATTAATGGTTTAACACTACAGCCGCTTTCAACTGCTATTTTGTCAATGTGACTTTCAAGTAATCGAGATGTAAAGTTTGTCATCTTTAGTATCCTGGGGATCGCTCCATAGTTACTTTATCTGTAGTTGATAGTTTACATGAAAAGACAGATAAAAGTCCCAAGGTCAGGGAACATCAGTTGAATTTCTGGTTAAAACCTAAAATGTGATCATAAAAACTGATGAATAAATGCCGGACCTCAAATAAACGCCAGGTCCACGAGGCAGAGTTTTAAACAAACACACTTGGCGTTTAATCGAGAAAATACCTTACATGTAATTTTCGACTTGCATATCGCACTATACGTTCCTGGAACAACAAGTCCATCTTCAAGTTTTAAATAAACCCCCACTCTCTCTAGTAAGCCCCTTTTTATTAAGCTCAGCCCCCCCCCCAGAAGCCCCGTTTACGGTATGCCAGGTTAAATTTCTTTTTTCTTAGACTTTTACTTGGCTCGACCCCAATAGAAAACAAACTGAAAAAGCTCCCCTTCCCCCCACCCTCACATGCACATAAACAAATAAATAATAAAAGAAAAATGGTCAGTCCTTCACTACAATCTTTAACCTTTGTTAGCCGTTGGTCTTCCTGAACATGAAATTCAAGCCTGCAACTTTAATCATACATGTACATGAAAGTACTGAAACAGATGGCTGACTAAATCTGAAGAAAGCCACAATCAGGAAAAAAAGAATTGGTTATAGTTAATTGTCTTAAAGTTTCTCGTGGTGTTCAGTTTCATGTATCAAGCAAATTTGAACATCATGCACTTTCAGTTTATATTATACATTGTAGTCACTACATGTATCTGTCTTCTCATTGGCAAAGAGCTTACAGTTAATTCTGAAAATCAGCTCATCCTACAGATTATTCACTAATCTGCTAGTAGTTTAGTGAATTATCTGTAGAGTGCGCACACATCGCATGATTTCCAAGAGCAATGCCAAGTTGGAGAGAGAACTGCATAAATTTAATAACAGGTTTTATAAATTATTATTATACATTGTAATCACTATCTGTCTTCTCATTGTCTAAGAGCCTACAGTTAATTCTAGAAATCAGCTTGCCCTACAGACAGATTAGTGAATAATCACTCTACAGATCAGTGAATAACTCTGTAGTGTCCGCACCATGCATGATTTCCAAGAACAATGTCAAGTTTACTGGTGGTGAATTCTATTCTTGTTCGAATTAATAAACTGTGTTCCACGTGACAGTGCATTTGTCGTAATTTTCTTTAAACAATGAATAATAAAACAATTATAAGATTCGGTCTTTGTGATATCTGGAATAATCAAGGTCTCGGTAAGTGTTATCAGCTTCAACCTTTGGCTTTGGCTGGTAACACTACGTCTTACTTTGACCTTCATAATAATTTATTCTGGATATTGCAAAAACCTAAATGCAATGATTGTTTGTAATTAGTTGATTATTAAGCAAGGCAACTTAAAAACATCTTCATTTTTTTATTCTTTAAGGGATGAACAGGGAATAGTAAAAGTTGTATTTTTATAACAATTCCATGTCATTCTATCTTTTTAGAAAATTTGCTGTAAGTGATGTGGCAGGAAGTTGATAGTAACATTTTAACTTCATTTACTAGAAATGGAAGCACAGTGGCTTGATCAGAACACACTGGCAAATGGAGAACCTGTTGATGAAAACAGCTAACATTGTCAAAGTATGTCACTTGATTTAACAAGGCTGAAGAGGTCTGCATGGACAAAACTACATGTAGTAAAGTTTTTTTCAGAGTTTTTTTTAATAAGTTTTAATTTTGACAGCGTCAAAAGAGAACAAGAATAGTTATTCACAATGAAATTAATGAACTCTTTCTTAGCCTTGGCTAACTATTTCTGCAATTTTCCAACCAAGGCTAGCTTTGTTCTTAGAGTTATCATAGGGAGCCCAAAGGGCAACAACTAAGTTTTTCTTGTTGCTGAAAATAAAAGAGTTGCATATGGCCCAGCACTGCCAAAGCAGAGCCCTGCCCAACCCATCTTTCTGAATCTTGTAGTACATTAACAACAGGACTATATAATTTAAGCTAGTCTATCATAAACAAATCTTTTTGAAACTCCAAACCGTAATATCAGGCTTACACTGTATGTGATACATTCTAGATCTGCGGGTGTACTAATTAATTGATAATGACTGCTGTACGACAGTTTGCTAATTTAAACATAGTGCATGTAAATCTTTCACAGTTCCTTTAATCTTTACCTTATTCTTTTTCTGGTGAAGTAGGGACATGTCTTCACACCTCATACATTGTATTTTTTTTATTCCAACAGCTTTTCGAGAATGAGCCTATCCTGCAAACTACAATATTCTTTTTGTACTCCAATGGCATTTTTCCATGTAAGTCAAGATTATTTAGTACTTGTACATATTTTTATGTCAAGATTACTCTTTGATCCCTACATACATGTACAACATTCATGTTTCATTAAAATATAGAACAAATCTTCTTACGCATGTGTATAACATATATGTTCTGAATTTGTTGAGATTCTGTAGAAATAAGAATTATTTTTTCTGTACTGATTCCGATGCTCAATAGAAAAACATTGATGGTTCGTGCCTGGGGAAATTTAATCATGCTAGGAATTACATTATTTTATGGAGAAATTCTAACCTTGAAGCACAGTTACAAACTGTCCCAATATTTAAGCAGAAAGGTCATAATGATTAAGCAACTATACCAGAATGTAAATTTATTACAGCCAAACCAAGGGACAGGCCCATGCTTGTGTCTGCGTTATAGAGGTGTCCATATTAAAGAGGCAGAGATTGAATGAATTGTGGCATCTTTGGGAGCTGGTGAACTGTCCATAATATAGAGAGGTGTCAGTAAGGGCAGACGATCAAAGGAGGTAGCATCAACCCCTCTTCATGCATGGACCACACTTGGCTCATGATGCTTGCTGGTTTCTTTCTCTTGCTCAATCTGAACAATTTGCTCTCAAGTGGGAGTCTGTTCACAGTCTAGACTGTATTTTATTTTAAGTGAGAGGAATGCAAATATTTTTCTTGACTAATGGTGGCATTAGAGAGTTCTTGAATTTTTTAGTTTTAAGTTTTCACACACATGACCTTCCATGGGAAAATGTACTCTAGTGCTTTACCATTTAATTGAAAGATTATTTTGTTTAGTATCCGTTTAACATCAGTTTAAACAGATCATAAAAACTTAAATGCTTATCTCATCCATTCTCAAAAAGCAAGTAATCATTTAATGTTTTGGACAGCGATTAATAAGCTTATCCATTTAAAAAAATTACATCTCTGTAATGCTTTCAACAAAACATTTAAACCGTTAGCGTATCCGTTTAAACATTTCAACAAAACATTTATTATAAACAGTTAGCTTATCCGTTTACCTTGCTAGGTAATATCTATTTTTACTCATTAACTTGCTATTCAGGATCGCATGGTTACTTGTAGGAATGATTTTCTTTTCAGTCAAGAATGTGTATAAGTGTACCTTTGGCTTGAATTAGCTTTTGACTTGGTTGTCTTCCACAGCAGTTTCTTCAAGAACTGACATGTCAATTGAGTTAGTTCTACTGAACTACATTTAAATGCATGCAGGTGCAAAATGGCCATCAGAAGTTGAATAAAATGAGTAATATTTATTTAATTTATGGAATTCAGAAATTTAATTCCCTGTTGCACTTTTAATTTTGGAAAAAGAAAGCAGCAGAAGAAGAAGAAGAAGAACATTGAAGAGAACAAGAAACTGACCTAAGAGCATCAGTGAGTATTATAAAACAAAATAATTTTCAAGTAAAAAGCGCATGATGGAGTGTGACATTCTAAAAATAATTGACAAACTGAATGTAAGCAGGGGTTTCAGTAGAAGCCGGCTACCAGCGGTGTACCGGTGTACTAGTGACACATAAAACTTTGATCACACTTTATAAACTTGGTCAAGTATGAAAGCAATCAAAGTGTGCCTCCTCTGCGAAAGTCGAGTCGAGCCCCTTGAGGTTAAGCACTCTCAAGTTCATCTGAAATTACATTTTTTTTAAAACTGTTTTAAAGAAGACTGTTGTGTGTGTAAAAAACAAACTTTGGGTATTTAATAAAACCTTGTGAAAAAGGAGCTGCTTAGTTTTGCAATACAGTCAAACCTCTCCTTACGGACACTTCTCTTATACGGACACCTCTCTATTACGGACAGTTTCCTATGTTCCGACAAAATTCTCACATATTTTCTTTAAAAAAGACCTCTATAATACGGACAACAGACACTAAATCTCGGCCCCAGAGTGCAAATTCATATAAACTTAACCTCTTTATTACGGACACTCCGGTGATCAGGTGATGATAGTTTGAGTAAGTAATACAATTTCCAGTTTGTGGTTACAAACATATATCGAAAGACGTTTTCAGAATTGTGCTTTATATTACTTTTTCACATGCAGCATTGCGTTGTAGTTCGTTTCGTTTTAAAACAGTGATTCGTGTACCTTATGTAGCTGAGAATTTTACAACGTAGTACACTACTGATAGACAGTGTCTCAATGCTGTACTGATTAATCAATTTAGATGCAGTTAAAGACGACTGTGGGCCTGTTTTTAGTTACTGAACAAAAACTGTCAGTGGAGTCTTTAAAGTGACGTCATCGTGGTGACCTCTATAATACGGACACCTCCCTAATACAGACACTTTGCTCTGTCCCTTCGGTGTCCGTATTAGAGAGGTTCAACTGTAATTATTAAGATAACGATGAGTGTCTTTTATTGTGGTTTCCAGTTATAAAAGTGTACAGTTGATCTTCCAGTCAAAAATTCAGTCTGCGATGGCTGTTTCTTTTTTGTTTTGCCTTTTGAAAGAAGCTTGAAGATTGCCTGCTAAATGATATGTGGAGATAATTCATCCCAATTTGGAGCAATGCCATAAATCAAAAGCATTTTATGCCGAGCATCAGCTTAGTTGGTATCAAGTAATAGAATTGGACAGCATTCTGTAGCAAGTTAAAAGTAGCTTTACTGAAGCAAATCTTCAAGCGCCATGACAATTCCCCAACCCTTAATATACAGATCCTAAAGCAATTTGCACTCTCACAACCAGACGATGTGGACATGTTTTTAAAGACCGCTGCTTCACATTTTCTCGAGTTGCAATCCATTTGAGAAGAAATTTTTAGTACAAATAAAATTAACTTAGTGACCTTGTTTTTACATTTTTATTACCTTAGTTAACTTATCAATTTTATTTCGTATTTTCTAATAAATTAGGTAATTTATAGGCACGGCTCTCAGGAAGAGCATTATGTATGAATGGAGAAACCGTGGGTAAATAAAGATTATGTATGTATGTATGTATTTCCATTCTGGCCATCTACACTTGTAAAGACACTATAAGTTATAGTTTTAGTGCAATAGTGGAGTAATATTGTTAACAAAACTTGTCCATTATTTTTAGGTTTCTGTCAATACAAATATGGTTTTGGCTTGTCAAAGTGTTACTAAAATATGTGACATTGCCCTTTTAAGACACTACAGTCAAAATAGCCACTGGTGTTTTAAGCTAGACTGAAGAAACTGAACCTGTTTCTTACTATTTCAGAGCATGTTTCCACCAACGGAGGAGGAATTCATTGTGAGACTGACTACAGATGACTAGGTCGCAGTGACAGTACAACTGGAAGCTACTTTTAAGGACCTGTTAGCATTGTAATATTGCGTTGTAATGTTATGTAACATTAAAAGTATGGTACCATAGAATTCTGAAAATAAAGCCTCTTCTAAACATATGTTAATTTTGAAACTTCCATTGCAACGCACCTTACTGTGACCACCAAGCAAACCCTTTTACAAGTTTTGCACTACTGTGATAAACATGAAGCGACAAGATACCATTCCATCGTTCTCAACTTTGCCAGGATGTGTGCCCATCAATTTAATTTCCGCTCTCTGATTGGCTAACTTGTTTGTTGGGTGGTCATGGTAAGGCGCGTCAATTTTCTACCTGCTGGAAGTGGCGATATTAACGAAAGTAACAGCCACCCTAAAATAGCTGCTACTCGAAAGTTGCAGCCTCTTATGGCTGTTTTTTCCAAAAGAAAGGAACAGGGCATTAATTTCAGAATTCTACTATTTTGTAACTATTTTTGCACTACTGTGATAAACATGAAGCGACAAGATACCATTCCATCGTTCTCAACTTTGCGAGGATGTGTGCCCGTCAATTTAATTTCCGCTCTCTGATTGGCTAACTTGTTTGTTGGGTGGTCATGGTAAGGCGCGTCGCTCTGTAAATGTCAATTTTCTACCTACTGGAAGTGGCGATATTAACGAAAGTAACAGCCACCCTAAAATAGCTGCTACTCGAAAGTTGCAGCCTCTTATGGCTGTTTTTTCCAAAAGAAAGGAACAGGGCATTAATTTCAGAATTCTACTGTTAAAAATTAGGAAACCTATAGTCTTAAAATATTTTATTTTAATTTTTGTTTCTACCCTGGGAACCCGGGAGACGCTATGCTATAACCTGATTCCACTATACACTTCGTGTAAGATTAGTTTTGAGGTTGCTTGTAAGGTTTCTCTGATTGGTTTACACGGTTTTCTCTGATTGGTTTATTAATTTGTCACGCAATTCTCTTCGTTAAAAAGAGTGAAAACGTCAAGAAAAACTGCATTTGAATGAAAAGCTCGATCTCTTTACTGCCGAGGAGTTAGTCAAAGCTATATGCAGGGAGTAATAATTTACGTCTGAGGAAACTTTCTGTGGTAATTTAATGACAATTTGCGAGACCTATGGAATGTTTTGACCGCTTATATTTCAAACATGAAAAAACGTGTTAAAAATGTTTCAGCGATTTATTCAAAATTGAACAGTTTAATTTGTTTGAAATTTTTCCATTTAGTGTGCTACACCGTGTAGATTATAGTGCATTTATTTGCTTATCGCGGGTACCCCAAAATTGAAAGATAATTAGTAAAAACTGTTTTTTTTTTTGCCATGTTTGTTGACCATTGCTATGGAAACACTGATTAGCATAAAAGAGCATCATACAAAACTTTCATCCAAGCCCAACATCTGGTATCAAATTCAGATTCATTGAACTAAAGTAAGATTATGTATAAGAGCATTCAAAAAGGGAAGTGTGACTCCAAAAAACTACTTGGAGCCACCTTAAAGGAAACTCTGTTGAAGGGGCGTGCCTCAGAACAGCCCATTTTCACGATGACGTTATTTTGCTACAACTTCCAGAGTTGATTTCGTTTTTCCTTTCCTATTAGAATTTTGTAATCCCACTGAGGTTTAAATAACAATAGCCATTGTTTGGAAAACAAGACACTGGCTGCGGTCACATCTACGACGTAACTAAAGTTTAACTTAAGTTAGTCTCAAGTTATCTGACGTCATACCTAACTGTAGTTAGTGCTTTCGGTCGACTTTGCGGTCACACCACGCAGTTAACTTCCGTGAAATGTCAACATGGTTGACCGACGTAAAGTGTGTCTAGTTTTTCTTCTTATTTATTTTTTTTCGTGCGGCAAACCGTCGCGGAGAAAAATGATAAATAACCTAGCTGAGAATTTTAACGGATGCTCGACGCCGGGTACACGTGTTGCTACCTTGTTGTATTTAAATTTTTTGTTTGTTGTTTTTGGTTTCCCCTCACTTCACGCTTGGTTTTTATTTTGCATATTTATATATGCTCATCTCGCACGTGCGAAAAGGATTGTCACATGGGCCTGGTCGCACTACAATCAAAATCAAAAATCGAGGAAAACAAAAGAAACCTCTCCGGTGGTACACGCTTTTTGTGGAATGTTTTTGTTTTTATGTCATTTTGCACGGGCTAATTTTTGTTTTTGACTGTAGTGCGACCAGGCCCTAACCTATGAACCCTGCTTGGGTATAACTATAGTTAGTCTGTATTGTTTTGGATCACCGAGGCGTAAATTTTCTAACTATAGTTAGAGCGAACAGAGAAGCGGTCACATGACCGAAATAGCTAACTATAGTTATCCCCGTCTTAACTATAGTTAGTAGCGCAGATGTGACCGCAGCCACTGAAGGATTCTATTAGTTGTAGTTAAATGACGCCATCTTAAAATGGCCTATTGCAGCAAACGCCGACAAGTCGCCAGTCTTCACTGCAAATAATTTGCGTTAATTAAGTTAACACAGAACTACTCAGTAGCCACGCACCTCTTCAGAACCTCTAATTTCATTGGACCTGGTTATCACGCACTTGTATTGTTTTTAGGTCTAGGGTCCATTGTTCTGTTGTTTGTTCTATTGTTTTCTTAGCCAATCTTGTGAGGCGTTCCGAGAGGTGCGTACCGCCTCGAACTACTCATGAGCTGTTAATAACCTGATTTTTTTAAGTCACATGCACGTATCAATGTGCCTGGGAAGTGATGAAAACGTTTTATTTCGCGGTTTTTATAGTTTCCCTACAGCTGGTCCCTCCCATTACGAAAGAGAAACTTATTTTTACAGTATATGTAGGAATCGTTACCTCTCGTTACTTTAAACTGTCTTTCATAAACCACAAATGAAGCTAATACAGAATTTCCGTTGACAAAAACAAATCAAGCTGTTTGTTGTAAGGTGTTTATCATGCTTTGTTCCAGGTCAGGATCCCCTAGGTACCCATGGAAAGAAAAACATAGCCTAACCTGCGATCACTCAGGTCAAAATGGTTAGGCCTCCATAATTACTATGTTGGTGGTGAATACGCCAAACGAAACAAATGCAGTTTCATAAAATTTCATGCCACTGGATGTAACAAATTTTCCAGGCAACCTACGCGCATAAACGTTTACCCGTTTTCTGCACAATAACACACCTAGACATTTTCCAGCCCGTTTTCCTGCGTTCCGTCCAACGAAATAGAAGGGTTATCTGTAACTACACTAAAAATGAATCACTCAGGTCAAAATGGTTAGGCCTCCATAATTACTATGTTGGTGGTGAATACGCCAAACGAAACAAATGCAGTTTCATAAAATTTCATGCCACTGGATGTAACAAATTTTCCAGGCAACCTACGCGCATAAACGTTTACCCGTTTTCTGCACAATAACACACCTAGACATTTTCCAGCCCGTTTTCCTGCGTTCCGTCCAACGAAATAGAAGGGTTATCTGTAACTACACTAAAAATGAATAAATTAAACCCTGGAATGGTGGAGGAAAGTCCCTTAACCATCCAATCCCCCTCACCCTCAGGCTGCCGGATAAGGGCGGAAAAAAAGTCCCTTTCCCCTGTCCTGCGGGAGAAATGGGTGGGAATGGATGAAAGCATGGGTACAATTTTTCCTGCCTTCCGTCTAAAGGAATAGCAGGGTTATCTTTAACTCCACAAAAATCAATATTCATCAATCAATTACAAATGAAAGCATAGGTGGGAATCTGACCAACCAAACTTGAAATAAGCACGATCACACAGGAACATGAATAAATTAAACCCGGAGGGTAGGAGGAAAGTCCCTTTCCCCTACCGTCCCCCTCCCCCTACGGCTGCGGAAGAGGGTAGGAGGAAAGTCCCTTTCCCCTACCGTCCCCCTCCCCCTACGGCTGCGGAAGAGGGTAGGAGGAAAGTCCCTTTCCCCTACCGTCCCCCTCCCCCTACGGCTGCGGAAGAGGGTAGGAGGAAAGTCCCTTTCCCCTACCGTCCCCCTCCCCCTACGGCTGCGGAAGAGGGTAGGAGGAAAGTCCCTTTCCCCTACCGTCCCCCTCCCCCTACGGCTGCGGAAGAGGGTAGGAGGAAAGTCCCTTTCCCCTACCGTCCCCCTCCCCCTACGGCTGCGGAAGAGGGTAGGAGGAAAGTCCCTTTCCCCTACCGTCCCCCTCCCCCTACGGCTGCGGAAGAGGGTAGGAGGAAAGTCCCTTTCCCCTACCGTCCCCCTCCCCCTACGGCTGCGGAAGAGGGTAGGAGGAAAGTCCCTTTCCCCTACCGTCCCCCTCCCCCTACGGCTGCGGAAGAGGGTAGGAGGAAAGTCCCTTTCCCCTACCGTCCCCCTCCCCCTACGGCTGCGGAAGAGGGTAGGAGGAAAGTCCCTTTCCCCTACCGTCCCCCTCCCCCTACGGCTGCGGAAGAGGGTAGGAGGAAAGTCCCTTTCCCCTACCGTCCCCCTCCCCCTACGGCTGCGGAAGAGGGTAGGAGGAAAGTCCCTTTCCCCTACCGTCCCCCTCCCCCTACGGCTGCGGAAGAGGGTAGGAGGAAAGTCCCTTTCCCCTACCGTCCCCCTCCCCCTACGGCTGCGGAAGAGGGTAGGAGGAAAGTCCCTTTCCCCTACCGTCCCCCTCCCCCTACGGCTGCGGAAGAGGGTAGGAGGAAAGTCCCTTTCCCCTACCGTCCCCCTCCCCCTACGGCTGCGGAAGAGGGTAGGAGGAAAGTCCCTTTCCCCTACCGTCCCCCTCCCCCTACGGCTGCGGAAGAGGGTAGGAGGAAAGTCCCTTTCCCCTACCGTCCCCCTCCCCCTACGGCTGCGGAAGAGGGTAGGAGGAAAGTCCCTTTCCCCTACCGTCCCCCTCCCCCTACGGCTGCGGAAGAGGGTAGGAGGAAAGTCCCTTTCCCCTACCGTCCCCCTCCCCCTACGGCTGCGGAAGAGGGTAGGAGGAAAGTCCCTTTCCCCTACCGTCCCCCTCCCCCTACGGCTGCGGAAGAGGGTAGGAGGAAAGTCCCTTTCCCCTACCGTCCCCCTCCCCCTACGGCTGCGGAAGAGGGTAGGAGGAAAGTCCCTTTCCCCTACCGTCCCCCTCCCCCTACGGCTGCGGAAGAGGGTAGGAGGAAAGTCCCTTTCCCCTACCGTCCCCCTCCCCCTACGGCTGCGGAAGAGGGTAGGAGGAAAGTCCCTTTCCCCTACCGTCCCCCTCCCCCTACGGCTGCGGAAGAGGGTAGGAGGAAAGTCCCTTTCCCCTACCGTCCCCCTCCCCCTACGGCTGCGGAAGAGGGTAGGAGGAAAGTCCCTTTCCCCTACCGTCCCCCTCCCCCTACGGCTGCGGAAGAGGGTAGGAGGAAAGTCCCTTTCCCCTACCGTCCCCCTCCCCCTACGGCTGCGGAAGAGGGTAGGAGGAAAGTCCCTTTCCCCTACCGTCCCCCTCCCCCTACGGCTGCGGAAGAGGGTAGGAGGAAAGTCCCTTTCCCCTACCGTCCCCCTCCCCCTACGGCTGCGGAAGAGGGTAGGAGGAAAGTCCCTTTCCCCTACCGTCCCCCTCCCCCTACGGCTGCGGAAGAGGGTAGGAGGAAAGTCCCTTTCCCCTACCGTCCCCCTCCCCCTACGGCTGCGGAAGAGGGTAGGAGGAAAGTCCCTTTCCCCTACCGTCCCCCTCCCCCTACGGCTGCGGAAGAGGGTAGGAGGAAAGTCCCTTTCCCCTACCGTCCCCCTCCCCCTACGGCTGCGGAAGAGGGTAGGAGGAAAGTCCCTTTCCCCTACCGTCCCCCTCCCCCTACGGCTGCGGAAGAGGGTAGGAGGAAAGTCCCTTTCCCCTACCGTCCCCCTCCCCCTACGGCTGCGGAAGAGGGTAGGAGGAAAGTCCCTTTCCCCTACCGTCCCCCTCCCCCTACGGCTGCGGAAGAGGGTAGGAGGAAAGTCCCTTTCCCCTACCGTCCCCCTCCCCCTACGGCTGCGGAAGAGGGTAGGAGGAAAGTCCCTTTCCCCTACCGTCCCCCTCCCCCTACGGCTGCGGAAGAGGGTAGGAGGAAAGTCCCTTTCCCCTACCGTCCCCCTCCCCCTACGGCTGCGGAAGAGGGTAGGAGGAAAGTCCCTTTCCCCTACCGTCCCCCTCCCCCTACGGCTGCGGAAGAGGGTAGGAGGAAAGTCCCTTTCCCCTACCGTCCCCCTCCCCCTACGGCTGCGGAAGAGGGTAGGAGGAAAGTCCCTTTCCCCTACCGTCCCCCTCCCCCTACGGCTGCGGAAGAGGGTAGGAGGAAAGTCCCTTTCCCCTACCGTCCCCCTCCCCCTACGGCTGCGGAAGAGGGTAGGAGGAAAGTCCCTTTCCCCTACCGTCCCCCTCCCCCTACGGCTGCGGAAGAGGGTAGGAGGAAAGTCCCTTTCCCCTACCGTCCCCCTCCCCCTACGGCTGCGGAAGAGGGTAGGAGGAAAGTCCCTTTCCCCTACCGTCCCCCTCCCCCTACGGCTGCGGAAGAGGGTAGGAGGAAAGTCCCTTTCCCCTACCGTCCCCCTCCCCCTACGGCTGCGGAAGAGGGTAGGAGGAAAGTCCCTTTCCCCTACCGTCCCCCTCCCCCTACGGCTGCGGAAGAGGGTAGGAGGAAAGTCCCTTTCCCCTACCGTCCCCCTCCCCCTACGGCTGCGGAAGAGGGTAGGAGGAAAGTCCCTTTCCCCTACCGTCCCCCTCCCCCTACGGCTGCGGAAGAGGGTAGGAGGAAAGTCCCTTTCCCCTACCGTCCCCCTCCCCCTACGGCTGCGGAAGAGGGTAGGAGGAAAGTCCAGTCTAGTGTCCCAAATTAAGTAGCCAGACACAATGGTTAGCCGCGTAAGCTAGCAAAGGCTTAACGGCATTTTATTGTTTATTATGGAGAAGAAGTTATTGTCTTGGAACTTTACTAAAAGGCCCTTAAGAGATTGTTTTGAAATAGTTTCTTTATTCTGCTCTCGAATTCTTTTCTAAATCAGTGGATAATCGGAAAAAAATGTTGCTAGGTATACAGTTTTTTTCCTTATCTTGAAAGTTACTTTTTTTTTTCTACAACAGTGGACTGTTGTATTTGGCTCCTGTTACTACTGCCTTTCTCATAATCTATCTTCTGCAGGAGCAAATGTTTCATTCGTAGACTTGAGCTAATCTTTTTAAGGTATCAAACCAGCAGTAAAATCCAAGAACTCAGTTTTCTAAACACCAGTGCTGGTCCAACAGAATGTGCTGTTCGAAAGAAGAAGACAAACATGAATTAACTTTGTGTGTTGTATAAAAATGCTATTATTATAAGGTAATTTTCAAATTCGTGTAGCGAAAGTCAGATTGTTGTGATTTCATTATATTATAATAAATCGCGTGTGTTGTCTTGATGCATGTGATTAAAAAGAAAAACAATGTGAAATGTAGAGGGTGTTAATTAGGTAAATGGTTTTAGTTTGCGAAGACAGTTTTCCGTCTTGGAATGAAAATAAACAGCGATCTACGCCTAGTGTTTACGTGCAAAAAATTGCCGATGAGATCAAAGTGGCAGAAGCAACCATGCGTTGTTTGCGAATTCAGATGTGATCTGTGCGATTCAGCTGAAAGTTATGTAGGTTACACACGCCGACAACTTTTTCAGCGGTTACTAAACATCAACTGTTCCAATTTAACCTTTTAGTGTGACCATCATCGAATGAAAGCTACAAAGGTCTCTTCGACTCAACGTTTTAGTCTATGGATAACATCCTTAATAATATACATGCAAAAATTTCTGCGTTCTGATTGGCTTAGAGAGAGTCAGTTAATCCCAAACAGTGCAGAAAATTGAAATTGGTAGTGCAAAAAGGTGAATTTGCAGTGCAACAAAGTGAAAAGTTATGATAGCTGAACGGATTTCGCGGAGCCATGCATAAACAAACATGGCGGACACAAATAAAACAAGATTCAAACAGTATAACGGAATTCTATTAAAAAGCCTTAAAAGAAAATTCAAAATACGCAAACAGACAAAAGTTTAACAACTGAGAAATACTAGGAGATTTGGGAAAAAAACGACACGAAGTCAACAAAGAAAACGAATCGGAGAATCAATGAGGCGCCGACGAAAATCCGCGATGAATCAGTTTACGCTGGAGTTTAAACCAAATGCTAACCTAAAAATCTTATTGAACAATAGAATTACAATAAAAAATGACTTTTTACGTTTAAAAGAGAAAGAATATTAAGTAATGATCCGCATAAGAAGGATAGCGCTGAACGGCAATGTACGATGGCATGTCAGCTTTTTTCATTGTTACAACTAGTGATCTCATTTGCCTAGACTAAAAAGCTGCTAAAAAGTTAAGCTTCGAGATGGATTTTGTCTATTTTTTTAAGGTTTCAAGTAATTTGAGACCCAATCGCACAACACGCAATTTTTAAAAGATATTGTATTTGGGGAACTTCATCAAAGAAGCAAAATTATTAGCTATTGTCTTCTGCTATTCTGATTGGTTAAGCACAAACATTTCCCAAAATTTATTTGACGCAAATGGATTTTCTTTATTTTTATACTGAAATATAATTATGAACTATCAGCCGCTCCACTATTCTTAAAACCAAAAATATTCTATGTGGGAAAGAGCCAATGCCGCAGAACAAGGAAGTTTACTATAGTTCTTATGTGGAGCATTACTTAAACTGTTCAAGAATCGGAAGTTAAAGAAGCTGCCAAAGTGATTAAAACGCCACTCCTTCAACAAAAAAGCAGAAAGGCCATAAAAGCGTCTAAATCGAACCTCGGAAATGTTCTGTGGAGCAAAACTCAGACCTGTGATTTAAAATTCTCCTGTGCCGACAAAACTGACAAAAAAACGTTTGGTGGCCGTTTGGTAGCTTCCGCAGCTTTCGAAGTCGTCAAGAGCAAACAAAACGGTGACAGCGTATGTCGAAACCTTTCAACCATATGAGACCATATGAGCCTGCGGATAACAGCAAAATCATGGCGACGTCTATGTTTTGCTTCGTTCTTTTATAAGGTTTCTAACAGTAGCTAGAGTTTAATGAAATACGAAAAACTCGTGAAGCAGTTCTTGTTATATATAAAGGGTGCATAAATATTCAAGCATGACTTCACCTGTCAAAATTTTGACCAATCTGAAGCGAAGTTATTAAAGCGTGGCAAAGTGAATTTTTGTAACGAAAACAACCGCAGCGTGACAGAAATTTATGCATAGATAGGCTGAGCCTAACAGCGAAGCTTTCTGAACAGAAAGCCAATGATAAGCTTAACTAAGGTGAAAGGTCGGAAGCACAAGAATTAGGATTGACGACCGGGCTGTCTTTCAATTTTAGCGATTCTAAAAAAAAAAACAGTATTACGCGACCGTCTGCACAGTACATTTAGCCGGACCGTACAAAAGTTCACATAAACAACTTTTTCTTGGTCTAGAATAACTAGTATGACTTATTTCCGATTGTAAAATGCTCAAGGAAATGCGCGCACTATGATTGGTGAAACCGAGTTCATTATGACCGTTTTTATTTTATAAAAGAAATAAAAAAAATTGTTCCTCGTGCATTGTTGAGTTATATAAGCACTTGGTAATTTTTTAAGAACACTCGAGAAGTGCGAGAAGCACTCGCCTTTACGAGACGCCTTTGGCTCGTGCTTCTCTGCACTCCTCTCGTGTTCTTAAAAATTCCCGTGTGCTTATATAACTCAATAATGCACTCGGCGCGTTTTTTATTTCTAAAATAAAATGCAACTGATTTGGAAATCAAAATTGCAAATAATAAACAAACATATTTGTATAAGGAAACTCGAGTGAAGTTTAGAACTATAAAATCCAAGTCTTGTTTTGTTTACATAAAATCGCTTTTCAACCTATGTAATGAATGAACAAACACAAAAATGGACAACAAAATCTTCTTTTGAAAAATTTAATTCAAATATCTATTAGTTTATGTTTAAGTAATGATCCGCATAAGAAGGAAAGTGCTGAAACGCAATGCACGATGGAATGTCAACTTTTTTCATTGTTACAACTAGTGATCTGATTGGCCTAGACTCGAAAACCGATAAAAAGTTAAGGTTCAAGGTGCATTTTGTCTAATTATTTTAAGGTTTCAAGCACGAACATTTCCTAAAATTTAATTGACGCAAATGGATTTTCTTTATTTTTATACTGAAATATAATTATGAACCATCAGCCGCTCCACTATTCTTAAAATCAAAGATATTCTATGTGGGAAAGAGCCAATGCGGCAGGACAATGAAGTTTACGGTAGTTCTTATGTGGAGCATCACTTAAAAGCAAAACGCGTATCATTTATAGCGCATCGAGGCAGAGCTGTCCTCGATGAAATTCAAGATAATACGAATGAATTTGAGCACGTTTTATTAAACATGCCTCCAAAACTAACGAGAACACAAAGGAAAAGTCAATCAAAAATTGATAAACAAAAATTCCCATCGAAAAATGTGATTTATTTTACCTTTAAGTCACTCGACTGCTTGGAAATTCGTTAAAACTCCGCTTCTTCGGTTCTGATATATTGCCCCGCGTTGATAAAAACGTATGAAGTTCCTCGAAGCAAGATTTATCCCTGAAAGCTCTCCTTTTTCTACTATAGCGGCTTCTGAGTATCCCTTAATTGGTTTCCCTGTCTTGAGAAGCAAGCCACGAATACATGCAGGAAATTAAACGACCGTAAATCCGCTAAACACAGCAAAACATCAAAGTGTTTACCGAGCTTACCTGACATTTGTAGCCGTGCGAAAAACAAAGCCTCATTTTGATTTCAAAATTGCTAAGATCCCGGATGTTGCGTGACACACTCAACACGTCGAGACACGTTTTCTGTACTCGCCGTGAATATTTAATGTATCGATTCCCAATCAAATCCACACTCGTCTAATATTTCCCAAACAGTGACTTCTTTCTGTTACATTTGAAAAGACTACTTTTAAAAGCAATAAAATCACTAAACGACTGGGCTGTTTTAGCAATTCTCAAAAACAGTATTACGCGACCGTCTGTTGACAACTGTACCCGCTTTAAATATATAATTTATTGATTCCAGATCAAATACACACTCGTCTTTTATTTCCCAGAAACTGATTTGGAAATGAAAATTGCAAAACATGATGAAACATACAGACATCTTTGCGTAAGGCGAAGCGTGTGAACTGAGTCAGAACTATAAAATTACATGCAAGTCTTGTTTTCTTTACATAATATCAGATATCATTTATTACGACTGAATTTGAACGCCTTATAAGCATTTCCCCAGAACTGACGAGAACACAAAGATAAGTCAATCACAAATTGATAAACATAAATTCCCATCGAAAAATGTAATTTCTTTTACGGTAAAGTCCAAATGCTAGTGGCTTGAGTCGGCTATTTGAAAACAAGAACGTGATTACGAGCACGCCGATATCACGAGGTCGCGTGTCAACCAATCAGACCAGTGAAAGTCGTCCCGCGGGATACGGGAAACTTTAAAAACACAAGGCAATTTGTGGCTACGAAGAGAAATTCGACCGAAACCTAGACTCATGCCGCTATTTATTTTCAATCACACGCAACAAGACTTTCATACGCAATTTATTATATAATGAACTCACCAGAACCTGACTACAGCAATAACTACACGAATTTGAAAAGTCATTCGAAACTACTATCGCTAATTTTTATTCTTAATTGTTTATCCAAAACCTTCGTTATTAGAAGCTGTTAACAGACATACGGACATCTCTCACAAGAACAGGTCTACTGGTAAAAAGCTTTCATTACAATGATAAGACTTTATGGCCACGGACTTGAGAGTAAGAACCAAATCATACCAAATACAGTCAATTTCAATGTTGCAAAGTTCATGGGAAAATTCTAAATTTCGTTTCGAAATGAAGTTCGAATCATCGGCGTCAACGGAGTCTGCGCAGTTCGTAAACTTTCAATTTCTTGCCAGTTGCGAAGACAAAACAAGAATATTTTTACCTCTGAGTTCCTGACAATTGTTTAACCCTATCCAGACCGGGGGGGGGGGGGGGGGGGGGGGGGGGCTTTTGGAGCCCGCTCGAACTTTGAAGTTGTGTCGTTTCAAAACGGTCGATGCAATGACCACCAAATTTGGTGACTTTTCCTAAAATTTATCTGGGAACATTCTCACGTTAGCGTCCTTTGTCCACCGACATTGACGTTTCCATAGCAACCGTGATACCGCTTTTTGACACCTATGTTTTACAAAATTAGCATTTTTCGCTTTAATCAAGATTATTTCAAAGATTTCTTTTTGAAATAATATTTTCCACTTAATTTAGCGATAATTGATCAAATTATGTATAATCGTTTATTAATTAAGGTTAATTAACGGTAATTTTAGGAAAATATGGAATATGAAATGTCAAAATCCAGGATGGCGGATCGAAGTTTTACTAAAGGTCGTTTCTCTCTATAATATTATTATTGGTTCATATTTGGATTGTAAAACATTTGCCCACAATAGACTAAGCTTTAGCAGTCCATTTGCTTTTATTTTTCGGTGTTTTTTACCAAAATAAACACGTTTGGACTAATTCAAGATGGCGGATCCAAGATGGCGGACAATAAAATGGGAAATTTATTTCTAGTATATTACGTGTCTGTGTAATTCCATTATCTCTAAACATTTATTGTCAAAATATCATAAAATGTCCTTTTCACTTGAGAAAGCTTTTTTTAATTCATTACGTACAAGAAAAGCCATAATTTGCAAAGATAACTGTTCCAGTTTTTAAGAACATGTACACATCACTTATATGACTTTTACTCCTGCATCAATATGTGAAAGTTTGGTATAAACACTACCGTTTGTTTCAGAGATATGCCTTATAGAACGTTTCAGTTGGTTATTTCATTGTATATGACGTCATAATGACGTCACTGTTATTGTTAACAACACCAACAGTGTTAGAAAACGTAAGACTTTCATCAAATAGGTAGCTGTTAAAGTCTTGTTGCTATATGTTCAAAATTGAGAAAATATTGATGAAAGACTGTTTTAGCCAATAAAATCGCCTATATGACGTCACGTTACGTCATTATGACACCAAAGTATCTGTAGTTACTAGAATTCATGACAACATTATCCTGTGTAAATTTGGTGGCCATAGCATAAGCGGTTTCAAATTTACATGGGGGGGCTTCTGGAGCCCCCCCGGTCCCAGACGGTCAAAAAAAGACCGGTCTGGATAGGGTTAATGGTAGGATGATTTCTCAACTGGATTCATACAACCGTCTTAGTGCAGACTTAAAAGTTATCTTGAAATAAATGAACAAAAAACACTTGTAAAACGCTAAGGCTTTGACAAAATATTCTTTTAAGATATTTACAAATAAAAGTTACAAAGGCCGTTTACTTCTGTGGCACTGATTGTAAATCTTGAGTCCATGGATGAAATACCAAACCATGTGACCAAAAGTCATGTCAAGTAACACCTTCCCATGGTAGTGGTTCTAAGTTTCCAGTCCGTATATGAAATCCTTAATATGCGACAAATCAAATGAAAGCCAAAAGAAAAGAAAAGCAATTGAATAATGATAAAGATCAGGTCAAAATAAGTCATTGTGTGCATTTTCAAGGCCATATTCTTATTTTGGGAGAAGTTATAGGCAATCAAATTTTGGGAAAAACATGAAAGCGAGGCTAGTCAGGATAGAATGTCTTTTCTCATACAAATGTATAAAATTTCAGTGAACTATAACTTTGCAACCGTTAAACCAAGAACACTCAAACTTTGCAAGATGATATACTTAGCAGCACTTGTTTACGTGATATCATAAATTTCTCTGAAAACTTGGCCAAACAAAAAATTGCCTGGCGGCCATATTTGCATTCGGTGTATAACGGAATTTTATTAGAAAGTCTTAAAACAAAATTCAAAATAAGCAAACAGACAAAAGTTCTAACAACTGAAAAATACTAGGAGATTTGGGAAAAAAAGGACACGAGTGCAAGTCAACAAAGACGAAAACGAACCGGAGAATCAATGAGGTGCCTACGAAAACCCGCGATGAATTTTACGCTAGAGTTTAAACCAAATGCTGACCTGAAAATCTAATTGAACAATAGAATTAAATAAACAATAACTGTTTGCGTTTAAAATACAGAAAGAATAAACTGTTCAAGCTGCCAAAGTGATTAAAAGACCTCTAGCTTGAAAGACAAATGTCCACTCATTACAACAAGAAAGCCAAAAGGCCATAAAAGCGTCTTAATCCAACTTCGGTAATGTCCTGTGGAGCAAATGAACTCAGACCTGTGATTAAACATTCGAAAATGGCGGATTTCACCGTTTGAGCGCGCAGTACATTTTGGATGACTAGGTTTCTTTAATATTAACAAGTAATTGCGTCGACTTGCGGTGCACCCAGTGTATGTGCACCCTGCCCGAACTTCACGAGGTTCTGATAGACACGTATTTCTAGTTTACAAGTAATTGCGTCGACGAAGGAGACGCTTCCTTAGCTGGTGTTGGGTGTCCTGTGACATTTGTACCAAGCGGAAAGAAAAAAGATTGTATTAAGGTGGCTCCATATAGTTTTTTGGCGCGCGAGGCATGGGCACGAAAATGGCGCAAGTGCGTTTGTTTATTTTGATGACGTCACAAAAATAAAGAGATTTTTTACGGTAACTAAAACGTTTGGTATGTTTTGAATGCTCTAACTTGATTTTGCTGTGGTTCTCTGCCTGATTTGGGAAGCTTTCGCCTAAATACCGACGTCGCTTCTTCGCGATGTTCTACGGAGCGATTCGCTGTATGTCATATTGTAGCAATAATTCACTGACCGGCCGCGCCGGGCGAACGCAGATTAATTTAACCCCCATAATAGGCAAAATACAAGTCATCAAATCTTTTGCGCTACCGAAGAGTTTATGTAGGCTCACGATGATCTCAAATAAAAAAGAATTCATAAAGAAAGTAAACATCCTACTTTATTCTTTTATTTGGAAAGGTAACGATAAGGTTAAACGCGCTGTCTTAATTAGTCCAATTGAAAAAGGAGGGCTCAAAATGGCAGACTTAGATTTGATGATTGCCGCTCAAAGAATAATTTGCTCCTACCATAGTTAGCTGGAAGTTTATTTTGGAATCTTATTTTACAAATAAGGTGGGAGGAAAATTTTTGTCTCAATGTAATTTTGATAATTCAAAATTATCTTTAATCCTTCCAGACTTCTACAGAGAATGTATTTTGACATGGTCGTCATTCAGTCACAACAATCCTTCCTCGTATACTAAGATATCAAGTTTTGTGGAACGACAAATATATTTGCCAGTATCGAATCTCGTTTAGTTTATAACCAAAAGTTGATCAAGTTCGGATTCATAACGATTCGTGACCTCATTGACTCGAATCGCGCTCTATTAAAGAGAAATCAGGGAACCATTACGCTCAATTCTCTCACCTCTCGACCATGTTCTGCTGTTTAGTCTAGCCAATGCCCTTCCGAAAGAATGGCGCAGAGTGTTAGAAACGAATGAGACTCCTGACCCTTCAAGGCATACTATGTTCAAATCAAGATCTTACTAGATTTTCATTATTTCTTTAAGGGAAAAAAGTAGATATAGAAAAGCTCCAAGCTAGATCAGTGTATGATTATTTCATTTCTAAAATATGAAAAATACAACGAAACCTGCAACACAGCGAACTAACAGCCAGACTAGGAAAAAATTTACTCGCTATTCTTCCAAATAACGCTAGACACTAAATTAAGAGAATTTCAATACAAGATACTTCATAGAATTTGTTATACAAACAAAATGCTTTTCAAATTTAGAAAAGTTGATTCACCGCTATGCTATTTCTGCAATGAAGGTTAGAGACGATAGAACATTTCTTCTTCAAATGTGAAATTGTGTCTCTTTTTGGAATGTAGTAACATCCCAATATCGCAAAAGCTTATATCCGCTCTTTTCGATATCAAGGATAATTATTTTCTTTGGAATTGTCCGTGCGGTCAACAACAATGTTCTTATTAACTAATGAATGGGGTTAGTTTCTAGAGAAACTGTGGTGCTGCGTCGGTGGGGGGGATGAAACACGAGAATTTAGTTTTATCGACTGAGTCGATAAGGTAAATTGACCACCGTAAAAAGATTCAAATAGCTGACGTTTCGAGCGCTAGCCCTTCGTCGGAGCGAATCAAGGAATTGTGGGTAGTGTGTGGTTTTATATAGTAAGCGGTGGAGCTACGCTATTGGTGGAAATTTGGTGACGTGAAAAACAAATGTAGATTAGTTGAATGAAAAGCGTTCGTTGATTCCGTAGGGTTTGAGAGTGCCGATTTGAAAGATGATTTTTTGTTCTAGGTTTTTACGGCTTTCTGTGTTACCCTGGTGTAGGGAAAGGCCGCAGATTGTCATGTGTTGTTTAGAATGGTTAGTAAGATTAAAATGGCGCGCGACTGGTTTGGATGCGTCTTTGTCATTTTTTTCAACGTCTCGGAGATGTTCACGAAAACGGTCGCCCAGTCTCCTCCCTGTTTCGCCAATGTATATCTTTTTGCAAAAAGTACATGTAATGCAGTAGATAACATTTACGGAGGTGCATGTAAAACGATCAGTGATTTTAATAGATCGTTTGGGTCCTGTTATTTTGTCCGCGTTGTGAATGAAAGGACAAGTGTTACATCGTGTGCGTGTGCATTTGAAAGTTCCCGGTACATCGTCAGATTTCAGTGCGCTCGTAACTAGAAAGTTGCCTATGTTTTTGTCACGTTTGAATGAAATTAGTGGGGGTTGTGAAAAAATTCTGCCAGTTTCGGGGTCGTTTTGGAGTAATTTGAAATTTTTTAAAATGATGCTTTTGACTGTGTTGTTGTGTGGGTGGAAAGTGAGGGTGAATGGAATTCTCTCGTTCTCTTCCTTCTGTGGCGTTTGTAGTGCTGACTGTCTGTCGATCTGTTGTGCACGTTGTTGGCCCGTATTAACAACAGAGTCAGGGTACCCACGTTTCTTGAAAAACTGGCACATTTCTTCTGATTTGTTGGAAAAATCAGAGTCATCACTACATAGACGTCGAAGTCTGAGAAATTGAGAATACGGAATGGCGTTTTTAACGTGCGATGGATGTGAGGATGAATGTAACAGATAACTGTGGGAATCTGTAGGTTTGTAGTGCACACTTGTGGATAAACTGTTACCGTTGATTGAAATATTAATGTCAAGAAAAGCGACTGAGGTTTCGGAAATTTCCCAGGTATATTTTAGAGCTGGATGAAAAGTATTGACAGAAGTTATGAATTGATTAAGTTCCTCTTTACTGGAAGAGGTAGCGCCAATGCAATCATCGATGTAGCGGCCGTAGAGTTCGGGTTTGGTTCCGTGGTACTGATTAAAAAATTTGTCTTCGATGTGGCCTACAAAAAGGTTAGCGTAGCTTGGTCCCATTTTGGTGCCCATGGCGACTCCATTTACTTGTTTGTAGTAGTTTTGGGAAAATGAAAAACAGTTAAGTGTCAAAACTAATTCGGCTAAGCGGAGCAGTGTTTCTGAGCTTGGGTTTTGAATGGAGCGCTGGTCGAAAAAATATTTTAGTGCTTGAAGTCCTTCGTCATTGGGGATGACGGTATATAAAGAGGTAATGTCCATAGTGAAAATTAATTTGTTTTCGCTGGCAAAACTGAAATCCCGGAAAATTTCGAGTGCGTGATTGGTGTCCTTAATGTACGAGGGTAGTGATTTGACAATGGGGGCCATGATTTTGTCTAAATAGCTAGAAATTAGTTCGGTAGGACAGCTACAAGCGGAAACAATGGGTCGGCCCGGATTGTTTGGTTTATGAATTTTAGGTTTGAAATAAACGCGTGAGGTTCTAGGAGTAGTGATGATGAGATTGTTGGCGGTAACTGGTAATTGTTGTTTAGTAATGAGGTCTTGGATAGTTTCTTTGACAATTTTTTGGTTGCTAGAAGTGAGATCTTTATCAACTTTGGCATAGAAAGCGGTGTCAGAAAGTTGCCGAAAAGCCTCTTGTCGGTAAAGGTCGGTCCGCCAAACAACTACCGCCCCGCCTTTGTCGGCCGCTTTGATAACAATGTCGCGTCGTTTGCTAAGACTTTTGAGCGCTGCCCATTCTCCTGTTGAAAGGTTGGAAATTTTGGTGTGGCGGTTAAATTTAAGTTTTTGGACATCGTGACGACATTTTTTGACGAAAAAATCTAGAGAAGAATTTTTCATTTACATTTGTTTTTCACGTCACCAAATTTCCACCAATAACATCGCACGTTAAAAACGCCATTCCGTATTCTCAATTTCTCAGACTTCGACGTCTATGTAGTGATGACTCTGATTTTTCCAACAAATCAGAAGAAATGTGCCAGTTTTTCAAGAAACGTGGGTACCCTGACTCTGTTGTTAATACGGGCCAACAACGTGCACAACAGATCGACAGACAGTCAGCACTACAAACGCCACAGAAGGAAGAGAACGAGAGAATTCCATTCACCCTCACTTTCCACCCACACAACAACACAGTCAAAAGCATCATTTTAAAAAATTTCAAATTACTCCAAAACGACCCCGAAACTGGCAGAATTTTTTCACAACCCCCACTAATTTCATTCAAACGTGACAAAAACATAGGCAACTTTCTAGTTACGAGCGCACTGAAATCTGACGATGTACCGGGAACTTTCAAATGCACACGCACACGATGTAACACTTGTCCTTTCATTCACAACGCGGACAAAATAACAGGACCCAAACGATCTATTAAAATCACTGATCGTTTTACATGCACCTCCGTAAATGTTATCTACTGCATTACATGTACTTTTTGCAAAAAGATATACATTGGCGAAACAGGGAGGAGACTGGGCGACCGTTTTCGTGAACATCTCCGAGACGTTGAAAAAAATGACAAAGACGCATCCAAACCAGTCGCGCGCCATTTTAATCTTACTAACCATTCTAAACAACACATGACAATCTGCGGCCTTTCCCTACACCAGGGTAACACAGAAAGCCGTAAAAACCTAGAACAAAAAATCATCTTTCAAATCGGCACTCTCAAACCCCACGGAATCAACGAACGCTTTTCATTCAACTAATCTACATTTGTTTTTCACGTCACCAAATTTCCACCAATAGCGTAGCTCCACCGCTTACTATATAAAACCACACACTACCCACAATTCCTTGATTCGCTCCGACGAAGGGCTAGCGCTCGAAACGTCAGCTATTTGAATCTTTTACGGTGGTCAATTTACCTTATCGACTCAGTCGATAAAACTAAATTCTCGTGTTCTTATTAACTACATCATTCTCGAGGGTAAATACTTTATTTACCGTTCTAAGCTTAATAAATCCCCCTCTCCATTAGTCTGTTTTCAGAAAAATGTAAGGGAACGTATCAAATCGAACGTTTTATTGCGAGAAGGAACAAAAAGCTTTTTTTCCACAACAAAAAATGGGAGCCCCTCCTCCCTCTTTTGGAACAATAGCTATAACTTTCTTTTCGTATACAAGCTATAAGGTTTTAAGCATGTTATAAAAATATTGTAAGAAGTGTAAGTATCGTTCTGTAAGTATTGAGAATTGTTTAGTAGGTAGCGTAAGTATCGTACTGTAAGTATTGAGACTGATTGTTTAGTAGGTAGCGTAAGTATCGTACTGTAAGTATTGAGAATTGTTTAGTAGGTAGCGTAAGTATCGTACTGTAAGTATTGAGAATTGTTTAGTAGGTAGCGTAAGTATCGTACTGTAAGTATTGAGAATTGTTTAGTAGGTAGCGTAAGTATCGTACTGTAAGTATTGAGAATTGTTTAGTAGGTAGCGTAAGTATCGTACTGTAAGTATTGAGAATTGTTTAGTAGGTAGCGTAAGTATCGTACTGTAAGTAGTACTGTATATGTATTGATTTGTAAGTAGTGTAAGCTTTGTATTGTGAAAAAAAATCTATCTTAAAAAGAAAATTAGCCTGCCCATCTAAGAATTCAACTGTATCGTCCTTTATGTCTCATTGCAAGGATTAAAATTAGATTTTTGCGACAATTGTGATCTTTGTATCATTTAAAATAGCGCTAGTTCTCATGTGTTACTATCTGATAGTTGCGCGTTATGAATATAATTTGTCTGTCTCGACAAAAATAGGACGCTTCAGTATTAAAACCTAGTCGGCTTAGAAATTTCGCTTTGTAATTTGTTATTACCGCAGGCAAACCTAATATTTTATAGTTTTCTTTTATTCGCTTGAGAGAAAGAGAGCAATGAAATTTTCTGGACTTCATTCAAAACAGATCAAAATAACTATTGCAGCTAATACTGTTCGCGTACGTGACCTACAAGAAGCTTGACTTTGAGATCGCTTGCGCGTGTTATAAATTATAAATTACGTTACAGCATTGAAAGCACACTACTTTCGCAGAAGAGAGAAAAATATGAAAACTTTTGGGTTGATTTCACAGCAATCACCACCGGAGAAGAACCTTCGTCCATGCTCAACTGATTAAACATATGCATTATTTTATTTCTTTATGCCGTTGTTCGATGCTAACTCTATTGGCATATATTGTGGTTTCTTTGGCTCACTTTTGTTGCAAGATAAATAGTTATCGGCTAAAGTTTGTTGTCGCTTTGAAAGTGCTAGGATCGTTAAATTTCTCAGGCCGTGATTTAATGTCTAAAGTCTGCGGTGTGCAAGACTTGTGAGAAAGTGTTTCCGGCATCACGGATATAGGCGTCTTGGATCCGAGTCTCAAACCCGTAGTCTGCAATTCCACTGCAATGAAATCATGAATTCTTGCAATAATATTTAGCTCCTTAGTTCTGTGGTTGAGTAGTGTGTCTCAGTGGAGCTGGGATAAACCTCCGTTGTTTTGTAACAGCGTTTGATTTGGCATCCAACAGATAATCTGAATCATGGTTGCTCAGTGTTTTGTAAATCTCACGGATGCTAGTAAATTCTTACATTCTTTCCTTTAGCAAGGAATGAACACAATTTCATAAAGAGTTTCGGTTCTTTAGTGAACCTCGTCAGTTGCTACCATGTGCAAAGGTCTCGAAGGACGGATTCGCTCTCAGCGTCATTATGCAATGGCGCCGCTCTCGCGTGGGTTCTGAACTGATCCAACGCCAAATTGTACTGATGACGTCATCCAAGATTCGATAATGTACTTCGAAATGCAATGCATTGTGGGATGGCAGTCGTTCCTCCTCTGTGCTGAATGCAACTTCTAGACATTGAGATACTGACATGTACTGAGGCGTATGATTTCAGAATCGGGAAAATAACCGAAATCAGGAGCCACAATCAGGGACGGAGACCGTAAGCGTGGGGCCCACGCAAACCCATTTTAAGGACGTGTTGGGCTAGTTTTAGCAGAAATTGCGCCACCCTTGACGCAATAAGAAAGCGCGCACATACTACGTTATATGGAAAATAAAAGTCTTTCGGGCTTGTTGATTGCAAATGAAGTTTTTACGTGGACGCTAGAAGTTTACTGAAACAAAGCGACTGAAACGACAAAAATAATTTTTATTTACCGTACACTCAACAGAATAGACACTGGTGTCAGATTAAGATGATCGAAAAAGTCATTCAGTGAAGGTCTTTTTTATACTTGTGTACTTGGCTAAGAGACATCCGTCAGAAGACGTTCCCGACAGAAAAACTTAAGCTTAACGACATTTGGCTAAGCTTCAATTATTTTTCCGCAAATGAAAACACTGATAACTGACTCAGTTTACGATTTTTCCTAACTCAAGCCAAAAATACTTCGAATGGAAGTGGCTTACCAGTACCTGAACAGGCTGGTTTGAGGTCACTCTCTCTATCATAAGAAATTTTCTCAACGCGGCCGCTTCCACCAACCGGCGCAAGTTCGCTAAAATCCTCTGAAACACACAAACTTATTTGATACTATTACAACTTGCTAGCGTTTATTAATTTGAGAAGTAGAAGACACAGCTTATGAATGATACATTCTGATATATCCCTGACAGTAAGTTTATACTATTGAAGCAAATATAAAGCTTATAGAAAGCTTGCAAACATTCTCCACTTTTTTAGGACGCTGAAAAAATAGACTAATTTTCAGTGACCTTAATTTTTATAAGATCTTATATGTTAAGTGAAATGATCACGAATTCAAAGTAAGCTTACGCGAAGAAGATCTACCCTTCAAGTTTACGCCAAAGACTGAAAGAGAAGTTAAGTTTTCCCAAGACGCGACGTAAGCTTAGCTTAACTCAATTTCCTAGCTGCAAGTTGATCTTTATCGTAATCCAACCAAATTGTGCTATAAACTTCTACAATTATCACCAATCAAGCTACAAATCAAAACTGATAGGGCTAACAAACGGAATAACGAAAACAAATGAATCTGAACACATTCAAAATGCGGTGCATCATTGGTCAAAACTACGCTTTCTCGTTTTTTTTTACAGGTGAACAAGTGAATAAAAATATTTTGAACCAATAAAATAATGACAACATTGAATTAATATCTTTACCTTATTTTAAGGTGACATGACAGTCCTCACCAACTGTATGTTTAAAGCAATCACCAAATGCTAAAACTCGATGAAAATTCAAACCTTGATCATGAATTCATCCCGGTTTCGCATGAAAACGTCAAGAATAGGACTAGACACAAATATCCGGTTATTTTTTGAGATATTTAGAAGATTTTTTAGATATTTAGAAAATCTCATGATATTTAGAAAAAATTGGGATATTTAGAATTTTTGAAGGAAAAATTATTAAAATCTTTTTTTTTCCTAGCAAAATTGAAAAATTGAGAAAGAAAGCTATTTCAATGCCAATCAGGGCAGCAATTGACAGAAATTCAAAAAAAAAATCCATATGGGCCTGCAGTAATCAGATTAAGCAGCATTCTCCATTTATAATATATGCCATGCGTGTCTAATGTTAGCGTTTGCTTGTTCAACAAAATGGCGGATGCTGAAAGGTTAAATGCAGTGAATACAGTTCCAGATGACGTACCCTCTGTAACTGTGCTGCCCTTGTCTTCCAGGAGGCTGCGCCGCTGCGGAGTACTAAAATAAGTCCAAGGCCGAATTTATGTAAAATTGTTGAGAGTTTCGTTGCCATTTCAGATGACAGGCTACTTTTTGAGGTTATCACTGTAGTATTTATGAGAATAAAGCTAGATATTTTCTAGATATTTAGAACTTTTTCGAGATATTTAGAACTTTTTCGAGATATTGAGAAACAAAATTGGGAATTTCCGGAAACATATTTTTGCGATTTTGCGTGATATTTGTGTCTAGGCCTAGTCAAGAATGAAGCTTATTGAAGAAATGTTTTAACAGCTTTTAAAAAAGCTTAATTTTAGCGGTTTACATACTGTTGCACACAAGAAAAGAGCAATTCCATTTCCACTGTAGAAGGTCGTGATGAATGTGTCAGTTCTTTTGTTTCCAAGCTGCAAACTGAACCATTTCTTTATGTCAGCCTTATGAACACCGCAAACAAATGAGCAAGAACATCGTCAGTTGAATTATAAATTTTCTCAAACAGTTCAGGTCAGTCCATTGTTAGACTTTTTTAGCAATCCAGCATAACAAAATAGCTTTAAGGCAGTTTACTGGATCCATTTTGCTTGAAATGACTGCAAGAATTAGCTGACTATCAGTATCGCAGCTCAGGAACGACTTTTCAACTTTTACTCCTTCGCTAATTTCATTCATTCAACTCAAGCGCCACAGTGCCACAATTTTGGCGCCTTTCGGTCTTTTTCGTGCGGGTCATGTGATATATGTCTTGACTCAAACTTTCCCTGAACTAGAATTGAGTGCATCGTGTTCTCTGTGCGAGTCTTAATCTATAAAAGCGCTCACTTTGGAGAAAAATCCAACCTAAAAGTACAAATTTCGGCCGCCATTGTTTTGAATTTTTTAAACGTGACGTCCGCGCAGACACACGCGCAGGTCACACGCGATCGCGCAATTTCTGCTAAAAATAGCCCAAATTGTCCTTTACATGGGGACAGGCAGCTCTAAAGAAATGACATGTTGTTACGGTCTCCGTCCCCGATTGTGGCTCCTGCCGAAATGAAATCACGACTCACCATTCCAATTTGAAATTAAATACTTTATCTGATCCTTTTGTTCTACCAAATGGAACTAAATTAAACTCTCTCTTACATGCAGATGATTTCATCATATTATCACGATCAAACATAGTATTGCAAAATTGTCTCAATACGCTGTCTTCATAACGCAGTTCGTGAATGTTAAAGATAAATCCCAACAAAACCAAGGTCATGATCTTCCAACGGCGCGCAAAGAAAATTGTTAACTGTAAATTTCACATTGGCAACGAAGACATTGTTGTTCAAAATTACACCTATTTGGGGACTTGCATTTCTTCTTCCGGAAACTTCACAATGTCAATCGATCACTTAAGGGAGAAGGCTCTTCATGCTCTTTTCAGCCTAAGACGACACACAGATTTTAGCAGGCTAAGACCATCTATAGCATGCAAAGTTTTTGACACTATGATTTCCCCAATTTTCACTTGCAATAGCGAAACCTGGGGTGTATATACTAAATCTGATTTCAAGTCTTGGCACTAGTCTCCAATTGAAAAAAAAAAACCACTAACAGTTCTGCAAACGGTACCTAGAAGTAAACAACAAGGCATCTAATATTGCATGCAGGGAAGAACTTGGCCGTTTCCCTCTGATCATTGAAATCAATAAAAAAATTCTTAATTACCTAAGTTATCTTGAAAGTAAAGGTGAAAACTCTCTTGTTAAACAGTCGTGACCAATCTCCACTGTAATGGTAAAATAAGCTTTTATTCTAATCCCGGCCCAGGAAGATACTCGAATATTATAATCTTTCTGAATTAAATCTTGATACACTTGATGACGCTAAAAAGATCAAGCACCATATAGATGTCATGACTAACGAGAGATATATCGCACATTGGAAACATAGCTTACAACATATACCAATAAACTAAACTTTTATAGCGTTTTTAAAACAATTACAAGCCCTCGATATATTTAGATCTGACTGGGAACAATCCGAATAGAAAAGCTTTAGTGAAACTAAGGATAAGTAACACAAACTTAAGATTGAAACTGGCTGATATGACGAAATCTCGAGAGATGAAAGACTTTGTTCTGTCTGTGGTTTCAATAACTTGAAGTCGAAGATGAAATCCATTTTCTGTTTTATTGTCATAACTATTCATCAATTAGAGATGATTTCTATATCAAAATTTATAATCGATTGCCTAATTCCAAACAATTGCCACTGAATGATTTGATTATAATTGATGAACTCCGAGGATTATTTTGTAAATATGCAGCTGTAACCATTTCTTTCAGTGTTACGCGACCCTTCGAATCAAAACTACTTTGAGCAGTATATGGAATCCTAAATGGTGACCATTCAAATGCCAGCACGACCAGCACCAAAGGCTTACTTTCTTGTCGTTCTGGGCACACGTGTGAGTCCGTGGATGAAATTCTAAAAGTTTGACCATTGAATTGAAAGCTACAAAGACCAACTATCCTGTGTGATCGATTCTGTTTCAAACGTTTGGCGGATTTCTTGAATAATCAGTAATATCCTAGATGTGTGACCATTGAAATGAAAGCTACAAAGGCGTACTTTCCTGTGATTCTGTTTGAAACATTTGAGACCGTGGATGATATCCTAAATCTTAATGTTTGACCATTTAAATTTAAGCTACCAAGGCCTACTTTCCTGTGAGAGTGTTTCAAACTTTTGAGTCCGTAAATAAATCCTAAATGTTTGACCATTCAAATAAAAGCTGCCAGGGCCCACTTTTCTGTGGTAGTGTTTTAAACTTTTGCATGGGTCCGTAAATAAATACTAAATGTTTGACCATTCAAATGAAAGCTATCAAGGGCTATAGAGCTGTTTCAAACTGCTGAGCCTGTGGATGAAATCTTAAATGTGTGACCATTAAAATGAACTACAAATTATCAGTGAGTAGTACTTGCTTTTTGGAATCTTATATTTTAAGTTTGCGGATAAAATCAGGTCCTAAAATGTGACCATACAAATACAAGCTATTCAAATGTAACATTCCTGCGGTGCTTTTTGTTACGCTGTAGAGGGTGGTTGTAACTTTTGAGTTCGTGGATAACTGAAAATGCTTAAGTGTAACCATTCAAATGAAAGCTTAACTGGGCAGTTCTTTCCAGTGGTGCTGTTTATTATGCTGTAGAAGGTGATTCTAACTTTGAGTCCGCGGATAAAACTGATCCTTAAGTGTGACCATCCAACTGAAAGCTACTGACAAATTCGTAATAAGGTGTACTTATCTGCGCTTCTTTATTCAGTGAAGTGGACGCCTTGAGTCGTACAACGGTTCAACACTGCAGGATAGTTTTATAAACCTCTGATGGACCTAAATGAACAAAGCAGTAAACCTCAATCAATAAATTTTATGAATTCCTTTTACGTAGCCAAATGTTAGATACTTAGCGCTTTTAACTTGAAGTTTGAACATTGGCCATGTTTGTGTTAATACGGTTAATCCTTTCAACATCAGTTCATCTGCTAATAAGTTAGCCAAAATTATCCTGAGACTGATTGCTATCAGTTGCATGTTAAAACAAAATTTGAACCAAAAGCTAGTTTTCAGCTTTCCCTGTGCGCCTTTTCTATTTCAACATGGCCGTGCAAAAACAAAAACAGATAACATGGCGAAAGTCAAGTTACATCTCAAGTCAAAATAGTTACGCCACCATACCTGCGAGGAACTGAAAACAGTAAAGATTCAGTCCACACCAAAATTGTTTAGTCAAAGGACTTGATTCTCAAGCATAGCACATGGCGGCTTTGGGACGTTCCACTACAGAATAAACTGTTTAAAAGAAAAAACAAGGAGTTAGTTCAGTAGATTTCTAAGTAAAAACTGTGAAAACTTTGTGCTAGTGACTTATTTTACTATCTACGACATTCATTATTTGAGCTCCTGAGAAAATTCTACATATATAATTTTCCGGCACGCACGAACAAACTTAATGAAAAAAGGTTGCATGAAACATTGTGTCACAAAGCCACAGACCGAAGCTATAAGTATCGTTTCAATTTGTAAAGTCCAAACTGACGTAGATCCGCGATGGAAATTATAGCAACGGGAATATTCAACACCGCATTGTCGCTGCTATCAATACTTCCAGCAGCTTTCATGTTGATTTGGCTGTAATGTAAATGCGAACATAAAATGTATTCGAAACGACATTTGAACGAAGAACAAACCTGGTCTTTTCCAAACTGATACAGATCAAGAAGACGACAAGCCAGAACTCTGAATCTGACCTTCACAGCACCACGTTCACGCCAACGACTAACATCAAATACTCTAGGCGTGCGATTAAAATTTATTCCGTTCAGTCGTGAAACATTCCTGAAGCAATTATGAAGGAGTAATTAACAAGGAAGACAATGCTTTCCCAAATTGTTGCTGGGCGTTATGTCAAAGGAAAGTGCTATTTCATGAGTATTCAAAGTGAAGCGCATGATTTACACTTGGCATTTAAAGTTTAGCGCCATGTAGCGTACAATCTTCTTAATTAAAAGTGGGTTATTTGACGGTCACATTGTTGTACAAATCTCTCAAGGGGAACTGGCAGCCAAATGCTGTAAATAATTATCTAAGCAGAACGTTGGGCGGATAATTAAGTGCGTGACTTGATTTTGGGGGGCTTTGAAGGTTTGTTAGCTGTCTTTGGACTTTTATTTTTCCCCATGTTTCATCAACCCAAGTAAACGCTTTCGATAAGTACAGTTATCTTCTGCGCTTCTTTATCGAAATAAACAAATGATCTAAGATGAGCTCTATCTAGGGTGTTTAAAGAGTGGAAGCTCCCCCCCCCCCCCCTCCCCCAACCCCCTCAAAAATAACTTGCTATCATTAAAGTATATAAAGTGAAGTTGTTGCCGTATTAAAATAAAGGTATTTGTATATTTATCCAGGGGTAAACCTTTAGATTTCTTAGGTGGGAGAGTTAGGTAATCAAAATAAAATAACTAGCAAGCCAACTGTCTTGGAAAATGGATCTGAAACTGCGAACGCCCGACTTGAGGCTAAAGTAAAATATTTCTAGGACAGAGCTTTTGTCAAGTACCCCCTCCTCACCCCCCGGGGGGATGTTGTGAAGTGTATTACAATGTGGACGACTAATTGTGATTGGACTGTTGTCCTACTACCAAATCGGCAAATACATATATTTTAGCGCGCGCTGTATAACAAAAAGATGCGTTGTCAGGGGCGTAGCTACCTGTACGCACGTACGCACGTGCGTACCTGAAAAAGTCGAAAAAAATGGAAAGATTCGGGACTTGAGGGTGAGGGGAGGAGGTAGGGGGAGTGTTTGAAAATTGATTGTGCGTACCTCTGAAAAAGTCCTGGCTACGCCCCTGCAGGGGCGTAGCTACCTGTACGCACGTACGCACGTGCGTACCTGAAAAAGTGAAAAAAAAGAGAGAAAGATTTGGGGCTTGAGGGTGGGGGAAGGAGGTAGGGGGAGTGTTTGAAAACAGTTATCGAGCGTACCTTTGAAAAATTCCTGGCTACGCCCCTGCTGGATTTCCACTGTCGTGTAATTACTCGCTGCGTTTTACGTGCATTAATAAAATTAGAGACAATGTACGAACAGCTTGCGTAAACGTAAAAAGTTGAACCGTGCTCGACTTTTCCCTTTTGCGCAAACTAGTGTTCATACTTTTTCTCTAATTATACTTACGCACGTATAAAATAACGAAACAGTGGAAATTCAGCTTCGTAGGGCAAAAAATGGTAATCAAATTTTATGAATATCATCGCACACGATTGTTGTTTGAAACACCCGAAAAATACCCGAAAAATACCAGTATTGTCTGCAGCTAACACCTCCACTGCTCAAACTGCGAGATCCTATCTTCGAAATTTCAGAAAATTACCAAGCTAAGAGCTCGCAAGTGCAAAATTAATAAAAATCAAAATGTAAAAGAAACGACAATACTGGAAAATAATATTAAATGGCTTTTATTTGAAGGACTATAAGCGAGATTTTGTTTACAATACAATACAATACAATACAATGCAATAGTTTATTAGTTCCCCAGCTTGGTTTTTCAGAACTAATTAACAATACGATAAAAAATAAAATGTAAGAAATTACAATATTTCTATCATGCATGATACATTATACATTATTAATAAAATCAACAAGAAAGTACAACTTATTATATATGATACATTAATGCGAAAAATACTGGCAATACAGTTCCTGTTTCACATTCCTCTTGAACTCTCTGATATTACTAATGTTTTTAGTTTCCTCGCTACAGCCTGACAGCAGTAATGGATCATTCTCTAACCTCTCTTGAAATTCCATTGAATGAGAACTGTGCAGAGAAAATCAGAAAAAAGCGAAGAAAATGAAAAAAAAAGAATTTGATCTGACAAGCGGCTAAAATTGTAAATTGTGCTTTGTGCCAAACGATGTTTAGGTCTTGGTAAATATCGGTAACAGTTCTATTTTCTGTTCCTTTAAAATGAGTCCTAAACAGCAATAACTCTTTCATTTTTAACGTTGGCATATTTTTAGAACTTACATAAACATGTCATGCAAACTCCTTTATAATTTACGCGCATGCACTTAATACTAAAATAAACATTATCCCTTCTTAATCCATGTGCCAGTCGTTTGTTAACATGCACACACTTTTCATTCATATATAACATACTTTGTTATTGCATGCATCAGTTGTTTACTAACACGCGCACTTAATACTTATATAAACATTATTATCCCTTCGTTATTCATGTATCAGTTGGTTGCTAAAATACGCGCACACTCTTTAATACCTATATAAACATTATCCCTCCTTAATTGATGTATGCGTTATTTGCTAACATGCACACACTCTTAGTCTGTTACTTATAAAAAACATTATCCAGTCGTAATTCATGTATCAGTTATTTGCCAACACGTGCTCTCTTAATACTATAAACAATATTATCCCTTCTTAATTCACGTATCAGTTATTTGCTAGCACGCGCAATCTTAATACTTATTTAAACATTATCCCTTCGTAATTCATATATCAATTGTTTGCTAACACGTGCACACTCAATACTTATGTAAACATTATCCCGTCGTAATACATGTTATTCACGTATCCGTTGTTTGATAAAGCACGCGCGCACACTTAATACTTAATTCAATTCTCAGTTATTTATTAAGACGCGCACACAATACTTATATAAACATTATCCCTTCTTAATTCATATTTGTATCAGTTGTTTGCTAAAGCACGCGCACACTCCTAATACTTACATAAACATTATCGCTTCTTATTTCATGTATCAGTTGTTTGCTAAGACGCGCGCATACTCTCTATACTTATATAAACATTATTATCCCTTCTTACTGTTCATGTATCAGTTGTTCGCTAAGACGCGCGCACACTCTTTATACTTACATAAACATTATCCCATCTTACTGTTCATGTATCAGTTGTTTGCTAAGACGCGCGCACTCTATATACTCATATAAACATTATTCGTTCTTATTTCATGTATTAGTTGTTTGCTAAGACGCGCGCACACTCTTAATACTTAAACATTATCCCTTCTTTATTCATGTATCAGCGTTTGCTAAGACGCGCACACACTATTTATACTTATATAAACATTATTATCCTATCTTACTGTTCATGTATCAGTTGTTTGCTAAGACGCGCGCACACTATGTACTCATATAAACATTCGTTCTTATTTCATGTATCAGTTGTTTGCTAAGACTCGCGCACACTCTTTTTACTTATATAAACATTATCCCATCTTACTGTTCATGTATCAGTTGTTTGTTAAGACACGCGCACACTATATACTCATATAAACATTATTCGTTCTTATTTCATGTATCAGTTGTTTGCTAAGACGCGCGCACACTCTTAATGTTTATAAACATTATCCCTTATTTATTCATGTATCAGTGTTTGCTAAGACGCGCACACACTATTTATACTCAAACATTATTATCCCATCTTACTGTTCATGCATCAGTTGTTTGCTAAGACGCGCGCACACTATATACTCATATAAACATTATCTGTTCTTATTTCATGTATCAGTTGTTTGCTAAGATGCTCGCACACTCTTCATACTTATAAATATTATCCTTCTTTATTCATGTATCAGTGTTTGCTAAGACGCGCACACACTATTTATACTCATAAACGTTATCCTTTCTTAGTTCGTGTAAAATCAGTTATTTGCTAGGTCGCGCGCACACTCTTTATAGTTATATAAACATTATTATCCAATCCTGCTGTTCATGTATCAGTTGTTTACGAAGACGCGCGCACACTATATTCTCATACAAACATTATTATCTCTTCTTAGTTCATGTATCAGTTGTTTGCTAAGACGCGTGTACACTCGTAATACTGAATGATATAAACATATCCCTTCTTAATTCATGTATCAGTTGTTTGCTAAGACGCGCTTACTCTTAAATCGCATATAAACATTCCTTCTCAACCCATGTATAATTTATTTGCTAACACGCACACTCTTAATGCTTATATAGACAGTGTAAACAGTAACATGAAACGTGGAAGAAGCGGCCTTCGGCACGGAAAACTCCCATTTAATCTTGGCGATCTCGTCCTCCAGCTTGAGTGGATGAAGGAAGGAAGGAACCTCCGGAAGAGTAGAAGCCAAGCTGGAATCTGCTGGACAGAGGGCGGTGGTAGTATCAGCAGCGGACTTGGTGAGGTGAGTGATTAATTGGCGTTAAACTATTTGTGGCCCACCACGAGGTGCATGTCTGCCAAATCCTGCTTGGTTATTCGGTGGTCATCTGGTACTCAGCTAGAACTTCCATAAGGCCATTGGCATGCCCTGCCAAGAATCTGTTGCTTGGCCAGAAGGTTTCATCGTGGAACGCTTCTTGCGAGGCATGATAAAACGCAATGTGAAAAAACGAAAGATTTTACAAGACGAAGGTGAACCAAAAATATGTGATATCGAAAGATATCTAACGGTAGCTACGTATTATACTGCCATTGGCCAGAATCCGATACCACACATAAACATTATATCATGTATCAGTTATTTCCTAGCACGCGCACTCTTACTACTTATCCTTATTTACTCATTATTCCTTTTTAATTCATGTATCACTTATTTGCTAACACACGCACTCTCAATACTTATATAAACATTACCCCGTCGTAATTCATGTAACACGCATGCACTCAGGATGATAATGTTTTGTATGTGTCAGTTGTTTGCTAATACGTACACAATTAATTCTTATATATCCGTTATTACCCATCCTTAATCTATGTATAAGTTGTTTGTTAACACACACAAACAACTAATTCTTAAATATACATTATTAACCCGCCTTGATTCATGTATCAGTTATTTGCTACGCACACTATTTATACTTATAAAAAAAATATCCCTCCCTAATTCATGTATCAGTTATTTGCTAACACGCGTACACGTACACTCTTATTACTTATATAAAAAATATTATTCCCTCTTAATTCATGTATCAATTATTTGCTAAAACACGCGCACTTTCTTACTTGTTATATAAACACAGTTATCATGCCTTCTTAAATCATGTATGAATTGAATTTGCTAACGCGCGTAACATGGTGGCCATCGTGAATAACGCCTATTGACTAAAAAATGCGGTTTGGGGCAGCCTGTGGTAATGCGTACATTTTAAAGCAGCCTTAAAAAGCGCTCTTTTACGACTAAGATAATTTACTCAGATTTCTTAGAAACTATCAGAAGCATGGCAACAGGAACAGCTAGTGGTCCATTATCCTAATCATGGGTCCATTTCATCTGATGAGACTGCATGAAGATCCTTTTATGGAGTTTTCCAAGGCGTTTTGAAGTCGCTTGAAATTTAAGCTGAAAATATATGGTATAAATAACAATTAGACTGCAATCTCGTAGTTTTATTTATTTTGTTCGTCGTCCCGTGTGAGAGTATTAAAATTAATGGGAGTTTCGCTGGCTGTTTTTAAGAGAAACCCCCAAAAGGTACCAGAATTGTGTAACCTCCCACTCGTCGCAAAAAACGAATTTCAACCCCTAAAAGGTCTGTCGATCACTCCCGGCACTTTAATATGGAAGTTCCATTAGGTCCTGTTTTACCTAAATGGCAATACGGGAAGCCTCGACCCAAGAATTAAATTCAATAGAAACCGAGCAAGAGCAATACAATTGCTTAAGCGAAAGAAAAGAAACATCTATTCAAGACACAATGTTGATAAAAATAATTTATTTCTACTTTCGTTTCGTGCCTTATCAATATTCCAAGCGTGCATTCCCAGCTCAGTCTATCATTTTCCAGAGAGTACTCCTAAAACGTTTTGGTGGGGTGCGAGCTGCCCGCTATTCAAAACCCTAAAGTTATATACATTTTTAAATCTAACCTTTTTAAATATTTTATCTTTTTCAATCCCGATGTCAAAAATCTAATACCTAATTTCAGATTAAAAGGCAAAACGTACCCATGGATTCGAGATGACGGAATTCCAACAGTTTTCCAGGATACAAAAATGTGCAGTTGCATCAAATGATGACCTCAAGACTTACCTCTTGCCATCAGCCTGATCAGCTATCCCCGACCGGGTTCTTTTTCCTTTCCTTAATGATGAAACTTCCCCAGTCTGAGACAGAAATGCAGATTTTAATAAATTCTCCATAAATTAAAGGGCAAGGCAACATCAAATTTAGTTGAGCTCTCCTCGCCTTTGAAGTGATCAGTAGAGTTGCATGTCCGTAGTCACGATAATTGTCAGTCTTTTGTTAAAGTTTGTATGAAGTTTGTTGTTTATATTTAAAGGCTTCCCTCCACACTCCTCTCAGATATCAACCGCAAAAAAGCAGATTTCATAGCAAATTTGCTCTCGTTTAGTCGGTGATTTTTCTAAAACTTCGCAAATTGTGAGATACAAACGTTCACATATAGGAAAAAAATATGTAACGGCAATTTAGTTGGATAGCTCAGTGTTCGAAATTGCGTGGTATTGGGAAAATCGTCTCCTTCACAAATGTTGTCCGTATTCATTTCCGCAAGATAGCCATTCTCTAGTCGTTGTGTTTCCATGGCAATGACGACTGATAAATAGAGTTAAAAATGTTGAAATCATCTCTCGAACCACAATTGCAATTCAAGAAAATTGGGCGTTATTTTGTAAATTATATGCATGTACTTTTATTAATACCCTAGGGAGCCACCTAAATTTCGTCAGCGGTCGATTCTCTGTTCTGTTTAATCCCAGCTATGGATAAACCTTTTTCTGTGATGGGCTTGAGTTAATGAATTAGAAAAAATGAAGGCGTATATACCTTGTTGCAATTTGTATCTCATCTTAGTATCTTAGCATCACCATCTCCTGTCTAATAGGCTCCTGACATCCCTGAGAACTGCAAGATTAACGCATTGCAAAACTGTAAGATTAACTTTGTAATTGGCAAATCATAATTAGATACAAATGTATTTATCTAAAATCGTAAAGCGGTCATCATTTGAGTGTCGTTAAAATAAAATCAAAGTATTCACTCTGGCCAATCACAACAGACGCAGACAATCCAATGAACCAATCGGAGCTTGAAGTAAATACATGTAGCTGGCGCCAAGCGCGGGAAAACGCGTGCAAGCAAATCAGAATTGGTTTTGGTTTTACCTCTGATTGGTTGAAAAAGTGGCGTGAGATATTTTAAGCAATTACAAAGCGCAGAAATGCAAAACCGAAGCAATAGCAAAATTACTTTCCATACTCAATTGAAACCACGCTGTCACTTTTCCGTTGTTAATCGTAAAAATCCAAACTGTTTTTAATTTGCATTGTGTGTTAAGCGATGGATTATTGATAGACCTGAGACTATAACTTTCTTTATAAGGGGCCCCCTGTCTTCAATCCGTAATTACCTGCCATTCTCTACAAATAAAATTGTTTACGAGACAAAAGAGCATTAGTTAAATAAAACAGTCTTTTCTAATCAGTGTGACTAATTACGAAGAAGCATGTAAGTGGCTATAATGTGTGCTTAAAAATTGTCGCGCACGTGTTGCGTGTATAGTGTTTGCGTAGTTACAGGTGTCGCGCACACACAGTCTCTCTCCCTCACTCACTCAAAGGAAAAAAAAATAGAACGTATATATACCTAGCAGTTGTAATTATTATCTCGCCATTGGTTTTTCCTTGTAGTGTTTTTTTTTTCAGCATCTCCAGTCAAATAGGCTCTTGGCATCCCTGAGAACTGCAAGATTAAAACTCATTGCGAAACTGTAATATTAATATTTTAATTGGAAAATATCACTTACAACCTTATTTTCCTTAGTCGCTCCTTGCGGCCCAAGTTAATCTGATATCTTAGAGCGGTCTTCACTCGAGTGTCGTAAAACCAAAACCAAAGTAATTACTCTGGCCAATCACAACAGACACAAACAATCCAATGAACCAATCAGAACTCGAAGCAAATACATCAAGCATCAAGCGCGGGAAAACGCGTGCGAGTAAGTCATGGTTGGTTTTGGTTTTACCTCTGATTTGTTGAAAAAGTGAAGCAATATTTTAGCCAATCACAAAGCGCAGTAATGCAAACCAAAGCAATAGCAAAATTACTTTCAATACTAAAATGTAAACCGCACTATCATTTTTCCTTTCTTAATCGTAAAAAAATTTACAGGTTTTCCAAGAATTATCTGTTATTCAGTTGCCCTGTGTATAAAGTGGTGATTGTTGATAGACTTGAGACCCATTTTCTTCATGAAGAGCTACCTGTCTTCAATCAATAATAACCTGCAATTCTCTTCAAATGAAACTGTCATTAGTAAAATCACACAGACTTTTCTAATCAGTATAATTCAGTATTGAGCATGTAAGTGGCTATAATATGGGCTTAAAGGTTATCGCGCACGTGTTGCGTGTATGTGCTCGCGTAGTTGCACACATAGACTCAGACTCCGATGACTCTCTCTTCCTCTCCCCCTCTCTCTCTCTCTCTCTCTCTCTCTCTCTCTCTCTCTCTCTCTCTCTCTCTCTCTCTCTCTCTCTCTCTCTCTCTCTCTCTCTCTCTCCCTCATCATCATCTAATCTTCTCTCTCCTCGTGAAGAAAAGCGCCATCAATCCACCTCCTCCAAGTTGTTCTGTCTCTAGCTGAAGTCTCTGCTTCTCTTCAGGTTCTAAATCTTAGCTGTGTCCTTTCTTTATCGATGGTTATCCGCCACGTCTCTCTTGGCCGTTCCCTCGTATGCTTGCCTTCGGGTGCCCATGTTAGTATGATCTTAGGGTCCCATTCCCGAGTTGCTCTTAGCCTCCTTTTCAAACCGAGGCCAAGTACAAAACCATTCATATGAAAACGAGTTTTCTTTCACATCCAAATAAAACTTTACATCCATATGAATGGTTTTGCACTTGGCCTCGGTTTGAAAAGGAGGCTAAGAGCAACTCGGGACTCTATTGCTGACCATCATCGGCTAGTTAACCTTCAGGATTTTCCTTAAGCATGAAAATGACGATGAAAGTAAATGGGTTGTTCAGTGCGAGAATGCAAACGGATAACATAAGACCGCGTTATTCGCATTATGAGCCAATGGGCGTTTAATTATGGTCAACCATTTCAAGGCCTATGGCAAACACCTTTTTCTCTAAGGTGAATCGATAGAAATTCTATCCCACAATATATCATTTTAAAACGGTTGATAAGTGTATTTCATATATTATTACATCTGTTAGGTTTATCCCAAAACTGTAGCTTATTTTACTGTAATCAGTGCATAGGTTAATGTCATGTCTTTGAGGATGAATGTATTCGGAAGTTATGGGGTAGACAACTATATCATATGTGAAGGGAGTTGGGTAATATTATGCTTTAATTAAAAAAACGGATCGAATTTTGTTTCTGGGCAACCGAGCTCGATTCATACAAACCATGTACGAATTACAGATCAAACACGGATAGAACCCAGTCGAGCACGGGTTATGTTTGTGGAAAAAAATTCATAGAATACGAGTTGGATGAACGAACACGCCCCCCGTGTGCAGAAAATCGTATCGACATGGATTGCAAGCCCAAGATGATAAATGCTAGGTATTCAAAGGTTTCGAGTGGTATACCGTAAAATATCCCACGAGTGACTTGATTTTTCTTAGTATACACAGGAGCCTTTTGTCTCATGTGCATACAAAGAAAAATCAAGTCACGAGGATCTCATATGCCTTTGTAACTTTGGTACCACAATTTTCGGGCATTGTTACAATGCCAATTGCAAGTTTATGATCAATTTCTGAATTTTCCGAAGTTTATCGAAGACTCCCAACAATTTACCGTAGGTGTAACGAAAATTGTCCGATCATTGTGCGAAGGTCATTTTTTGCCGAAGATTGCCGAATACTTCGAATAATAGCGAGGAAGATACGAATTAAAGATATTTCGATTGTAACCCACTAAAATGTCTAGTTCAGAACACTAACTAGTTCAATTTGCGATACCGTTAAACTCACCATCAATGGTGTGACAAAGCTGCGCGACACAGGCATCAAATGTGATCAAAGGTTTTACAGTAATTTTGCCTTTGCTTTTGACACTCTTTCGACAGGCGTCAAAAGTGCGCGACATTTGATGCACGTCACAGGCGAATCAAAGGTACCTTTGTACAAGACAAAGCAACATTTGACAGCACCTTTACAATACCTTTGATAAGCGTACTAAGCGTCAAAGATGCACAGCGTCAAAGGTGCACTAACTTTGACTTCAATCAATTGGAGGAGGCAGCGTGGTCGAGTGGTTAGGGCGCTGGACTTGAAACCCGGTGGTCCCGAGTTCAAGTCCCGCTCTGACCACTATCTGGAGTTGTTTCACGGTAGTCCCGAGTCCAATTCCTCGGCCACGCTTGTAAAATAGCCAACTGGTTTGCCTCCTGCCAGTTGGGATTTTTAACGTGTTATGTTCTATTTGCAATATTTGTTTCTATATTTAGTGTCCCCAATTAGTGCTTGCGCGCTAAATACCTTGTCACTTAAATAAAGTGATTTATTTTTATTTATTTTTTTTAAGACGGGCTTTGCTATCTTTAACATACGGGAAAGGTTTATGGTAATGAAAAGTAAAGATGTAGGATGTAAAAACCACGTTCAGAAGTTACTAACCGAAATGCCGCATCGTTGAGGCATGTGTGAGGAATGTATCGTATCGAATGCGAAAAAGCGAGGCAGGGAACGTGAACTGCCGAGATGCGCATTGAAGTCTTCGTAATATATAGTTTTGGACCAGTCTTGAAACCGTGACGTTCAGAAGAGATGCCTTATAACCTTCGTAATAAAATCGCATTATTGAATAGCCTGGAAACACTAATTCAATCAAGTCGAGTTTTCCCGGGCTATATAATAGCATGCCAAACTTTACGGTCCGTCATACAGACATACAAGTCAAAGCAGATCTTTGTATGTAAGGGCCTGTCCCCCAGGATCGGTTCCCAGAGGACCAATTGACTAGCAACCAGCTCAGGATGCCATATGCAGTGTCCAGCCAGCCGGAATCTCTTGATCTCCTGATGTTGACGGAGAGACTAGGCAGATCGCCATAGATGACTTCGTTTCTGACCCAATCCTTCCATGAGAAATTGAGGACTATTCTGAGCGTGCGAGTGTAGCGTCCGCCAAGCCGAGTCTCTTGCTCTACTGTGAGTGTCCATGACTCCGAGCCGAAGCATGGTGGATTTCCAGATGTTCTTGAGGTCGTGGAGAGCTCTCCAAGCTTGTGTTTTCTTCGCCCGGATGTCTTTCTCAGTGGAGCTGACATAAATTCCCGTTTTTGGAAGCGAGTGAATCTTTGGTGGTGATCTTGACTTCCTCCCAGATGATGTTGAAGCCCATGACCTCTGTTTTCTTTGCGTTGAGCTAATGACCCACCTTCTTGCATTCACCCTCCACGTTGAGCAACAAAGCCGGTGCATTCTTAACTGATCGCTCTGTCACAAGCGCGATGATACGGCATAGTCGCAGTCCGTCAGGACCACAGGACCAACTCTTCTGCTCTTTCTATAGTTTATTGTTAACCTGTAAAATGCTCCCCTTTTCCTTCCAGTCGCAGAGCATAATCAAGGATTATTATGATATAATAATATTAATAATATTATAATATTAACAAATAACAATAATTACTAATAATAATAATAGAACATTGAAAAAAAAAGTAAAGAGGTAGAGAAAGCGAAAATACGTGGTCAAGGATATTGGAGAAAGTTAGCAAGCACAGGCACTCAGCTAAAAAAGCTGAATATAAGACTTTGGAAAAAGTAAAACTCAAGAGGTGGTTCAAAAAGTCGACAAGTTAACTATATATAGTGTAGACCACGTGAAGCATCATGAAACTAAGAACAGAAAGAACAAAACAACATTCCACCTATTCCTCTACAACCGCCACGTGACCTTTCGGAAGGACATCTCACTTCAGAAATGATCTTGCGGGCATGCACTTAAACAAAGAACACCAGAGCATTGTAGCACCAAGATATAAGAACATGGAACACCGGAACAGCTGAGAAAACCTAAATTAGGGCCTAGATAGCTGTTTAGCTTGTGGTTAAGGTTAGAGTTAGCCGTTATATACAGTATTCCAGACTGTTCCGGTGTCCCCCGGTGTCCCGGTCTCGATCCCGGAGTTTCAATATTTCTGGCTCTGATAAGAGGCGCGCGTCATATCATTGTTTTACGAGACAGATGAGATTAGCCAGCATGTAGACTGCAGCATGTATCAAGGCTTCTCTGATTCATCTTAGCTCGAGTCTTCCTTTATTAAAATCTCATGATCAACAATTGGAGGCACTCTTCTTCATGAGATGTCCTTACGGACCTCTGAATTGACCAACTGCGCCCTACTAAGAATAATAACAACAGCAAATTCGTTTGGTAGTAAACCATGTATACTAAAGCGTTTTTCCTTGAGATCCTGGTTTAAAGCTCCTACAGTTTAACATAAACTGTACAAATCATCATTATTCATTTTTGAAACATGCAACCCAGCAGACTAAATAAAGAAAAGCAAATAACGTTAATAGTAAATTAAGTAATACTAAACAGTTACCACTGACGAATCCATGACCCTCATCTAAATCAGAAAAAAAGAACAAATTATATAAAACCAAGCAATATAATTTAGTAGCCTGCCATAGCAGGCGCCTGTTTGGAAAAAGGTCGTAACAATCGGCGCTTTGCAAGGACTAACGCGACAACATTAAGCGTATTCAGTCTGCAATTAAATCCAACCATATTTTTGGATCTGTCCCAATGAAAATCAAAGAAAAGCGTACGATACCACGACCATAAAATGTCTTAAACGAACTTTATCTTTTTCTTGCTGTTCTACTTTGTCATTCATAGTCCAAAGGGCAGAGCCAAGATTGTAGAAGTAATGGTGGTTTTCCTTGCAGAGGTGTTCGTTAGAGGAGATTGGCGCTTGTAGAATGTCCTCTATTTCCCGGGAAAACGGGATGCCAAGAGGAGATGAGTACTTACCAATTTATGATTTCAGCGGCAACTTTATTTAAAGAGTTTGGAGTTTTATTGAAATCACTCTTTGGATACTTTCCTAAATTGAATAAACTTTTTCACTGAAATGTACCGTATATAAACAAACTACGCGTTCGACGGTGGAATTAAAAGTTATCTTTAGAGCGTTTTTATTAAAAGAACCTAAATTTGTTGAGATTGACTGAGCTTTTTTGTACCAAACAACCTCTATGTCGTTAAAAATGACGCAAATTATTTCTAAGTTTCACAATGCATGCTACAAGGCACAAAGAACAATAGATTTTGCTCATTTGCAATTAGATTCGGCACATGTGAAGTTCGACGTTTTATAACCGGGCCTACACGCGCGGGAATCAAATAACTTGTGCAACCGTTAGCATTTAAAGTGTCCATAACCTAAATTTTTTATTATCTAAATCTACACATCATGTAATGAACATCTGCGAAAAAAATTTTTGATTTCAGCAAAACGTGAATTTTTTATGATTTTTTAAATTCTTCGAAATTTGCCGCCATTTTGGTCCACCATTCGCATTAGTCTCCTCTCGGTCCCTCTCGGTTAACAAGGGATCCGTGACGTAGATTAAGGAAAACATAACTTAAAACAAAGGAACTTGTGACTTCAAACAAAGGAACTGTGACGTCAGGAGCTTATTTAGCTCCTGGTGACGTACATTAAGGAACATGTGAGCCCGTTGGCCTTCTTAACAGCGGGACGGGTATACCACAAAAAAATAGGATTTCGAAGATTTGAAATATTCATAAAAAAATTCACGTTTTGCTGAAATCAAAAAATACGTGACGTGTAGATTTGGATACGAAAATAAAAAATTTTAAGTTATGGGCACTTTAAACAGGGTTCAACTTTGGTGATGGACAAAACACTGACCCCCAGTCCATGGATTACCCCGATGGACTACCCAAATGGACTACCTCTAAAAAATACTAGTATTTAGGGTTAGGGGTAGTCCATTTTAGGGGGAAGACCTTAGATAACAACGGTCTGGGCCACCTCGGACACTTATATTGAGAATTATATAACGTATTGTCGACACGTATTGTCAATAAATTTACCTGTAACCTCAGCTACACTTAGGCTTACATAGCCTACCGTACCAGAGTACCACCTAGCTTCTCGGGTTGTTTAGGCCAAAATTTAACTACATAAACTGCTAACCCCAACCTCAACTGAAAACTAACCAGTTACTCCGTTATATAAGTCTCAATAAAGCGTCCGAGGTGGTCCAGGCCGTTGTTATGTAAGGTCTTCCATTTAAGGGTAGTCCATTTGGGTTGTCCATCGGGGTAGTCCATTCGCCACTTTAGAAATGATAAGGAAACTGGGCCGAGTGAATTTTTGTTTTGCAACGACTTCTGGGACTGTTACTGGGGACAGAGACAAAAGAAGCGTCCCCTGTAACGATCCCAGAAGTCGTTGCGAAAGTTCATTCGGCTCAGACCCTTCTCGTTTCTTAAGTGGCGAATGTGACTGGGGGTCAGTGTTTTGTCCACCACCTTCAACTTGACGTAAACCGCCTCTTATTTTTGATCTACGTCAGTGCGCTAAAAAATTACGCGACGGTGGAAATGTATTAAAATAACATTACCTCAGCTGTTACAGAAGTCGCCATGAATTCCATGAATTTTCCTTATTATATCACGTCCCAGTTGATGGTCTTCCTGCTTCAATAATTTTGTGCACAACTTCTAAACCGTTCACACTTTAACGCCGCGGCTCTGGAGGCTGTGAGTTTTCTTTCTGGTCGTGTAAACCCTACAAAATGTAAATAAAATTAATTTTAGAACAAATATTAACATTCAGAAGCTTGACCCGTGAACGGCCGCAAAGATTGTTACTTGGTAAGTTCTTGCCTTGTAAAACGAAAAAATATGCCTCCGAGGTAAATTGTCATCCCTTTCTTCTTTACCGGACTGCGTGTAATACTTCTAGTAAAATTTTCACAACTTGTTAAGCAACAATTTCCTTAAATTTTGAATAGGCATATAGAAGAGTTTGTGAAGTTCGGTCTGAACAGTGATAAAATAATTATGCAAAAATAGGCGCGAATTTTTTACGCTGGCTCGACGGCTTGCGCAACGCTTTCTTTTTTCTGATTGGTTGGACGAAATTACGGCGTTGAATGTTGACGTACTTTCATTTTCTCTTAAAGTTATGGAAAAATGGTCTTTTGGGAATTGAATCGATAATTTTTCTTGGACAAATTGATTTATTTTATTACAATGAGATTTTTTCGACCATAAAGGTGATGGGACATGGGACAATTCTTAACGCAATATTTTGTTGCGGCAACATGTTGCAAGGTTTTGAAAGTGATTTAAAAGCTTGCAACATGTTGTTGCGTTAAAAATCGTCTCTCGTGTTGTGCTACACCGTCCTACACGGCGCGATTTTTAACGAAACAATGTTGGTCGAAAATCGTCCCGTGTTTTAAACATCACCTTGATGATGGTATGAATGTTCACTTCCATATATGGATAGCTCCGACGGGAAATCATTTTTAATAGGTAGGGGTAGGGTAGGGATTCGGCAACTTCGCTCCCTACTACCCGAGTCGGGGTGTACCCGAGTGGTAAATAAATATGTATCCTGCGCAGCGTTAATTGTAGTTACGTGAAAAGGTGTTAAGTTTAATGCTGTAAAAAGTGTTAAAAATGAAAATAGACGTTTCGGCAACGGGTTTTTCCGCCAGGGCCAGGGCCCCCCTGCGCCAGGACATTATGTGCAGTCTTACGCCAAGTACTAGCCGGAAATAATGGTTCCGCAGTGCGCGACGCAGTGCGCTTGAAATCCGCAATCTCTCCTTGCAAAAAGAAACCTATTCCCTTTTATGCCAGGCGTTACTTTCCGAATTGAGGGAGACTGGAGACTACAGTAACTCCGCTGGTAATTATTACTTTAGGCGCAATCAAAATGGCGGGGGTTAGGTGGTGGTCAGGACAAATTTCGTGTTATTCTTTACTCGAATTTCCTTTGATATATGTTCGCGATGTATCTCTTCATATGCAATTCTGCGAGTTGTGAATGTAAACCAACGTATGGATCTTTGGTTTGGTAAGAAGTAACGATCTCGTGTAGGTGGCGTGCGTTAATGTTGTCGTTTGTGACACGCCAAAAATATGACTTTCAGTTTCATTTCGTATGCAAACAAATTCAAATTTAAATTATGAATCGTGTTTTTACGTCAAAATTTGTTGTTTTAATTGACAAACTGCTAAATTAGTTAGTCGATGCGGTCAAATTTAAAGCACCGAAAGCTATCTGTTCTCAGTATATCAACGTTGTAAGGTTTCTAAAATGGAGACACCGCCTTTGCCTGCTGACACCGAAACACTTGAAACAATGGCGCCACGCGAAGAAAGGGCACCACTGAAAAGGAAGTCCGACGAAGACTTGGGGAACGACCAAAAGCGCAGGCGAGGGACAGATCAAGAGGAGTCTTCGGTTGTGGAACAAGATCGGAGAGTTATTATTAGTATGTATACTGTTTATCGTTTTCTTCATATTTTCGCAGTAGGCAGCTGTAAAACGGCAAAACGGTGCCAAGTGTTGGATGAAGCAGTGACACACTTTGATCGTAATAACATCAAAAAACAGCCACAATAGTTAATGATTGAGACCTATTTCGGAAAAGCAAAACAATAGCACATACATGCATAATTATACGGAAATCTTACCCCTATTTCTTATCAACATGTATTTTAAGTTATGCCCCAGACTTTTTGTAAGCTTAACTTTCACTGCTTTAATGTGCCGATCAATTCGAAACATCAACATCACCCCCCCGGGCAATGCCCCGGGCATTTGAACTTTTGAAGATCGACTTGTTCAAATTCCCGCCCCCTTGGGTGAAAATTGCATTCAAATACCCCACCATAGCACAGGATTTGATGGTCAAATGCCCCTCCAAAAGATCAAAAGTTTTTAGTGAGAATAAAAAATACACTTTGCATTCAGTTTTTCTGATTTATTCTACCGAGTGTTTTCCTCGACAATATACTCAACTGAACCGCGTATACTTTGCAACTGATATTTCACTGCACGGCACTTCCGCTGTGGACACCACGTCGGCGGGGGATGTTGATGTTTCGAATTGATCGGCGCATAACGAGATGGGAAAATATTGATTTTGCGAGGACCGAAGCTGAGGTCCGTAAACTGACAAACAAAAGAACCAGACCAGTATTTTCCCAGTATGAACCAAACAAGTTAGTACATGTAGATGAAGATGAAGAGACATCAAGCTAACAAGCTAGTAGATGTACACGAAGAGCGACATAGTGGAAATGCTACAAATAAACCTTTATTATTATTATTATTATTATTATTATTATTATTGGTTCAATAAACATTTTATTATTACAGTCCTTTTGTAAATTAATTCGCCATCAGTAACGCACCTCTCTCTTGGCAGCTGCGGACAATACAAAGATGAAAGTGAAGTACAAACATGTTTTTAATGCCATTTTTGCAAATGTTTTGCCAAGTAGTAAGCAAAAGACACCCAGGAAAAGCCTTCTAGTTTTACATATGTACTTCTTTAAAAAATAAACAAGTCTTTCAATATTTTTTTCGAAAACATAATCCAGTGAAATTAATTTGTGAAACAAAGGTCTGAAAAAAAAACATCTGCTTCCACAGGCTAATCTTGACAGTTTGTATAGCAAAATAAGGACTGCTAAGGAAGCCAGTTAAAATGCTGAGCACTTTTCTTTATGGACCAGCTTAGCCAGACTATAAAGATGGTCTTAAAATGGATAGTACCAGTAGTTAGTGGTCATATTTTAATCAGGATTGTGTTTAGGGTGTTCAGGGCTGTTCCACATCTATTTTAACAAGAATCGCATAAATTAGCATCACTCCATAATAATGTGTTGTTTATTTGTTTTTGCCATTAGCAGGACCCCGGATGGTGACAAATCAGCTAACCAATGTGCACTAATCTATAAGACTGAGATGTATGTGTTGTAGTTCAAATTTATCCTTGGTTTAAATTTTATTTTCCTTTGTTTAAAACTCATTATCATACATTACCATAGCCAAAAACAAAGGAAAATAAAATTTGAACTACAACATATGGATCTGAAATGCAATGGAAAATCATCACTTTTCCTCTGAAAACAATTGAAATAAAAGTTTTAACCTTACCTAGTCTTTATTTTTTGCCTTTCAACAGCTTCTTTATCACTGCTATTGTATATGATTTCTTACCAATAATAGGCTTGCTAAAAATTGCCGATCCATACAAACTCTTCTTGTATGCTTTGGTTACCCGTGGTAACAAAAGCCAACTATGTCAGTGAAAAGGAGAAGTTGGTGAATGAAATAAAAAAATAATGAACAATCTTTTTCTCTTGATTTTTTTTTGTCAGTGAAAGGCAGTCTACCAAAGTTGGCATTACCAGAAGGCTGGATTGCACTTAACCATCGCAGTGGTGGAATTGTCTATCTCCATAAACCAACAAGAGTGTGTACTTGGTCCCGGCCTTATCACATTGGTGGTGGAAGTGTCAGGGTAACTTGTTATCTTCTTTTCTAGCCCTAAGCCGCCTCCCCTTCTTATAGGGTTTATATGATTATTCTGTCTAATCCAAAATAGAAAGCAAAAAAACCTATCAGAAATATCAGCTTATTATTACCTTTGCATCATCCCAGCTTTTAACACCAACTCAACCTCTGTCTCCTGATTTTCAATGACTAACAGCCCGGCTAAACTACAGGAAACATTGTTGCAAATGCAAATGTTTCCCAGCCATGCGAGAAACATGTTGCGACTGCAAACATTGCTTCCTGGATGCAAGGAAAATTTACTTGCATCCAGGAAACATTTAATTTAATGACATCAATAACATTGAATGTTATTGAACCAGGTCAAAAACATGCGTTTATTTAAATGGTCACACTTTGGGGTTTCATCAGAGACTCAAAAGTTGGAAGTTTTATTCTAGAGTAAAGAAGTTAATTAGAAACGAACTACCACCCATCAGATGTAACACCATATTTTAGGGCCAGAAAGCAGCATTTTGTCTTTGTGGGTTTTTTTTTTTGCGACAGGATTGTACACTTGCACTGACTCTCTTCACTTTTTATTATAATAATGGTTACCCACCTTTCACTTTTCTGCAACTTGCGCTTGCCTTAAAACTGCCACTGGTAGGCCTTTACTGCCTATGGGGGCATTTTTAGTCACATGCAAGAAGCAAATATGGAGTGAAGTGGGAATGTCTTGAATCAGTATAAAATGTGCACTAAGGTCTGTTTCAAACATAAGGCTTTTGTCATGCTAAACTAGAGTAATCGCATATATTTTAGCCTTCGCACAGGTGATGCTACTGCCGTGTGGCACGGAAAGCTTTGTTATGTTCCTATCAATGTTAGGGGTGAAACCAGGCATACATGTATGTAGGGAAGACATCAAGTCAAATTCCCGAGGGTGGACAGGGGATAAAGACATGGGGTCAATTGCTGGCCTTTCAAGACAGGTTTCTGGTTCCTTTTACGGGTCCTTTCAAAATTTCCAATGATCACTTCCATCAATTTTATATGAGAGCTCCCCCCTCCCCCCGTCTTGTGCCACAGTCATGCTACAATCTAACCAGCTTCGTACGGCAAAAGCATTACATTTCAAACAGGTCAAAGGCAATAATTATATTCACGATAGTGCCAAGGTGCAGATCAACATTAACAATATTTTTTCTAGCACAGGTTAAATTGAGAGAATTACCTGGGTGCTCCATGTAGAAGGCTTTTTGGGGAGGCTCTGCACAAAAGGGGTGACCTTTTCACTCCCATAATAAGAAAGGGTATCAAAATGAGCAATTTTATTATTTGAAAGATTCATAAAAATAGACTAGGAACTGTAAGGGTAGCAACAACTGTGGTGTTTTCGACTTTGTCAAAATGCTTTATTAGGGACATGCCCCCCTCGAGTGGTTCTTGTCTTTGAGCACCATTGTCATTCTGGGTGATATCTTGTTTAGCGTCCTATCAAAGGTCATGGAAGGGTAATGAAAGGGGGGAAATGGTGTGATGAAATAGAGATTGAAAGAAAAATATAAGGTGAGTTATTAAAGGAATGGTTTCATGGTTCGGTGCATGTGCACAGATTAAAATGTTTTATTTACTTTATAACCAATTTTATCAGTTAAAAAAACACTCACATTTACTTCAATAATCAAATACCATAATTAGTCCAAACATATATAGAGAAGGATGACCAAAATTCACAGAAAATTTCAACAAATTACACCAACAAAGTCAACGCTGAATAAAATCTTCGACCCGAAGGATTTATTCTATGCTCTGGTGGGTTTCGTGGCCCACATGGGTATGTATAATCATCCATTCAATCAACTGACTGACCGCGATATTTTCATGGGCAAATTTCCTGCCAGAGTTATCTACTCGCTTACGATTGGTCTAAACAATGAAATTAAATAGGTTATGTCATAGCTTGCACATGCACCAAACCATGAAACCCTCCCTTTAATAATTTAAGATAAACTAAATATGCACCACTTTGCCAGTCGTCCTCTGTTTTAATAAACTCAGTAGAAGCGCCGCAATTGAAAGCAAAGTGGCGACCCCTTGACGAAAACTGCGAAAAATGACAAGGATTGAAACCCGCAGCAACTGTGCATAATTGGAGATCCTAAGAAATGAAACAACTGCTACCTGTTTAAACCAATTGAAAAATTGGAAAAACCGAAAGAGCATAGCAATAGTGATGGGGTAAGTGATTCTAGCAGAATCACCCATAAGAGGGAGTATCCAATCTGCGCATGTTGCAGGTTGCAGGTAAATTGCGCGGGTCACGGGTAAATTGCACAGGTCGCAATTTTGAAATTTAAAAAAATGTCTGACACTGAGTATTTATGATATATAATAGAAATTTAGTTAAGATTAGTGCTGCAAAAACTGTTACAATGACATCCAGACGTTTTGGGGATAACCCCTTCATCAGTGTTGTGTTCTCACAAGACAAAAGCGTTTGTCTTGTGAGAACACAACACTGATGAAGGGGTTATCCTGAAACGTCTGACTGAATACTAAATTTCTATTATCATTCAACGTGAGTGCTACGCAGCAAAAAACATTTTTTGTGCTATTGAATTTATGATACATAACCTGATACATCAAATTTATTTAAATCAGAAAGAGGTGTTAATGGTTTTGGGAAACTCGCCAGGACTATCCCGGAAAATTATAATCAGTCCAAAAACCAGAAGGGAGATGGTGCAGGAGCTTTTGGTAAATGATAATAGAAATAAAAATCCCCAAGTTTGGCATTTGTGTCTTAAAGAAAAGAAAAATAGTATTACTCTGAAATGCAGAGCATGTAAAACAGAACAGACGCCAGGTAGGAAAACTGTTTCTGTTGAAGGACTATACACTCCGTACAAGCAATCTGCTTAAATTAAATTCCAGCTTGGACAAATATGAAGTCTCCTATAGAGATCAAAGCAGAAACCACGATTGATGAATTGATTGTAAACAAGTTAAAACAGGAGGGTTTGCCAATAGCTGAACAAGTGAGCAAGTGCCAATTTTCTAACTATAGGCAAATCTTTGTTTACCATGACTGCCCCATTACTATGTGCCCCATTCTCTAACCTACAATCTCAGCCATTAATCATTGGAACACTTGACAATTTATAATACTGTACCCTGTTCCATTCCGTTCCGTTGCGTTCTCCATTCCGTTCCGTTCCCCATTCCATTCCGGTGATTTTCAACCAGAACTCAAAACATGAATGGTTTTCAACTTTGATAAAATTCATATGCTAATGAAGCAAAATGTAAACGATGACATCAGCAAGGATTCGCCTATAGTGACTGAGTGATGTAATGACTTCTTTCTTTGCCTTTTACCACTCATCACAGTTCATGTTCATGTTATTGTTTTTATGGGAAAAATGCTTGCAGTGTGTTTATTCGCGCAATTGACCCACGCACTTTACCCATGACCTACACAATTTACCCGCACCCCACGACACGTGCAGATTAGATACTCCCCCTATAAGATGGCAAAGTTCATGTTGCACTAGAAAAGTACATAATTGTGCATGAAAGAAAAATCTTCCTCCAGTGACCTGTTGATATGCTTGAAAATATTAATGTAATTAACTAACGAACGGTAACAAGATAATGATTTGGACAAAATGGCTATATATGCTAAATACGACTGCTTAGTGACTGAAAAGAAAAGAAAATCATGGTATTCACAAATAAAGCCTTGAATTGAGTTCTGGTGTTCTTCTTAGTGGGCTCTTGAAATACAAATGATTGAATCTTGTAAGCATAGTCAAGCAATGGCTCAACACTTTCTACAGAATAAAGGTGAAAGAGTGTCCAAATGCAAGGGTGGAACCAAACTACATGTAAATGATCGTGAAGTCAAACAAACAATCAGCCATTAAATACTATAATAATCTTTTATGTACAGGCTCAGCCTCACCGGGGTGTAATTATTCAAGTCTCCTTTGTTAGAATGGTACAATGGACTACAGAGTACATGTAGGAACACATTGTGTGTTCATATACAAATGTGCACCGTATGCCAAGAAATTGCCAAGACGTTGAAGCATAGCACATGCAGTTCGTGCTGAAAACAAAAGAAATTTGAAAAATCAGGCTTACGTCAAGCACCACCCAAACCTGCACTTTAAAGAATATTATGGTATTTTTCGAAGTGGCCTGTTAAATGAAGATGGACAGTGGAAGCCTGAAATTTGGCAGCAAAATTGCCAGTGTGAAATCTGCTCAGCCAACCAATATCACACTGACGAACTGAATGGACATGCAACTGAATGTTAAACAAAGCAAGGATCAGCCAGAGTTCTTGACTACTGCAATTCTCTTTTGTATAATGTACCGAAGTATGTTTTGAAAAAGCTTCAATCAGTACAGAATGCTGCTGCCCGCCTGATTATATGCTCCCGCAAATACGACCAAATCACTCCTGTTTTCTCTGATCTACACTGGCTCCCTGTAATTGAGCGTATTAAATTCAAGATCCTGCTGCTCACCTTCAAGGCTCTACACCAACAAACTCCTACCTACATTCAAGATTTGGTAACTTGCTATTCACTGCCCAGAACTCTCCGGTCATCCAGCTCACTACGCCTGAATCCTGTTATCTTTAATATGAAATCCTATGGGTCCAGAGCCTTCGCTGTTGCTGCTCCTGACCTATGGAACAGTCTACCTGATAACATAGCTCATGTGATAATTTAAGTACTTTTAAATCTCTCCCTTAAGACTTATCTTTTTAGGAAAGCTTATTATTGTTAGTATAGCTATTTTTATCTCAATTTTAATTTATTTACTGTTTGATTATTTATTTAATTGTTAGGAATGTTAATTGTTACTTAACTGTTTGGAATGTTGTGTAAAGCGCCTAGAGCAGAATTGGATAGGCGCTATACAAATTTAAATTATTATTATTATTATTATTATTATTATTATTATTATTATTAAGAAAGCCTCAGTAGAATACCAGTCTGTCTAACAAAGGTGAACGCAATTGGAAAAACTGATATAAACAATGATCTTTGCTAACACCATCATGCACTGATGCACTCTCAGGGAAACTCAGATCATGGACAATTTGTGGCTCATCAGAATCACGCTTTGGAAGTACACACAGAAGCGACAAAACGACACAATCAGTGTGATAAAGATTACTGACAATGAAAAGGGACCAACCAGGACTGATATGAAAGTTCCTTAGTGAAATCAGTATATAAACAATCAGGGTTCTTGATAGCAGATGAGTGATTACAGAACAAGGAAATTGGCCAAGCGTCAGGTTGAAAATTAATGGGCCAACCATAACGTAAAAAAAATCAACAATGATTTTGTCCTTGTAATGTTCTAGCTATTGAGACTAAAATTAAAAACCAGATTGTACAGGACGACGAGTGCCCACAAAATTGGGCATGCGTTTCGCCCAAAACTTCATCAGACAGGTGAATCAAAGGATGTAGTCAACATGCTTGCATAAAATAAAGTGCTAAATAATATTGGGTTTAAAAGTATGTGGCTGAAGCAAAGGAAATTTTGGGGTTTGAAGGTTGTACCTTATTTGTTTGTTTCTTTTGTTTTTGTTTTGTTTTGGGGGGGAGGGGGTAATGTTATTTTTTCTTTTTTGGTTTATGTGTAAGTGGTGGGTCAGGTGTCAGTTTTTTAATTATTTTATTTAGCTCTGCCAGACTTGGCACAGGGACATCACAACAGCTTGCACCAGTTACTGTTGGCCTGTGACTGAATGCCCCTCCCCCCAAAGGCAAGGTTGTACCACTCCTCGTGGTTACATCCCCTACTGTTCTCTTTTCAAACAGTGAGTGGGTTTGTTAACATCTCTGACTATTTTAGTGGGAGGAGATGTAGAAGCCAAGGCCAATGGCTTAACATTGCTGCCCAATGTTTTGTAGACCTCCTGTCATGGCCTTTATCGTGAGCCATGCAGCTGCATATCCATGTTGAAACAGCCAAGAAATTATGATTAGAAATTATTAGGACACTAGAAAGCCTTCACTGTTAGATTCAGACTTGCCTATAAGGTGGGGAGCAAGAAAAATGAAAAAGAAATATAATAATAAAGATCTCTATTTATTTATCATCAACAGCTACTAACCCACAGACAAACATATGAGTTAACAAATCAATAACAGCAACATACTAGTAAATACTAATCTAAAAATGTAAGAGGCATCCATTTACAAGGACAGCTAGATAAAATAAAATAAACATCGGTTCACAAAGCAACGTTTGAACCGCTCTGTCCTAACTCGTGGCAGGATGTAGTTGTGGCCTCGATTTCATGAAGAGCATGTTCTCTGAAGGGAGAGGAGGTGGAATCTCTGAACTGCCGGAACCTTTGTACCTTATTTTCTTAGCCACTCAGCCACTGATATACATGTGTATACATCTTATACAAGATGAATGTCTTTGACTTTGGACTTACATTGTAGAGGCTTGACATTGTACAGTATGTTCTTCAAGCAACTTAGAAGTCGGAAGAGTGCATATAATAGTATCTTTTGGAGGCAAGGTTTTGGGCGTGGTGGAGGAGAGTTTGTTAAGAGGGGGTTTGGGAGGAATTTGGGATTTGGGGTAAGATATATGGACCTAACAATAAGACATGATGATTGATCTCAGAATAACTATAAAATTGAATGCTGTAATTATTTTTTCAGAAACATGATATACCACTAGCTGCCATTCCGTGCCTTCATCAGAAAAGAGGACTGGCTGCAGAACAAGCAGAATCGGAAAGTGCAAATGCAGAGAAAAACAGCCTTCTTTTCAATAAAGGAGCTTCAATCTTAAATGCACTGAATATGAGTGAGATAAACGCTGATGAAGGAACCCCAGTTGAAGGTGCTAATACAGAAAACAGGCATGAAAAAAATGGAATGGATGTCATTATGAGTCTTGCTGATACAGTTGGCACAGCAGAAAATAACGGTGTGTCAGAATGTAATGGTGTGACAGTAGCAAATGATGTTCAAGTAATGAATGGTGAGATGGAGACTGATGATGTGACAGAAAAAGATGGCGTGACTAAAAAAGATAGTGTGACAGACCTTAGTAATGTAACGCAACACTCAAAAGTCACAGAGGATTGTATTAATTCTAAAGATCAAGTTTCGGGAAACGAGACTTCTTTGAAGCCTGAAAAACCTGTTGGAGAAAGCAACCCACCTCCCTTAGATCTGGTAGATGCCAAAGAACTAGGATCCTACTTGTCCAGTATCTGGGAATTTGAGTTTCTTACCTCTGATCAAGAAAAAAATGCTGTAGTTTTTCAACCACAAGTTTTAGATGACCTTGAATTGCCAGCATCCTTGGAATGTCATCCATTAGCACTAAAAGGTCCAGAAAGTTCCAAGCAGTCAGGCAAAGACTTTTTACTAAATGCTGGCGGTAAAACGCCAGTGGCAATTTTACATGAGTACTCTCAGCGAGTTTTGAAAACTAAGCCGATTTATCTGGCCAGTGAATGCGAGAGTGCTGATACACCATTTATGGCAGAGGTTCAGATAGATGGAATCAAATATGGATCAGGAACAGGATCCAACAAAAAAGTGGCCAAACAGATTGCTGCTGAGGCAACCTTAGAGGTGCTGTTACCTAATGTGTTCAAGAAAGTGCGTGATTACCAGATTTCAGAAGCTGAACTAAAGGTAGGATTTTCAAAGGACACATCTTGTGCATACAGAAAACTCTGTGCAAGCCAGACACCCTCAGGACCACCTCTAGCTGTCCGCCTTAGAGAGGTGTCCAGCTTATTAGTTATAGAGAGTTTAGTTACAGACAAACAAGTGAAATTCATTTGGGACCAGCTCCTTAGAGAGGTGTCCAGCTTATAGAGAGTTTAGTTACAGATAAACAAGTGAAATTCAGTCGGGACCAGCTCCTTAGAGAGGTGTCCACCTTATAGATAATTTAGTTACAGACAAACAAGTGAAATTTAGTTAAGACCAGCGTCTTAGTAAAGGTGTCTGCCTTATAGAGAGTTAAGTGACAGACAAACAAGTGAAATTCAGTCGGGACCAGTGCCTTAGAGAGGTGTCTGCCTTATAGAGAGTTTAGTTACAGATGAACAAGTGAAATTCAGTTGGGACCAGTGCCTTAAAGAGGTGTCTGCCTTATAGAGAGTTTTATATTACAGAGGAACAAGTGAAATTCAGTCAGGACCAGTGCCTTAAGGAGGTGTCCGCCTTATAGAGAGTTTAGTTACAGACAAACAAGTGAAATTCAGTTGGGACCAGCGCCTTAGAGAGGTGTCTGCCCTATAGAGAGTTTAGTTACAGACAAACAAGTGAAATTCAGTCAGGACCAGCACCTTACAGAGGTGTCTGCCTTATAGAGAGTTTAGTTACAGACAAACAAGTGAAATTCAGTTGGGACCAGCGTCTTAGTAAAGGTGTCTGCCTTATAGAGAGTTAAGTTACAGACAAACAAGTGAAATTCAGTCGGGACCAGCGCCTTAGAGAGGTGTCCACCTTATAGAGAGTTTAGTTACAGACAAACAAGTGAAATTCAATTGGGACCAGCGTCTTAGTAAAGGTGTCTGCCTTATAGAGAGTTAAGTTACAGACAAACAAGTGAAATTCAGTCGGGACCAGCGCCTTAAAGAGGTGTCTACCTTATAGAGAGTTTAGTTACAGACGAACAAGTGAAATTAAGTCAGAGCCAGCGCCTAAGAGAGGTGTCTGCCTTATAGATAGTTTAGTTACAGACGAACAAGTGAAATTCAGTTGGGACCAGCGCCTTAGAGAAGTGTCTGCCTTATATAGAGTTTAGTCACAGACGAACAAGTTAAATTCAGTCGGGACCAGCGCCTTAGAAAGGTGTCAACCTTATAGGGAAGATATCAATGACGTCACCAATTGTTATTAATGTGCCAACCAGAGCCTTATTGGCTGCCAAAACAAAGGGTTCTTTTGTTCCAGTGGTTGGCACATTTGAATAACAAAAACAATGTTTGTAAACAGATATCATCCCTATAGAGAGTTTAGTAACAGACAAACAAGTGAAATTCAGTTAGGACCAGTGCCTTAGAGAGGTGTCTGCCTTATAGAGAGTTGAGATACAGACAAACAGTGAAACTCGGCCAGAACCAGCAAAACACTGATCTATCAATCAATGAATCAATTAACTTTATTTATACACAATTATAATACATGTAAAAGCTATATTCTTTCTTCATCTTTCTTCATCTTTAATTAACCCATTGACACCTGAACCGCCCGTAACCGCCCGTACAAAACTCCACTGCTTTAAAAAATTGTAACTTTCTCAATCGTGCGAACATTGCCTTAACTAGCAGTTGTGAGCATTGACTAGAAAGTCTTTCAAATTGAGATACCCAATAAACACAAAAAAGTCAGCGATTTTTGCAGAATATCAGCGTTTGAATTTGGACAATAACAAAAATTACCGTTTTTAACGTCATAGAAAAACAACAAAAATCACGTTTTTGCCTTTAGTTTTTTTTATTCAAATCATCATGGCAAACCCAAAAATCAACATTCACAGCAAAATTCAGTCCTAGTCCTAGCTTAGCAGTGAATTTTTTTGCTCTTATTCGTTGCTCGGGCCGAGCTCTAGCCTCTCGTTCTAATGCATACTGACCTTGCCTCAATTTTCAATATCACCACCGCACTGCATGCTGGGAAATGGCCAAGAATTTTGACAGCGTTCGTTTCTTTCCGCACACATTTCATATTTATACCAAGTCCACAGCCACTCCGACCCACCGCCGAAATTTCGCGCTTGTTGTGTTCTCCTGTGGTCGCAACTTCCAAAATATGCCGCAGTAGGTCGAGAAATTCATCCAGAGTCGAGTCCCAAAGCTGCTTCGTTTCCAGGCGGCCATTTTTCCAGTTCAACGAGCAACGAGCCAAATTCGCAAACGAAGTACAACAACTAACTCGCTTCATTGAGAAGTGGACTCTGAACTACCTCCAAGCTTAATGATGCTCACCAGGCAGCTACTAAAGATGAAAAATGGCTGTGAACTTACCAAAAATCGTAGATAATTCATATTGGACCCTTTATTGCAAATCAAGCAAGCAAAATGAGATCGTCACAATGACGTTTCCAGTAAACTCGAGCCTTCAGTGTTTTAGAACAGCAGCACTTTCAATGGTAACTCCAAATATGCAGTCACGAAATCCTATGGGGCGTGTGTATGCAGAAAATCACTCAAAAACGTAAAAATCCTCAGGTGTGAATGGGTTAAAAACAATAAAAGCTTATGGGGTTGTGACTTTAAAATAAATTAAGAGAGTTGACTGTACTTAACTTTTTTATCACCTCGATCTTTTTATTTGACCTACTGTAGAAGATAAGTCATTATAAATATATGATCATTTTCGTGTATTTGATACTGACATAAATTAATGATTATAGAACCTTCATTGTGCTTGTAAAACTGCTAAAAAACTTTACTTATGTCTAGTAGCAGTCATCTTTGATTCACTGGACATATTTTTTTTGCTTGTTCACAATGCAGTTTTTTGACAAAGTAGACATTGTGGATCCACGGCTCCCTGAGTTCTGTTCCAAGCTAACTCTTCCTAACCCTGCACAAATCCTGGAGGAATGTTTAAAGAGGTGAGAACTTGCAGGATGTTTGCAGGGTGTCATGCCAGGTTATGTATTACGCACATTCTAAGGAAGAACCCCGGCCCATACTTTGTTCAGTATATTTTTTAATCCTTAACTCCCAAGAGTGCCAAACATCAAAATTCAAGTAAAATCCCAAACTTCATTTTGTAAAATATTGAAAAACAAATGGTACCATGCAATGCGAAAGTACTGATGAATAGGCTTCATTTGAATGGTCACACCATAGGATTTTTTCCGCAGACTCATAATTGACTCCGAGAGTGAAAGGTTCTATACACTTGCTGAGAAAAAAGAAATGTGCCATAGAAATCTGCTCACATTGCAGCTGCACAAGATTTCCAAATGTCTGTCATTGCTTAAAAAAGTAGGTCACCAGATGAAATTATTACTAAATCAAATTTGTCTTGATTCTTTGTCAATATTTTAAACTAACAGCTGTTGAGGTCATATCAAGTTATGGTGGTTGATTTTTCATAATGAGAGCATAATGAGGATATTTGCCCACACAATTTATAATCTCTCAAATGAAATTGTAACCTCCAATTGCTGGTTTGCACGTGACGTCGTAATGGCCATGTTGGTGGTCAAGAAAAAAAGCGTTTCTCTCCGCTGGGAACTAAACTCTATTTTCATGCAAATTCTGCGACAAAAATTGTATTGTGTTGACCACCAACATGGCCGCCTTGTCACGTGGTTGCAAACCAAAAATTCTTTTTACATTTTTCACATGCATAAATCATTAACTTCAGCAAAAGTTTGATTAAATTCCAAGAGTTGTGTTTAGCCAAACACAAACCTACATATCCTTCTGAATCTTAAATTTCTTTTTGTCTGTTGCAGAAACCAGGGTATTTGTTCATCTCCAATCCAATTCACAACTGTTTGTGGCCAGGACAGAAACCTCACATTTAAAATAACATGCGGCAAACATGAAGCAACGGTAAGAAGTTCCTCTAAGCAGGCATTATTCTTTTCCATTATATTCTTGTTTCATTTATTTCATACTGTAAAGGCGCAAGAAAACTGCAAGTCTTTCTAAAGACTTTTAATTATGTCAAAGTAAGCACTGCAGTGTCGGTTCGATTCTTGGTTACCCCATAATATTTTAGCAAAAATGGTTCTTGGTTTGGGAAAATTAAAGGAACACTGTCCTTCTGAAATGACAAAATTTTGCTGACCTTGTTCTATGTTGCATCGCCAAATACCACCTTGAATATACAACTAAATATTTATTGGATAAAAAGATTCTATTGAGCAAAACAAAAGTAGTAGTATGGAGATATTTAAGGTTTGCAAAGATGGAAGTGGATTAGTTAATGTTTCATTGCTTTCATCAATTGGCGATTTTTCCTTCTCATTGTTATCTCGTGGATACACTAATTTACTTCATTAATAATTCATAAGGGTACTAACAAATAGAAATGAGCCATTCCAATCACATGATTACCCTGTATAGGCCGATACAATCTTGATACAACTCACAAGTGGTTGTATCTAATTTGCATTCCAGATACAACTCACGAGTGGTTGTATCTAATTTACATGTGAATGTAAATTTCACAAGTTGTTTACTACATTCGCATCAGTGTTGTATCGGCACTATACATTCACTGGCCTTCGGCTTGTGATTGTATACGCCGATATAACACTCCTGCTCATGTAGTAAACATTACTAAAAGTACTGTATACCCTCCACCCACTTGTAATCGCTCTGTGGTAGTAGCCAACTTGAAAGCTTGGCTCCTTTGGCTGCTACACACTTTTCCCTTTGTTATGTTTAATTCAATGTATAGTTAGCTCTGTGTTCTTCTCTGTTTTTTCCTTATTGTTGTATTGTAATTGAATAAGTGCGAATAATAAACTTGAACTTGAACTTGAGATATAGAAGTATACACAATTGCAGGGACAGATATGCAATTTTCACTCGTTACATAATCTGTAAACTTTTTAATCTCCCAGTATATTATGTGTTGAAAGATGATTGCTGTAGTAAACAATTTGTTTTTAATTCCCCAGTGTAATTACGCTTAGATGTTAGGGTTGTTTTAAATCTGTTTTACTCTTCAATTCTTTGAGTTCAAACTCAGTATGGAAAATTAAAACTGAATGGTGGACTTAACCTTACATTGTTTCGTATACACAAGATGGCTCTTAGAGCCCTTTGATAAGATGATTAAACATCTCTTCGAGTAGTGAAGTCGGGCTTTAAGGGTCTTGTAAGTGCCCCTAAGCTATGAGAATTAATCCAAAATTGTTATGATTTGTTTTGCAGTCGCTTTTCAGGTCACACAAGGTGATCTGTCATGCACGTTACTTCGTCATTTGAAATCTTTAATCAGTTTTTCTCAATCGCTCGTGCATGCAAGGTCAACTTTCACTTCAAGTTCAACTTTATTACTTCCATTCATCTGTTGCTCAAAAAGAAAGAAAAGGAATCGTTATAGAATGGAACTCTTGCCAGATCCGGCAATAATAAGTTCCTTTTACTTGATGTGTTTTGTTTTGTCCTGGCCATAATCATGAAAACATGGTATATCGGTCAGGACACTTTCCTGTTAATTCATTGGATATAAAAAGCCTTCATCTGCAGCCCACAATGGCACTGATATGCAATGAAAATGAAGGCCATGTCATGAAAATTGCACTGATTGCCAGTACTGTTTGTTAAATTAACAGGGCCCTTGTAAAAACAAACGACTTGGAAAGCAACTGGCCTCTCAACAAATTTTAAAGGTAGAACCTTGAGTTTTAACAGACCATTTACCATTTATTTAAGTATTTTATGGATGTCTAAAACAGCCAGCTTGTCCCTACAGATATAACGATGCTTTATTTTCTCTTTGCTGTCCTGCCAATGTATTTTTCTGTTTACATTATTTTTCATTAGCTTATGTATAGTCAAGGCATCATGTTAAATACAAATTGACTTCAAAAGTTGAAAGAGCTTAATTATTAAACTTAGTAATCTATATAATTTATAGCTGTTTACATGTTATGTTTAAGCAAACATCAGCTATCAAATACTGCAAAATTGTTGGGTGGCGAAAGCGCAAATGAGCCATACATTCTGTGTAAAATATCGAGTCTTGAAAACAGCATTGCACAAAAAGTATGTAGTATATCAGTCGAGCTCAAATTTTCAGAAAAAGCTAATTATGCTCTGCTCTTTCAATATTCAGAGTTGATTTTTCTGTAGCTGAATTAGAGAATGAGGTGCATTATGATAATGAAGCAATAATCCTCGGTAGGAAAAAAGATGGCGACTGGTACATTTACCCATAATTCTTAGCGCATCAAAACCTTAACAACGTTCATAAAAATGTAAAGAAAAGTTATAAAATCTTCAAACCTAGTCTACACATTGTCCTTAGTACTGGAACAAATATTGTAAAAATTTGGCTTTCTTTGTGCCTTATGTGCTGTGTTAGGTCCGCAAGGTATTGTGGTAAAATGAACAGCCACTATCTTTTTTCCTACGGTGGATTATGAACAAGATTCGCCTATAAAGAACCTAGATATTCGTACATTTATGTACAACTCTGCTGCCCTATCACTCTTTTCTGTTAAAATTTGTTCACAAGAAATTCATGTCGTTCCTTTTTTTCTAGAAACTTCATCCTTACTTGAAAAAGTGGGGTGCATTGATTCGAATCTATTGTGATCGACCTACAGGTGCGATAAAAAAGGTAAGCACTTTTTCCTGTGACTACAATGTTAGCAGTTGGTATTGATAGAGCAGTTCTTTATTTGGTATCTTCTGACCAAACCAAAGTAAAACTCTTGTCAATCACTACAAGCACGGATAATCCAATGAACCGATCAGAACTCGAAGCAAACAGCCGGCGTTATGCGCGGGAAAACGCGGGTGATTGGTTTTGCTTTTACATCTGATGGGTTGAAAAAGTGCGAAAGGGCGTAGTAATGCAAAACCTTCAGCAAATGTGAATAAGAGCGGTTTTGAATTGAGTTTCGTAAAACCAAAACCAAGGTTATTATTTTGGCAAATCACAACAGAGACAAGCAATCCAATGAACCAATCAGAACATGAAGCAAAGCGCGGGAAAATGCATGCCAGCAAGTCACGATTAGTTTTGATTATACTTCTGATTGGTCGAGAAAGCGTTGCGAGTTTTTTAAGCCAATCAGAAAACGTAGCAATGCAAAACCAAAGCAATGGTGAAATAACTTTCAATACTCCATTGAAAACCGCTCTTTTTTCAACACCCAATTAAAAAACAACTCTAATGTGTATATGAAATGAATCCTGTAATTTTTTTATTTTTATTTTTATAGTACAAGAAAGATGATAATGAATATATCAGCGAGAGAGAAGTACGTAGCGGCAGTGCTCAACAGAATCACAGTTTGCTAGAACGACTTAAGGAAGAAATGAGAAGGCTTCATGTTGAGGTTGGTTTGTTCATAATTTCTTTTCTCAAAAGTACAGGCAGCGCAAACTAAATACCACAGGTGACCCACCCTTAACCAAACGGGCAAAACAAACTAAACCGCCGAGAAAGTAGAGTTTATGGGCTGATTGTAGTTTTTTTTTCTTTATGTTTGCAGACAAAAAAAGGCAGAAAGGATGCCAGATATAATTCTCCAGAGCCTGTTTTTACCGTAGATTTCTAAAAGCAACAATTTATTACCCATTTTTAGACAATACATTAATATATCAATTTAATCAATTCATATATACCGTAAAAGCTCCATTAAGCCCCAGGGGGCTTATTTAATTTCAGGCCTCATTAATGGGGGGTCTATTAGAGATGGGGACTTATTTCAAGGTAGTCCTCTAGCAAAGCTAGATATTATCAAGGAATAACTTTAAAATTAATTTTATGATGTGGAAAATATGTCCAAGATAAATGCAAAATATGTTTTTCAGATTTTGTCATGATAGCATATCTTTATTTATCTTGGTAACTTCAAAACCCCAAAACTTAACAAAACAATGAAAATCAGCGGCATCAATTAAAGTGAATATTTTCTCAACATTTTAACCAACTTTTTATTCACTTCGCGAATTATTTAATTGCGCGGAAAAAATGATTGTGATTACTCAATACTTTTTGTATTTTGTATTTTATTTTTGGCCGTTTTTTAATCTCCATTACCACTTTGTAGCTTCGTATATTTCTTAGTATTTGTTTCGAACATTTTTATATAGGTGAATTACCTGAGTTACGTTTATGTGCTTCCTTCTCGGTTAAACAATAAATTATTCCCTGAATGAAACGAAAAAATGTAGTCTGAAGCGCTTTCGTTTAGGACTGTTCCGGAATTTCCTTGGTTTTTCATCACTATGCTTTGTGATTGGCTGAACAATCTCGCGTCACTTTTCCCTCAACCAATGAGAAGAAAAACCTAAAACCGGTTTTAACTTGGTTGTACGCGTTTTCCCGCGCTAAACGCCGGTTACATGTATTTACGTCGAGTTCTGATTGGTTCGCTGGATTGTCTTTCTCTGTTGTGATTGGCAAAACCAAAAACAATTTTAACTTGGTTGTACGCGTTTTCCCGCGCTAAACGCCGGTTACATGTATTTACGTTGAGTTCTGATTGGTTCACTGGATTGTCTTTCTCTGTTGTGATTGGCAAAACCAAAAACAATTTTAACTTGGTTGTACGCGTTTTCCCGCGCTAAACGCCGGTTACATGTATTAACGTCGAGTTCTGATTGGTTCATTGGATTGTCTTTCTCTGTTGTGATTGGCCAGAGTGATTACTTTGGTTTTGGTTTTACAACACTCAAGTAAAAACTGTGCTAAACGAAACAGACTGAATAATCCCAAAAATGCGATCTAAGTTAGCATTTCTATCTCACCACGTTCCCGCAAGATCTTGATCTTGCTTTTAACTATTAATTGCCTCTAGCAAAGCTAGGAAATAACATGGACTGTTTGCTATCAGAATTAGGAATCAATTATGAATGATTTTTTAGTTAAATGTTTAGCAATTATGAAATATTTAAAATTGGTTGTATGGAATATGCGGGGTGCGGAGTGTGAAAAACGCGGAGTTGTAGAAAAAAAAATTCTTTAGTTTAGTTTTACCTTATATTTTATGTTTTTCCACAAAAATACGTAATCCGCATTTTCCTCACTCCGGATTTTCCACACGCCACGTTTTTCACGCTCCGCACTCATATTCCATACAGCCTTTAAAATTTGTTCTTACAAAAAAATCACAAATAATTTTAAATACGGAGACATCCAAAGTGAATAAAGATATATAGCCAATAGAATTTGACCACTTGAAATATTTTCAGATAATTAGCACTGTGTTGTAATACATGTAGTGGGCAATGTATTTCTAAAAGTAATTTTTGTAAACATAAACAGCTCTTATGAAAAACAAGAGTGAAAATAAATTTGTTTAATGTTTAATAACACTTTGTCATGTACAAAATAATAAGGGATATATATATTTATATGTATAACCAGAGAAACAATATAAATAGTGCTTATTTTCATGCCGTCATTTCGTAATCAACTCAGATCTCTTGTTTATCGGAGAAGCTATGTATCTTAACTGCCGACAGGTCCACACTGCTCAACAAGAGATCTGAGTTGATTACGAAATGCTGGCATGAAAATTCTATGCTGCCAATCAGAAGCGGCATCATTCCAACCGCCCTCCTTAATTTAGTTTAAATTTTATTTCTACCGCCACCAACGGCACAGTCTGATGATTGCGTTGTGCGTGAAACTCAAGTAACTGTATCGAAGAATTTTCTCTACAGAAGAGTACATGACTTGAGAAGTAACAAGTGACATCCAAACTTGATTCTCATTCTATGATTACTCCCCGTATAAGAACGTAAAAACCTTATACAATAACTGAAGATAATGCACGCGCTATGCTTGGTCCATTGCTATTGACTGTTGTACCAGTAAACCACATGGAAAATGTAATTACTATGTGAAAGCAATATACCACACATATGTATTTGGATGTTGAAATGACACTTGAAAAGATTGTAAATCACTCGCCTTCGGCTTGTGACTTGCAATCTCTTCTCGTGTTTGTTCTTTCGACATCCCGGGTGGCCTATTGAGCTGACAATCCATAGAAATGCGTGGCCTATTGCTTGAAATATCATTTAAAAAAGTCTTGGCTGTTGATATCATAGTGATAAGGCATTGGACCAACTGATTGATAAAACGCATTTATCATCTTGTGATACTCCACACTTAAAGCATATATGAGTTTCCAATAAAAAGAAGGGAGGCGGGCGCCCGTTAGTAAGTTGTGGGTCTGTTTTACGCGATATTATAAAATGCTCAAGGAAATGCGCGCGCTTTGATTGGTTGAACCGAGTTCATTATAACTCGATAAAGCACGCGCGTGACGTAAGGTTCATAATAACCGTTTTTATTTTATAAAAGAAATAAAAAAACTTGTTCCTCGTGCATTATTGAGTTATATAAGTACTTGGGCAGCCTACAACTGCGACAAAAAATAGCTCTCACAAATGCTGCGCCGCTGCACTTTGAAATAATCGTTCCGATCAAATAGGAAATTAAGACTTGACGTTTCATGCATTTCCGAAGGATCCTTGCCAATGGTTAGTTTCTCCACCGTCCACTTTCCAGCGTCACTTTCATTTACTATGACTGCTCCAGAAATCTTCTGGGGTTAATTTTTAATCTCTAAGTCACACATCGCTCTTGTTTCCGCCGCCATATTTACTTTTTTGAGGTTTGCAGGAAATTTGGTGGGCCTCGCTTTCATGCTTACGTGGCAAGTGTGTTTACTAAAACATTTTTTGGTTTTTGAAATGACACCAATTCTCCATGATGCTACCCTAAAATTGGGTATATATTTGGGGAATGAAGGCCCAAAAGAATTCTATTTGTAGTTTGACGTTTGTATGCTGTTCCTTAACGCCGAAACCAATATTAGTGATTTTTCTTTTCACTCCATTTAGTATTTTTTTTTCACTCCATTTAGTTTCACTCCTCACTACGCACTCTGTACTTCGCACTCCGCACTCCGCATTCCCGGAACAGCCCTTGATCCATTGATAACTGGCAGTTATTCTGACTGTTGTAACCTGAACTTTCGTTGGACGCTTCGCGTTTGATTTTCCATCATTTGCCGCCTATTACTTGACTCTAAATAATTGGTGCGATATGTGGTCATTTGTCACTTGAAGTTAAAACAGGGAAGTTCTTCCAAATAGCTTACATTTGAATGGTCCCATTTTAAGAATTCCCCCACAGATTCAAACATTATTATAAACAGTACCACAAGTTATAGCTCTCATTTGAGTGATCACACTTGAGGATTTCATCCGCAAACTCAATAGTCTTGTCTCAAACATTGGAACCATCCAGTATAATAAACAGCACCACTTGAAAATTATGCAGGGAAATACTGAGGTCACACTGTAGTGTTAACAAATAACACAACAGGAAAGTATTGCTCAACAGCCTTTCGCATGAGTGATTAACATCCAGAAACTCGTAAGTTAGAATCAGATTTATATGGTGCAAGGTTTAAGTCTGAAAACAACCAAATGACTCAGAACAAAATTTTACAAGTGTCAAAAGTTACTTGTTTCCATCATGTCGTCATTGTGAAGTTCTCTTATGGTAGAGAGCCCAAGTTCAGCAGGTGTTTTGACAATTTTCTTACCAGAGACCGTGTCTATGACAATATGCACTCTGTTTCTATGGCAACAACATAGCACGCTCCGCATGCCCCTCTTGAAGCCATCCATGTACCACGTGTAAAGCAATGGGTCAGCGGATGCGTTGAGAAGAACTAACAAAACAGTGATGATGTAAGCTGTTGAGCCGTAAAAAAATCCAGGAACGTAGAAGATCATCAAGTACAGAACATAGTTTGGCGACCAGCACAAAGTATGCACGAGTGTTACAATAATTAACATGATTGTGACGCGCTTTCGAGCTTTGAATCTTGCATATTGAACAGAACTGGTGACCTGTTCTTGATTGCACCAAAGTTTGTAAATGATTCTTGAATACAAAAGTGTCATGGATGTAATTGGCACTATGCAATTCGCAGCGAAAACAAAAGTTACATGGCCTTGCTTGGGGTACCACTTAGCCCAGTTCTCGACACAAAAATCTTTTTTTGGATTATAAACAATGGCGGACATACTTGGCGCTGTCAACAAACATGCGAAGCCCCAAGACATCGCCATGATCCATAACACGTGTTTATTGTTTAGGCGAAGGTTTCTTTTCAGTGGGTGCACTACAGCGAAATAGCGCGCGGTGGCAATAGCGATGAGTAATATCCCGGATGAGGCGGCGCTCAGCCAAATGAACACACCACCTGTGATGAACTTGCACAGATAGTTCCCGGATGTATCTACATTGATGAGGATAAAATAAGATAAGATGACATTTATTTAAAAAATACAGAAATAGCCCAATTTCGATATATTAAAATTCAACTTGAAACAAAAGACATCACTGCGAGGCTTAGGGGAATGATAGTAAGGATTTATATGGTTTAATCCCCTAAGCCTCGTAGTGATGTCTTTTGTTTCAAGTTGAATTTTAATATATCGAAATTGGGCTATTATAACTATTTCTTACGGACATCTTGGAACTTTTTTACACATTGACCATTTAAAAAGATATTTTACAAAAGAAAAGAAAAATTATCGCGCGCCCGATATGGGACTTGAACCCATGACCCTCAGATTAAAAGTCTGATGCTCTACCGTAATTTGGTGGTCTCTTTTTCTCGCATTCTGTTAGCCGAAACCTGGATGTTTTTTTTTTAATTCGTGAAATTTATGTGTTGTGAATTTTATTTATTCATATACGTTCAAGGAAAAATCAAAACTTAGCTTACCGCCGCACTTTGCCACGCTTGTTTGTTTCGGTCAACTGAAAAAATCGCGCGATAAATCCTTAGTTTGTCCCCCTTTCCCTAAATTTCTTTAAGATTATCGCATGCGACTCAGTGCAGAGTCCGTGCAGCGACTATAGCAAGCGGTACTTACTATTTTGTGTCATTTTTAAAATGTTGTCATATCCCCACATTTTGCATTGTTCGTGGCCACGATTTGTCAAAGGGTTTTAAAACATTTTTTATAAATTAATCCTATGGCATTTTTTGTGTCATACGCAACAATTTTACGCAAGGCGAGTGAAGGTTTGATTTACACGAGACAATTCGTTGTCGCATGTGACAATGTTGTACCATCCAGTTCAGCCCTGACAGCTATCGTACACGAACCTTTTGGATGTTGAAATGCGTGGTGAAACACGTGTCTAGGCAACATAAATACTCCAATGATGATGTCAGCTACTGCGAGGTTCACCAGGAGATAGTTCATGGGTCTTCTCATCTGTTTCGTGCGATAAACCACCAGACAAACTAACACATTCCCGGCCACGTCAATCAAGATCAGTACAAAGAACAGTACCGATAGTAGGACGTCGGGAACGGAAACCATTCTACAAAACAGTAAATTTAAACTAGTAGTAATTAACCATTAGGAAAATGCGTTCGCACAAGAGAAGGTATATGAAAACGTTCGGGGAGATGCCAAAGTACATACCAGTTCCCGCCCGGTTTGCCCCAGAAAAGAACAAAAGAATCTTCGGGGGACACTAAAGATGCGTCGAAACAGAGGAACAGAGGAAAGCCGAATTCAATCCGGCTACTACACAGGACACCCAACACAACATCAGTATTGCGCGAACGCAATTCTTAAGTAACAATAAACAAAATCATGCCAGGTGTGACGTGAGTGGAGTCCAAAGGATGTATAGATTGTAATAAAATATGGACTTCACAACTAAAAATACCGGCAAATTTTATAAACGGCTTAACATTAAAAACAAGACAAACTCGTACAACATATTTACATATGCCTAACAAGATAAAATTATAAACAAAACGTGGAAGAGCCGAATCAATTACAGTCTTTGATTTAATTCTAAACTCCCACTGATAAATGGAACATTGGAAAGCAAAATTATATTAGATCATCTGCGTGCAAGTGCGCCAGCGGATCAAGAACTACCCAGCAGTGCAGTTCAGTTCTTGGCAGAATGTGAACGTAAATTCTATCCAAATGATCTGAACACAGGTTGCTGCAAACTGCACGTTGCCAATTACATCAGCAGAATGTGAGCGATCTTTCAAGACATTGCGCCCGATAAAGACATACTTGAAGGCGACCATGATCAGCGAGTGAGAGTCTGGACTTGCTCTAATGAACATACATTACAGTAGACAAATGATATTAGTGCAACAATCGACATCTTTGCACGGAAGCATCCGCGACACCTACTTCTTTCTGATATTCTAGCTGAGTGAACGGCAAATCTGTCAGAAAGCCGCCTTATTTCATGTCAAACTGCCTTCAAAATGAATGGGGTTAGTTTCTAGAGAAACTGTGGTGCTGCGTCGGTGGGGGGATGAAACACGAGAATTTAGTTTTATCGACTGAGTCGATAAGGTAAATTGACCACCGTAAAAAGATTCAAATAGCTGACGTTTCGAGCGCTAGCCCTTCGTCGGAGCGAATCAAGGAATTGTGGGTAGTGTGTGGTTTTATATAGTAAGCGGTGGAGCTACGCTATTGGTGGAAATTTGGTGACGTGAAAAACAAATGTAGATTAGTTGAATGAAAAGCGTTCGTTGATTCCGTGGGGTTTGAGAGTGCCGATTTGAAAGATGATTTTTTGTTCTAGGTTTTTACGGCTTTCTGTGTTACCCTGGTGTAGGGAAACGCCGCAGATTGTCATGTGTTGTTTAGAATGGTTAGTAAGATTAAAATGGCGCGCGACTGGTTTGGATGCGTCTTTGTCATTTTTTTCAACGTCTCGGAGATGTTCACGAAAACGGTCGCCCAGTCTCCTCCCTGTTTCGCCAATGTATATCTTTTTGCAAAAAGTACATGTAATGCAGTAGATAACATTTACGGAGGTGCATGTAAAACGATCAGTGATTTTAATAGATCGTTTGGGTCCTGTTATTTTGTCCGCGTTGTGAATGAAAGGACAAGTGTTACATCGTGTGCGTGTGCATTTGAAAGTTCCCGGTACATCGTCAGATTTCAGTGCGCTCGTAACTAGAAAGTTGCCTATGTTTTTGTCACGTTTGAATGAAATTAGTGGGGGTTGTGAAAAGATTCTGCCAGTTTCGGGGTCGTTTTGGAGTAATTTGAAATTTTTTAAAATGATGCTTTTGACTGTGTTGTTGTGTGGGTGGAAAGTGAGGGTGAATGGAATTCTCTCGTTCTCTTCCTTCTGTGGCGTTTGTAGTGCTGACTGTCTGTCGATCTGTTGTGCACGTTGTTGGCCCGTATTAACAACAGAGTCAGGGTACCCACGTTTCTTGAAAAACTGGCACATTTCTTCTGATTTGTTGGAAAAATCAGAGTCATCACTACATAGACGTCGAAGTCTGAGAAATTGAGAATACGGAATGGCGTTTTTAACGTGCGATGGATGTGAGGATGAATGTAACAGATAACTGTGGGAATCTGTAGGTTTGTAGTGCACACTTGTGGATAAACTGTTACCGTTGATTGAAATATTAATGTCAAGAAAAGCGACTGAGGTTTCGGAAATTTCCCAGGTATATTTTAGAGCTGGATGAAAAGTATTGACAGAAGTTATGAATTGATTAAGTTCCTCTTTACTGGAAGAGGTAGCGCCAATGCAATCATCGATGTAGCGGCCGTAGAGTTCGGGTTTGGTTCCGTGGTACTGATTAAAAAATTTTTGTCTTCGATGTGGCCTACAAAAAGGTTAGCGTAGCTTGGTCCCATTTTGGTGCCCATGGCGACTCCATTTACTTGTTTGTAGTAGTTTTGGGAAAATGAAAAACAGTTAAGTGTCAAAACTAATTCGGCTAAGCGGAGCAGTGTTTCTGAGCTTGGGTTTTGAATGGAGCGCTGGTCGAAAAAATATTTTAGTGCTTGAAGTCCTTCGTCATTGGGGATGACGGTATATAAAGAGGTAATGTCCATAGTGAAAATTAATTTGTTTTCGCTGGCAAAACTGAAATCCCGGAAAATTTCGAGTGCGTGATTGGTGTCCTTAATGTACGAGGGTAGTGATTTGACAATGGGGGCCATGATTTTGTCTAAATAGCTAGAAATTAGTTCGGTAGGACAGCTACAAGCGGAAACAATGGGTCGGCCCGGATTGTTTGGTTTATGAATTTTAGGTTTGAAATAAACGCGCGAGGTTCTAGGAGTAGTGATGATGAGATTGTTGGCGGTAACTGGTAATTGTTGTTTAGTAATGAGGTCTTGGATAGTTTCTTTGACAATTTTTTGGTTGGTAGAAGTGAGATCTTTATCAACTTTGGCATAGAAAGCGGTGTCAGAAAGTTGCCGAAAAGCCTCTTGTCGGTAAAGGTCGGTCCGCCAAACAACTACCGCCCCGCCTTTGTCGGCCGCTTTGATAACAATGTCGCGTCGTTTGCTAAGACTTTTGAGCGCTGCCCATTCTCCTGTTGAAAGGTTGGAAATTTTGGTGTGGCGGTTAAATTTAAGTTTTTGGACATCGTGACGACATTTTTTGACGAAAAAATCTAGAGAAGAAAACTGGCCCTCTGGGGGAGTCCATTTTGATTTGCGAACGTTGAGTGTTTCAAAAACATCTTTTTCCGAGGTGTTAGAATTGTCTTCTTTGTCGTGGAAAAAAGCTCTTAATTGCACGCGGCGAAGGAATTTTTCAACATCTTGTTTGACTGAAAATTCGTCGGTTTGTTTCGCTATAGGAACAAAGTTTAAACCTTTACTAAGAACAGACCTCTCTGGGTTAGAAAGCGGCAAATTTTCCGGAATGGTAACGACGCCATTGTGACTATCGAATGAATGGTCGCCGGATAATTGAGGACCTATTAACTGTTCAAGTTTTTGGGTCTTGATTTGGTTAAGGCTGTTGAACAGTTTAGCATTGAGTTCTTGAATTTTAGCGCGAATTGATTGTACTAAGACACCTGGACAAATTTTGGAAAGTTCGGAACGGTATTGGATAATTTCCTTTTCGAGAATGTTACGTTTAAGGCACATAGCTCTGATGGTGATCCTCATAATATTACGCGAGAAAGAATTTTGGGCATGGTGAATTTCGTGGAAATATTGTTGATTGAAATCAGAGAATGTAGAAGCGTGAAAATTTGAACGAAACCCTTTAGGAATGACTTTGGATTGGAGGCAACGGCCGATGAAATTGATGTGACTACAAAACCTAGTTTTGGTAAAGATGTGAGTGGCTAAACGAAAGGCTAAATTAGTGGAAATGGGGGGAAAAGGAATAAGATAACTTACGATTTCCTGGCGTAGCTCCTTGGTGAGTGTCTTGAGGTTAGGCATCGTTGTCTTCGGTTCGTTCGGTGAGAAAGCTGTTGAGTAAGAAATATTGATGTAAAAAGTTAATGGTCGCAGCGAATAAACAACAAATGAATGGGGTTAGTTTCTAGAGAAACTGTGGTGCTGCGTCGGTGGGGGGATGAAACACGAGAATTTAGTTTTATCGACTGAGTCGATAAGGTAAATTGACCACCGTAAAAAGATTCAAATAGCTGACGTTTCGAGCGCTAGCCCTTCGTCGGAGCGAATCAAGGAATTGTGGGTAGTGTGTGGTTTTATATAGTAAGCGGTGGAGCTACGCTATTGGTGGAAATTTGGTGACGTGAAAAACAAATGTAGATTAGTTGAATGAAAAGCGTTCGTTGATTCCGTGGGGTTTGAGAGTGCCGATTTGAAAGATGATTTTTTGTTCTAGGTTTTTACGGCTTTCTGTGTTACCCTGGTGTAGGGAAAGGCCGCAGATTGTCATGTGTTGTTTAGAATGGTTAGTAAGATTAAAATGGCGCGCGACTGGTTTGGATGCGTCTTTGTCATTTTTTTCAACGTCTCGGAGATGTTCACGAAAACGGTCGCCCAGTCTCCTCCCTGTTTCGCCAATGTATATCTTTTTGCAAAAAGTACATGTAATGCAGTAGATAACATTTACGGAGGTGCATGTAAAACGATCAGTGATTTTAATAGATCGTTTGGGTCCTGTTATTTTGTCCGCGTTGTGAATGAAAGGACAAGTGTTACATCGTGTGCGTGTGCATTTGAAAGTTCCCGGTACATCGTCAGATTTCAGTGCGCTCGTAACTAGAAAGTTGCCTATGTTTTTGTCACGTTTGAATGAAATTAGTGGGGGTTGTGAAAAGATTCTGCCAGTTTCGGGGTCGTTTTGGAGTAATTTGAAATTTTTTAAAATGATGCTTTTGACTGTGTTGTTGTGTGGGTGGAAAGTGAGGGTGAATGGAATTCTCTCGTTCTCTTCCTTCTGTGGCGTTTGTAGTGCTGACTGTCTGTCGATCTGTTGTGCACGTTGTTGGCCCAGTCAAAAGCATCATTTTAAAAAATTTCAAATTACTCCAAAACGACCCCGAAACTGGCAGAATCTTTTCACAACCCCCACTAATTTCATTCAAACGTGACAAAAACATAGGCAGGACCCAAACGATCTATTAAAATCACTGATCGTTTTACATGCACCTCCGTAAATGTTATCTACTGCATTACATGTACTTTTTGCAAAAAGATATACATTGGCGAAACAGGGAGGAGACTGGGCGACCGTTTTCGTGAACATCTCCGAGACGTTGAAAAAAATGACAAAGACGCATCCAAACCAGTCGCGCGCCATTTTAATCTTACTAACCATTCTAAACAACACATGACAATCTGCGGCCTTTCCCTACACCAGGGTAACACAGAAAGCCGTAAAAACCTAGAACAAAAAATCATCTTTCAAATCGGCACTCTCAAACCCCACGGAATCAACGAACGCTTTTCATTCAACTAATCTACATTTGTTTTTCACGTCACCAAATTTCCACCAATAGCGTAGCTCCACCGCTTACTATATAAAACCACACACTACCCACAATTCCTTGATTCGCTCCGACGAAGGGCTAGCGCTCGAAACGTCAGCTATTTGAATCTTTTTACGGTGGTCAATTTACCTTATCGACTCAGTCGATAAAACTAAATTCTCGTGTTTCATCCCCCCACCGACGCAGCACCACAGTTTCTCTAGAAACTAACCCCATTCATTTGTTGTTTATTCGCTGCGACCATTAACTTTTTACATCAATATTTCTTACTCAACAGCTTTCTCACCGAACGAACCGAAGACAACGATGCCTAACCTCAAGACACTCACCAAGGAGCTACGCCAGGAAATCGTAAGTTATCTTATTCCTTTTCCCCCCATTTCCACTAATTTAGCCTTTCGTTTAGCCACTCACATCTTTACCAAAACTAGGTTTTGTAGTCACATCAATTTCATCGGCCGTTGCCTCCAATCCAAAGTCATTCCTAAAGGGTTTCGTTCAAATTTTCACGCTTCTACATTCTCTGATTTCAATCAACAATATTTCCACGAAATTCACCATGCCCAAAATTCTTTCTCGCGTAATATTATGAGGATCACCATCAGAGCTATGTGCCTTAAACGTAACATTCTCGAAAAGGAAATTATCCAATACCGTTCCGAACTTTCCAAAATTTGTCCAGGTGTCTTAGTACAATCAATTCGCGCTAAAATTCAAGAACTCAATGCTAAACTGTTCAACAGCCTTAACCAAATCAAGACCCAAAAACTTGAACAGTTAATAGGTCCTCAATTATCCGGCGACCATTCATTCGATAGTCACAATGGCGTCGTTACCATTCCGGAAAATTTGCCGCTTTCTAACCCAGAGAGGTCTGTTCTTAGTAAAGGTTTAAACTTTGTTCCTATAGCGAAACAAACCGACGAATTTTCAGTCAAACAAGATGTTGAAAAATTCCTTCGCCGCGTGCAATTAAGAGCTTTTTTCCACGACAAAGAAGACAATTCTAACACCTCGGAAAAAGATGTTTTTGAAACACTCAACGTTCGCAAATCAAAATGGACTCCCCCAGAGGGCCAGTTTTCTTCTCTAGATTTTTTCGTCAAAAAATGTCGTCACGATGTCCAAAAACTTAAATTTAACCGCCACACCAAAATTTCCAACCTTTCAACAGGAGAATGGGCAGCGCTCAAAAGTCTTAGCAAACGACGCGACATTGTTATCAAAGCGGCCGACAAAGGCGGGGCGGTAGTTGTTTGGCGGACCGACCTTTACCGACAAGAGGCTTTTCGGCAACTTTCTGACACCGCTTTCTATGCCAAAGTTGATAAAGATCTCACTTCTACCAACCAAAAAATTGTCAAAGAAACTATCCAAGACCTCATTACTAAACAACAATTACCAGTTACCGCCAACAATCTCATCATCACTACTCCTAGAACCTCGCGCGTTTATTTCAAACCTAAAATTCATAAACCAAACAATCCGGGCCGACCCATTGTTTCCGCTTGTAGCTGTCCTACCGAACTAATTTCTAGCTATTTAGACAAAATCATGGCCCCCATTGTCAAATCACTACCCTCGTACATTAAGGACACCAATCACGCACTCGAAATTTTCCGGGATTTCAGTTTTGCCAGCGAAAACAAATTAATTTTCACTATGGACATTACCTCTTTATATACCGTCATCCCCAATGACGAAGGACTTCAAGCACTAAAATATTTTTTCGACCAGCGCTCCATTCAAAACCCAAGCTCAGAAACACTGCTCCGCTTAGCCGAATTAGTTTTGACACTTAACTGTTTTTCATTTTCCCAAAACTACTACAAACAAGTAAATGGAGTCGCCATGGGCACCAAAATGGGACCAAGCTACGCTAACCTTTTTGTAGGCCACATCGAAGACAAATTTTTTAATCAGTACCACGGAACCAAACCCGAACTCTACGGCCGCTACATCGATGATTGCATTGGCGCTACCTCTTCCAGTAAAGAGGAACTTAATCAATTCATAACTTCTGTCAATACTTTTCATCCAGCTCTAAAATATTCCTGGGAAATTTCCGAAACCTCAGTCGCTTTTCTTGACATTAATATTTCAATCAACGGTAACAGTTTATCCACAAGTGTGCACTACAAACCTACAGATTCCCACAGTTATCTGTTACATTCATCCTCACATCCATCGCACGTTAAAAACGCCATTCCGTATTCTCAATTTCTCAGACTTCGACGTCTATGTAGTGATGACTCTGATTTTTCCAACAAATCAGAAGAAATGTGCCAGTTTTTCAAGAAACGTGGGTACCCTGACTCTGTTGTTAATACGGGCCAACAACGTGCACAACAGATCGACAGACAGTCAGCACTACAAACGCCACAGAAGGAAGAGAACGAGAGAATTCCATTCACCCTCACTTTCCACCCACACAACAACACAGTCAAAAGCATCATTTTAAAAAATTTCAAATTACTCCAAAACGACCCCGAAACTGGCAGAATCTTTTCACAACCCCCACTAATTTCATTCAAACGTGACAAAAACATAGGCAACTTTCTAGTTACGAGCGCACTGAAATCTGACGATGTACCGGGAACTTTCAAATGCACACGCACACGATGTAACACTTGTCCTTTCATTCACAACGCGGACAAAATAACAGGACCCAAACGATCTATTAAAATCACTGATCGTTTTACATGCACCTCCGTAAATGTTATCTACTGCATTACATGTACTTTTTGCAAAAAGATATACATTGGCGAAACAGGGAGGAGACTGGGCGACCGTTTTCGTGAACATCTCCGAGACGTTGAAAAAAATGACAAAGACGCATCCAAACCAGTCGCGCGCCATTTTAATCTTACTAACCATTCTAAACAACACATGACAATCTGCGGCGTTTCCCTACACCAGGGTAACACAGAAAGCCGTAAAAACCTAGAACAAAAAATCATCTTTCAAATCGGCACTCTCAAACCCCACGGAATCAACGAACGCTTTTCATTCAACTAATCTACATTTGTTTTTCACGTCACCAAATTTCCACCAATAGCGTAGCTCCACCGCTTACTATATAAAACCACACACTACCCACAATTCCTTGATTCGCTCCGACGAAGGGCTAGCGCTCGAAACGTCAGCTATTTGAATCTTTTTACGGTGGTCAATTTACCTTATCGACTCAGTCGATAAAACTAAATTCTCGTGCCTTCAAAATGCACGAGATGCAGTCTCAGACAACCTAATTTTTCAAAATTTTCCGGGGGGATGCCCCCGGACCCCCCTAAATGCTCGCGCCTTCGGCGCTCTCCGGTACTTTGAAACCCCCTTCTTCCAAATGCTGGCTACGCCCCTGAGATATGGCAGTTGACTGACGAGAACAATTATGGTTAAAGTTCTAGGAAACTTATTAAGTCGAAATAAGATAAGAAAAAGATAGCAATGCAGTCATCAATCAATCATCAAGTTCTTCGAATTTAAAATTTCCTAATTAGGAAAAGTAAGTTAACACATTTTACATTATTACGTTCAAGGCTTGTCAAAATTTAATTTTTCAATTCAGTACATTTTGTGCCAATTTTAGTGATGATCTTCGCAGGAGTTGTGCTTTGTGGGGCCACAGCCCCCGTCAAAATGCAGCAACCATAACACTACTTTCAGTTGTTTAAGAAGATTTTGCATCACTAATGTATAAGAAATTGTGCGCCAAAGATAGATCCCTTCGCGTTTGGAAAAAGATAGTTGTTAATCTGTCAATATAATGCATAAAAAATCAGATATCATTTTAGCTATTGTAGTTCCTTGGTTATGTTCTCATTAAAATAACAAATGAACCGAGTGATTAAACCACGAAAAAAAAAACTAGTAAAAAGCCCGACCCCTTTAGCATCATGTTTGCACAGATTTCAAGCTGAGAAAGCCTTCGACACTGAAAACCCTCATGCAAATAGAAATTCCCTGGTACGAAAACTAGAAAATGGATTTAATAATTGCTTTATAGTTAAAAGTCTTTGTTCAAAATTAAATGTGCATTGCTCACTTGACTTAGAAACTAACAAGATTCGGATAAGATTGTACGGGCGGTGCCGAAACAGTGGATAATGTTAAAAGGAAAACTAATCCAGCGGAAAACTGATCCAGCAAAAGCTGTCGCTATCATTCTCGGAACGCGATCTAAATACTGATCTGCACAATTTATTTTTGATTTTATTAGCAGTAGAGGACACGTAAATCAAGTATTTCTAGCCATAGTCATAAAACCTAAACCATCAAAATTGAAAGCCTCTATTCCTAAAACCTTCATTTAAGCTGTCTGAAGCAAATTATTACCATTTACACCTTTCAAACATTTTCATTTGTCATACTTACTTACATACCTGGATCTTTGTCTTAAATCGCAACAGAAATGATTCTCACACTCGGGTTTAACCGCTAATTTCTATGATTTTTGTCCTTCGTGAGCTTGTGCAACCCTGTTTTGACAGAGATGATAATTGCCGAGGTTTAACATGAAATGTGTTAAAATAAACATGAAATTATTTGGGAACTGGCTGCTCCTTGAAAATATGAGATCTGATTGGCTAACAGGGTGTAATTGCGAAAGATGTGTCTGCAGGCTCCGTAAAGTCGTCACAAACCATGTCATGTTTGACTTTAATTCAATTAAGGAGGAAGAGATCTTGAAATTGAAACTAACTTAATTACACTATTTATTTAAAACTGACAAAACTAGATTTTTTTCCCATTTCTACTCTGCAACGTTAAGGCTGCTATCAATTGAATCGAAGCAAACAAAGTTTAATTTTAACGACATCTTTCACGTGCAAGTGTTCGACACTAATTATGTATCTTTTTAAAAAAAATCCCTATACCAATGCTAAAAGTAAAATAAGAAAATACCTTAATAAAGGTTTCTATTGATTCGAAAGATAAAAGTGTAAATATTATGTTACAAAATAAAAATTAAAAAGAATATACGGTAAAATACTACAAACTGTATTATTAATTGTTATTTGAAAATTAATATATTAAATAAAACACTTTTATAAGCGAACGGTGTTAAGATCTATTTTACAACGCAATAACATTGCGTTGTAAAATTTGGCGTCCTGAATGTTGTACATTATAGCATAATAACGACTGTTTACAATGTACAATAAAAATAAACAAACGCTTGTTAATTGGTTCGGATTTTTTCACCTGTATATCATTTGGCAGGAGTCATAGAAACAGTACAGGGACTACATAAAGTCTGGATATGAGCCAATCTCGTTCCCAAAGTCAGGGTTACCCTTGTCCAGCGGAACGGGCGCGGCGACGAGGAATTCTCCCTCGTGGCCCGTTCCACTGGACAAGGGTAACGCGGACTCTGGAAACGAGATTGACTGGACAACACAACCTCGTTCCCAGGGTCCTCTTCTTCCCTCCAGGGGATGGGAAGAAGAGAGACCCTGGGGACGAGGTTGTGGACAACACTCATCGATATTTTGAATCAATGAATGGGGTTAGTTTCTAGAGAAACTGTGGTGCTGCGTCGGTGGGGGGATGAAACACGAGAATTTAGTTTTATCGACTGAGTCGATAAGGTAAATTGACCACCGTAAAAAGATTCAAATAGCTGACGTTTCGAGCGCTAGCCCTTCGTCGGAGCGAATCAAGGAATTGTGGGTAGTGTGTGGTTTTATATAGTAAGCGGTGGAGCTACGCTATTGGTGGAAATTTGGTGACGTGAAAAACAAATGTAGATTAGTTGAATGAAAAGCGTTCGTTGATTCCGTGGGGTTTGAGAACCCAAACCCCACGGAATCAACGAACGCTTTTCATTCAACTAATCTACATTTGTTTTTCACGTCACCAAATTTCCACCAATAGCGTAGCTCCACCGCTTACTATATAAAACCACACACTACCCACAATTCCTTGATTCGCTCCGACGAAGGGCTAGCGCTCGAAACGTCAGCTATTTGAATCTTTTTACGGTGGTCAATTTACCTTATCGACTCAGTCGATAAAACTAAATTCTGATATTTTGAATCAACACGTTCTCAGGTCTAAATTCACCATTATCCTGAATTGTCAAATTGCTCTGAATTCATGATTATAGTTAATTTAGAACACTGTTTCCCAGGACATTTAAAAGAGAAAAGAAGAAATAAAAAAAAGCCATGTTATTTGGACTGGATTCGAACCCGGAACTACCGCTACTAGGAACGTCTTCTTACCACTAGACCACCGAACAACGAGGCGATGGGAAGTTATATCTGCAAGATATTTATTTGAGTCTTGCATAGAATATCATTGATCTACAGTGATTAGGCCAAAGCGCTGATTTCAAATGGTTAGCTTTTTGTTGAGGTTTGGTGATCAAGCTTTTCCATTTACTTTCTAAAATTATTTTCTAGCGAGTGATTTTATAGGCTTACTGCAGGGTGTAGAATAAACGCATGAATTCTATTATGTTAAAAAATTGGGGTTTGCTCAACCAGCAGCGCGGTGGTCTAGTGGTTAGAAGAGAGGATAAGTCAGCGAAGGGTCGTAGGTTCGAGTCCTGTCCGAACACTAAGGATTGTTCTTTTTCAACAAAAATGCTGACTTCCCAGAATTCCTTTCAGACTGTCAGTGTTGAATTCAAAGCAATTTGACAATTCAGGATAATGGTGAATTCAGAGAGGAGAACGGGTTGTTTGAATCGACATTGCAAATTGGCAACTAGTGCCAGTCCCCAACCGCACGCAAGAGTAATAAAGCGCAATTTTTTTTTTGGCGAATCATAAGCAATTCAACTTCTGTGTTTAAAATCTGTAGCGTGGAATTACCGTTAGACAAAAAAACTGTATTAAAATACACCTTTATGAAGCAATTTCTTGATAAAAAAGCAAGGCTGATAAACGGTGCGGAAACGACTATATTTGTAAAACATCCAATATTTCGAAAGGCACAGTCTTACGGATTTTAAATTTGAAAGCGGGCGGGGGATTAAATATGATACTATAACAGCATAAACTGAGGTGACAAAGTCAATGTAAATAACCGTAAATAACGAAGCAATAGAAATAAGAAAAACATGCAACACGACACCACAGTAAATATAAGTAATGGAGGCTTAGAAAATGAGATGTCATGTTTCATCTCTTCTATTTAAACCTAAAGGTTCAAGCCCTGACCTCTCTCAATAAGATATGCTTCTCTTGCTTTACGTACACCGTCACAATTCAAAGTTTTAACGAGTTCAAGAGGAATAAGTTGCATATCAGAAGCGGTATGGTTGTTAGAAAGAAAATGTTCTGAGACTGCAGTAGGTTTAGAGATGTAAGTTTGTTTGTCAACTGGTCTACGATGTTCGTTAAAGGTCGTTAAAGCGGTCTTTAAGTCGTCGTTTGGTTTCTCCTATATTGTTTGTGACAACGATTGCATTGTACCATGTAATGACGTTTTTAGAGTTGCAGTCGATGTAATGATTAATACGTCTTGTTTCACCGGTAGAATGAAATGTATGATTGGTAAGTCCCCCCGTTATGTAGTTGCATGTCAAACAGTTGCTGTAACATTGAAAAGAACCGCAAGGTTGGTTATTTTGTGAAGGATTACGCAGTTTGGAGCTTGCTAATAAATTACTTAGATTGTTAGTTCGTCGAAACGTAACAATGGGTGGAGCTTTGAAAACGTTAGTACAGCGGGGAGAAGAAGACAAGATGTTGAGGTGCTTGTGAATAACGGATGATATAGAGCGAAGAGCTGGATTATAGGTGGGTTGGTTAGTTTCAGAAGTGTCTTTAGGTGCAATAGCTTCGGTACGTGTGATGTTTATGAAGCAAGGCTACTACGTAGAACATTAAACGCGACAACGACATGATAGAGCCCAAACTGAAAACCAAAATGCAACCGTGGACATAACTGCAAAGGTACCGGATCCTGGAGGATCTAGTCAGCAAATTTACGACTGAAGTAATAAACAAAATAAGAAAGGCTGACTGTACAGTTGGGAAAAAAAATTGTATATTTCCAATATTTCGTCAGGCACGGCCTGACTTCTTCAGGGTACTGATTATAGGCAACATCGTTACAATTCAAATAACCAAGAAACAATGGAATATAAGGTTACAAGCAAAAACGTAACCTTATTAACCATTGTTTCTTGGTTATTTGAATTGTAACGATGTTGCCTATAATCAGTACCCTGAAGAAATCAGACCGTGCCTGACGAAACCGTGGACAGCTGTTTTTAATAGACCTCATTGGTTGCGTCTCGTCAGCACGGTGCAGCGGCAAAAAAAAAGATAGAAAAACTAGCGCGAACGCCAATTCTCTACCAAATCGCACGTGGTGATGACCACAGATGAGCTCAAATTCAAAAGTTTGCCAATTGACCAAACATTTTAGCCGAGAAGGTAAAAAAAGCTCATTATATAACGTTTGGAACTCTTCCATAGCAACCACCTTGTAGTTAAGTTTCTCCCTCCTTAATTTGCAAACACCTAAGCGGGGAAGAGCGAGGAGTGGGATCGAACGAGGAGGTAGACTGGTTTCTACTGATCCTTGTCAATGATTGGTGGTTTTTGGTCACATGACTGCAGCGCGCAATTTTTGGCCTGAATCACAAAATCAACATGGCGGCCTGGAAAGCACACCAGTTCAACATCAAATGATAAAACCCTGAAGAATACTTAACTGCCTAAAAAGTTGAAATTGGAGAGCTCAAAGCCGATGAAATCTTCCTTCAAAAATACTTTTTGTGTCACCACAAGTTTTCTGTTGAATAGCACGGCCGTCTGTCATGACAACAACTTTGGGAGATTGAGTTCACTCAGCGACAGCAGCAACTGAGCCAAGGATGTTTTAGCTTTTTCAAGGACTACGGGAACCAACACGGTAAAGTAAACTTCATTTCTTATTCCTGCGCAAGCTACATCTTTATATAAAAAGTAGTACATCTTTTATATTATTGTACATCTACTATGTACATCATCATACAGACACGGTATCATGTCATATCAAAATTCAGAAGCATAAAAAAAACAGATTTCATTTCCAAAATGTTGATGTAATTGTAGAGAGTTTAAAACTACACATCTGGGCCAAATTTTGAAGCGCAAGAGCATTTCGTTCAAGAGTTATGCGCCGATCAATTCGAAACATCAACATCCCCCCCCCGGGCAATGCCCCGGGCATTTGAACTTTTGAAGATCGACTTGTTCAAATTCCCGCCCCGTTGGGCCAAAATTGCATTCAAATACCCCACCCTAGCACTGGATTTGACTGTCAAATGCCCCTCCTAACGATAAAATGTTTTTAGTGAGATTAAAAAATACACTTTGCATTCACTTTTTCTGATTTATTCTAGCTATTGTTTTCCTCGAGAATATACTCAACTGAACCGCGTATACTTTGCAACTGATATTTCACGGCACTCCTGTGGCATACCTGTGGTTCACGGTCTTGGGGATTTACTTTTCGATATTTTTTTATTTGAGTAATTTCTCGTGTTATCAACAAATATTGCAAAAATATTTAGCAACGTGGTTGATTCATTTTTGGAAGCGTTAATTTCCACGAGGTGAAAATTTATTATTCTAAACGCGTTTTATATCAACTGACAAATGTTTCCTTAAAGAATTTTCTGTTTGAGAGAGTTCATTTTGCAGTGTTTTTTTCTTTCAATCAATGGCCGTTTAAAATCTGCGTACATTTAATAGACTGGCACAGGACTGGCAATGCAGTCAGCCATTTTGACTTCGAAATCTAAAACGCGTTGAATGGCAGTTGAATTTAACTTTTCATACAAACCTTCAAAAACACTGCAAAGCTTTGTCAGCCCATTTTACTAGCCATTCACTAACAAAAACGATATTTTCCCCTTTAAATTGCTCCATGTTGAATCTGAACTGCTACTGCATGTGTTTGATAGGCGCCGGCCAAAAAAATATATTTTGAACACTTCCGGTTCAAATTCCCGACCCCACCCAGGCAAAGTCAAATTCCCCACCCCTGGGATGGCCTTTCACATCAAATTCCCGACTCCCCGGGCACAGAAAATGTTCAAATACCCGGGGCTTGCCCGGGGGGGGGGGATGTTGATGTTTCGAATTGATCGGCGCATTATAGGCTAACAAGTATAGAGTGTTTTCACATGACGTCATAAAAATTAAAAAATCTAAAGTATACATCCTACAAAGCTGTTTCTAACATGGTATGTGGATACCAGTGTTATAATCTTTCACCAAAAGTTTTAGGTTTTAACGATGTTTCGTTTTCGATTTATAAAGGTTTTAAATGTGTCCCGCTGTTTCAGATAAGCCGTGAAAATAAACAAAATTGAACTAGTTGAAAGTTATTAATGAATTATAGATGCCATACATTTCTTACTAAAAATGTCTATACTTATTCGCCTATAACTCTTGAATGAAATGCTCTTGCGCTTCAAAATTTGGCCCAGATGTGTAGTTTTAAACTTTCTACAATTCCATAAACATTTTAGTATCGAAAACTGCTTTTGAATTTTGATATGACGTCAGTGAAAACACTCTGTTAGACATTTTCAGTAAAAGTGTATATGGAGCAGCCATCTTGCTGTACCACTTTGCTGTACACTGACGTGGCAGTCAAACTTCAAAGTCATGATTACGCAAAAAAATTAAAAAAAAAAGTTATATTGTATTGGCTTATAAGCATCTATAATGCAAAAATAACTTTCAACTGCTTCAATTTTGTTTATTTTCGACAGCTTTGTAGGACATAAAGTTTAGATTGTTGAATTTTTATGCCATCATGTGCAAGCCAAGAATAGTTGTCCAACTGACCAATTTCTTGTGTGACCAAAAGCTTTTGTCTCACACAGTTTCAGTTAAAACTAAGGTTACAAAATTTTGTAGGTGGCATTTGTATGACTGTGGACTGCTCAGTTTAACTGTTCAGTTTATCCATGTGGACATGAAACTTCCGGGGGGGGGGGGGGGGGTATTCAGGTATATTTTGTATTTTGGGTGGGTATGTGCCGCCCGGGTCTCCAAATTTGGACCCCGTTTTAGATAGAATTTGCACTCAAAATGATACCCCCTTCCAGAAATAGGTCAATTTTTAATACCCCGTTCTAGAAAAAAATGGCTGCTGATAATCTGAAGCTTTCGTGCGTTCAAAATATACCCCGTTCTAGGAAACGTCTCTAAAATGGATACCCCGTTCTAGATCAGGAGTACCAAAATCACGACCCCGTTGGGAGGCACATACCCGTATAGGTATTTTGGGGGAGTACCCACCCTTGCGTCCCATGGGAATGGAAGTGATTTTGGCAAGATTTCCATACAGCCCCAAACCCATACATTAATATCATGCATGTGCACATTTTAACCCTTTCACTCCCAGAGTCAATTATGGAGACATGTAGTGTGGTTCTAACTTTTGAGTCTGTGGACGAAATCCTATGATGTGACCAAAGGAGGATTTTTCAGGTATCCCATGATGCAATGCGAATGAACTATATTATCAACTGAAATTGCTTGACCAGCCATTTGCCATGGAGTTGCTCGAATAGAGCGCATCGTCCACTGCGTACATTTTAGCAGTCAGACATATATCACATCGTCCGATCTGGCTTGTTGTACATGTAGGTTCCTAACAGTATTTAGTACACGTTTGCTTACCAAAAAAGTAAAGAGAGCGGTGACTTTGTCTATTTCTGAACACTGACAAATTGAAAGGCATCGATGACAATTAAGACTTCAATTTCCTGATTTCTGGCAGATGAAAAAATATTTCCATATTCCATCACTTGTAAAAACATAAACATCAAGCGATTTATTAGCTTTGAACCGAAGGAAAGTGTCAAACGATCATATGATATGATCAAACTTACAACAGGAAGCTGCAATTGCACTAAATATGATATTTCCTTCGACTGTAAAAACTTAAGCAAAGAATCTACGCGATCGAAGTGAATTTCAACAACGTTTAGGCGCCGATTTTGACCAAAATTCAACGGTCATAAATTCCTACAAAACGTGGGGACTTTAGGGGACCTTGTACTGCATTTAAAAGAGTCACTCTCCGGGCACTATCAGGCGTAATTATAATATGCTAGTCCCCAGGAATAAAAAACGAAACACGGCAAAACAGATCAAGGGTTTAAACGCAGCAAAGAATCGAAGCATATCAGCCATGCGTGCCATTCGAAACAAAGACAAATATTGCGATACATAGGCAAATAGGCACGGATTAATGTACATAGAAACCAAATAATGATTTCATTCACCTTTTATCGCGTTGGAAACGAAGAAAAAGTCTCGCAAAGAACAGTAAACTTTCACCACATGTACTCGCCATCGCAGGAAATTTGACACATCAGGATCGATAAATATTGTTTCATGCAGTGTTCTAAAGGCATTCTATTGTTTCGGCTTTTGTTTCAGTGTATGCATTATACCGGGTTGAAAACTTAGGGCGCTTACCATTTGTCAGAACTGGCCGGCCGGACCACTCAATTCTTCGTAAATATTATTACATTATTTGCTAAAACTCGTCGGCCAGACTGGTAAATTTGAAAATAGTATGCACCCTTTTGATGGACCTGTAGGAACAAGCCTTCAAAAAGATGCATTCTAGTTACAAACGGACAGGTCTGGCCAGCCAGTTCTGACAAATGGTAAGCGCCCTTAGAGTTGGCAGCACACTCCATTTGGGCCAGTGAATTTCAGGACTACACCAAAAAATGTACAATATTTGTACTTACCCAAGAAGATTTGCCACTCACCTGTGTGAGTGGGCGAGTGCTAATTTCCATCCCTGCATTTTTAGAATCACCACCTTCCGGAACAGCGAAAAAGCTTGCCAACGTCAGCATGACCTTTCTTTTCAGCAATTTGTCAAAAAAACCTGTTCAAACCAGCAGTCACCAAATGCAGAAAGGTTCATTGGCGCTGACGAGGCTCAAGATCTTCTATTTTGGGCCATGCATTGCGTGTGGACCAACTGTGATATTTGCAAGTCTTTCCAAGCTTGCAAATTGTTTCCAATATTGTTTCCTAAGTTTCATAAGCACCCTACATGTATACTCAAACCCGTGAATTATTTTTCTTATAAAGGGAAATAAAGAGAGCCTATTTATTTATAAGCTCAGTGGTTTTTTTTGGGCTTCCTTGCTACTAACTTTTATATTTATGTACTGTAACTGTTTTCAATATAGGACAATAAATTTGAACTTGGATTACAGATGTTTGAAAGAAAGATATGTTGTGCCATTGTACAATGAAATACCTTTAGTGGTCCGAAATCTCTCTTAAAAGGCGATATTGGCTCTTCGACCTATGTTCATCTCGAAGAGTAGTCTGCACAACGTGCTGGGCAATAAACTTGAACTTGGATTACAGATGTTTGAAAGAAAGATATGTTGTGCCATTGTACGATGAAATACCTTTAGTGGTCCGAAATCTCTCTCAAAAGGAGATATTGGCTCTTCGACCTGTAGATGTTCATCTCGAAGAGTAGTCTGCATAACATGCTGGCTATCGACAGAAGGGTGGAATGTTTCGCTTGACGTGGAGTGAAGTCTCTGTAGCAGAAAAAAAAGCGGCTCTAGTCTACCTCGTGATTCATGTGTAAAATGCCAATCAGCATATGATTATCATCTGGCTAACCGCGAGAGTGCATATTGGACATAATTATTGCCATCTTACAAATTGAAATGAATCGATGATGATAAGGCCAATTCTCTCTCCGCTATGAATGAAGTGTACTTGTTGCAGGTAAAATTTGTTCTCAGGTTAGATCAGTATTCAATATAGGTTATGTGTACCCAGTATTCTATCTAGATGTAAGCTAACCTCTACCCCAGTACAAAGCTAAACCTAGCTAAATCTAGCACAAAGCTAACCATCACACCACTGGCTTCATGTTTCTTTGTGCTAAGGTTGATGGTTAGCTTTGTGTTAGGGTTGGGATAGTTTACCTAGATTGAATACTGGGTACACATTTAACCTATATTGAATACTGATCTAACCTGAGAACAAATTTTACCGGCAACACATACGCTTCATCCATAGCGAACAGAGAATTGGCCTTATCATTGTCGTTTCATCGACTCCTTTCAATTTGTATGATGGAAATAATTATGTCCAAATATGTTGAGAATTGTCTGTGGCCTGATCTTTATCCTGTGCATGCCTGATGCGAAACTGGACTAGACGGCAGAATGAGTTGCCTCAGTTCAAAAGTAGTATTTATGAAGAAAGTGACATCATCAATCGCCGACTATAGTCTGAGCTTCGAGTTGCTTCACTTACATTATGATCTCTGGTTGTTCAAGATGGTATCCAGAGCAGTAAATGTTGGAAGAAATTGCTTTTGTTCGCTTGCCAAATCCCTCGAGAGCGTCAGTTTGGGCCACCATCAGTCCTTTTGAATGGTCCTTCCCATTTCCACCTTGGATGGACCAGCTCAGGAAATGGTCGCACCCAACTAGGCACATTCAAGTCCTGGAGCAGATTTGGAGAGGATATCTTAGAGGTACCAATATGAAAACCCGGTCGAATCAGATTTTTAATTACAACCAATTAACAGGCTACCGAAATATTAACATTCTTTAATTTCTACAGGTTTGAATTTCAATGGGTACTGTTCATCTTTACATGCTGGTGTTCCTGAAAGACATGAAGTATACTGCCATTTAAATACCATTCGTGCAGACATCCCTTGGTCAGAGCCCCAGCTGGCCCACCTCGTTAACGAGTTGCAGCCCTCAGACAAGGGATGTCTTCCTCTTCATGAAGATCTGTCAGAGTTGACTGTCGAAAATGACAAACCCTGCCGCATCCTCTTTCATCCAGCAGAAGCTTTCGCCAAAACGTTTTGGGCTTACATCTGTACCATGATTCCCGCTTTCAAATGCCAAATAGACATCCAAACAGCTGATGGCAATGCAATGCTACTTCACTATATGACGTTGAATGTGGCCAAGTGTCATGACAACCAAATGACGGATATACGCTGTACAGCCAACACGTCAAACCGTTTTAAGCTGGTTATAGGTATCTTCAAATGATCACCCCCTTGGAGCCGGAAATGTTCATGGCCTTAACCGCAAAGCAGATTGCATACACTAACAGCAGGACCAAAAAGATCACTTGCCCAAATCCAGATGGTTTACAAAGTATGATGGCACATGAGCATTATAAAAGAAGAAAGCAAGAAGAACAAAACCTCTCTTTTTTACAATGGCTTAGAAATCCGGAGCGATACAAAGCTGGTGAAACTCTCGGGGTCTGAAGATGAGGACACCGACTAACAACATCTTCTTCCAAGATCTTCTCCTTCATCTTCCACATCGAGACAAGACAGAATTGTACCATCCTGACTATGATCGCATGCCCCAACAATTTCGCCACTTTGCTGCAGCTTAAGGCCAAAAGCCTGTGTGGCACGATCTTAAGGCGGAAGAGAACCTTTTCCAACTGGAAGGTCACAAGACGTATTTCGCGCTGAATGTCTTCAGGTGATTATATTTATAAACCTTGTGGTAATGGTCATTTATAGAAAGCTAAATGAGTAGTAATTAAGTCAATTAAATTTACTCTTTTAATTCATGATCATTGTTTTATGTTTTTTCAGTTCCTTTTATTCAAGTGAACTTCTTCAACTTTTCAAAACAGTGACTTTTTTTGTCATACACTTGACAACATAGCCAAGCTGCACAACTCAGAAAATGAGCTGTGTTTCCTCGTCACAAATGGACACCCCAGGGGAACTCACATATAAAAATGATGAGTGTGCTCGTCAGAAATTTTCGAAAAACACCCTAAAAGGTACTTGAATCTCGACAAGTACTGCCGTCATTTTTATATGGGAGTCCCCCTCCGAGATTTTGAAGTGTTTTGGAGATTTGAGAGTAGATAAATTAATAGGTGGCGCAGCAGATGTATGTGGGGATCATGGGTGTCATTGATTCTTGCTGCGTAGGCTAATAAATTGGTTGGAAGGTTGTTTATGTAAAGGGTATTTGCTGTTTATAATAGTAATTTGATGGAATCATGAAACAATCTTTGAATTGATTAAGGGTTCTTGGCTTGCTTTTTATTGAGCAAGAAGCTGTACACAGCTTGAATCGTACATGGCTTTAACCCATTGCAGTATCGATTTCCGAGTGTTTTGAGTGCTTTTACGGAGAAACAAAATTATGTCTGAAAAGTAACACTACATTCAGTAGCTGACACAATCGCTAACTGAAATGCAAAGTTATATAAAACACAAATCATGTAAATCAAACCTACGTACGATTCAAGTCACGTAATGACCTAATGTGTGAAATTTCCGGTTGACCTTGACAGTCTCAAGCATTGCATGTCAGAAGAATGTTCTTTTTTCAAACTCATATTTTCAAACGCACATGGTTCACCATTCAAATCCTTTCAATAAGAATTTTTTTTTACCAAGTTATACAATTTAAAAGAAGTACTGAACAAAGTGCCATTAATAAAACAGGTTCAAAAGAATCGGTGATGAAATTAGTAAGATAAGAAATTAAACCTTGAATGCTATTTTTGGAATGCAATACAAAATACAATTTTGTCAGCTCTACCTACATATTGAAACCACTTAAAATAAGAAGCTGTATACAGCTTGAACTCGTAGCATCCTTATTAAACCAAGTGCATTATTTTTTTGCACTTTATTAGTGTTAATAACTCTTTACAATCTACAAAATACATAAATATAACAGAAACTTTACATGAAACTAACAATACAAGGCTACAACTTAAAACAAGCTATTTGGATATACTTATTTATTACATATTATAGTTCTAAAACACAGATACACAGCAAGCACAGGAGAACAAAGAACAAGTACGGGGTTGAGATAAAAATGTTCGCTTACAGAGCAATCTTTACTTTTGTATGATATTTGCGTCTATTAAGGGCTTCCATTTATGGTATAAGTAAGATAAGAAATTAAACCTTGAATGCTATTTTTGGAATGCAATACTAAATACAATTTTGTCAGCTTTACCTACATATTGAAACCACTTAAAATAAGAAGCTGTACACAGCTTGAACTCATGGCATCCTTATTAAACAAAGTGCATTATTAATTTTAGTGCTTTAAGTGCTTTTACGGAAAAACATAAAATTATATCCGAAAGGTAAGACTACATTCAGTAGCGGGTTGTATCGAAAACTAAGACCCACGAAAACGAAGACCTAAGACCTAAGACCTAAAACTAAGACCTAAAACTAAGACCTAAAACTAAGACCCCCTATAATTTACCTTTTTTACCAGGGTCTTAGTTTTCGTTTTTTCGAAAACTAAGACCTAAAACTAAGACCCCCTTTTATTTCTTTAAAGGCCGTTTTTTTCTTTTTCCAAAGCCAATTTACTGTAAGACAATAAACAAAAACCAGATGCGAAGTCTTTGGCAAAGTCATTTTGACACTGCTTACCAGGGTCTTAGTTTTCGTTTTTTCGAAAACTAAGACCTAAAACTAAGACCCCCTTTTATTTCTTTAAAGGCCGTTTTTTTCTTTTTCCAAAGCCAATTTACTGTAAGACAATAAACAAAAACCAGATGCGAAGTCTTTGGCAAAGTCATTTTGACACTGCTTACCAGGGTCTTAGTTTTCGTTTTTTCGAAAACTAAGACCTAAAACTAAGACCCCCTTTTATTTCTTTAAAGGCCGTTTTTTTCTTTTTCCAAAGCCAATTTTGTTATTTCAATCCGTTATTCAGTATAAGACAACAATCAAAAACCAGAGCACGAGGGTCTACGCGAAGTCTATGGCAAAAGTCACTAAAGTCATTTTGACTAAGGCCTTTTATTTCTTTAAAGGCCGTTTTTTCTTTTTCCAAAGCCAATTTTGTTATTTCAATCCGTTATTTACTGTAAGACAATAAACAAAAACCAGATGCGAAGTCTATGGCAAAGTCATTTTGACACTGCTTACCAGGGTCTTAGTTTTCGTTTTTTCGAAAACTAAGACCCCCTTTTATTTCTTTAAAGGCCGTTTTGTCAGTTCACTTGAAATGGAAGCGGCCACAGTCGATGAAAACACTGCTCAAAAGAAGCGATATTCATGTCACTATGATCGCACAATAAACAGAAAACCCTGGTTAGCTTGTAGGTTGAATGCCATGAAACAACTTGCGAGCAAAGATTCGCGCAAAGTATGGAAATCTGAAATATGATTGATTGATTGACCTGACTTCCGTTTGCGGTTTCATATTTTTGGTAATTTTGGCATCGGCTAAATTTTGTTTTTTACTCTAGTGCGACCTGGCTCTTATGCAAACAAAGTCGAGAATTACTTGTCTAGTACTTTTTCGTTTAGCCTGCGCAGCAAACGTTTCCGCGCATAAAACCCAACAGAAGCCCTTGCTATGCAGGCCAGGCTATTTTTGGCGTCCAGAACTCAAAAATAAATTTGGGTGTAAGGGGTGTTAATGCTGTTATAGAAGTTCATTTTTTCTGTTTTTGTTAGTCTGCAAAAAATTACTTGAAAATTATTTCTACCGCTAGAAATAACTGAGGAAAAGTAACGAAGCATACTGGTGCAAAACACACTTCCAGCACACTTCCTTGACATACCATTATTGGACACCGTGTCAACCGGCAATTACTGTTACTGCATGTTAGGCAATTGTTACTGTTAGTAATAGTTACTGTAATAATTACTGGTGGAATGAAATAAATCAGTTCAATTCGTGGAGTTTAGACGATGTTCCATGGTGGTGTAATTTACTGTGTTTAATTTATTCTTTTTCCAGGATTTCAGCGATGGCAATTAAAAATGTTTCCAGGCAGAATTGAAAATAAATATCCTTTCTACCTCTTGGCTTCAATTAAATTTTTCATTTGAGCTAAGTGTCTGCTCAAGTGGACCTCGAAGATAACATACTCGGGCGAGTCGCCAAGTTATATATTACGTAAGATTAAATTTTGACACATTTCCTTGGGCTTCTCATTCCTTTGATTTTCATCCATGTTTTGGGACATATAGTTAATTTAACCCCCCTTCTTTTGAACGCTCGGGGTCTACCCTTGATTGAACCTAGAAGTGAAGCCGTAAAAATTGACAGGATCGCGCGTTCTTTAACGGATTGAAATAACAAAATTGGCTTTGGAAAAAGAAAAAACGGCCTTTAAAGAAATAAAAGGCCTTAGTCAAAATGACTTTAGTGACTTTTGCCATAGACTTCGCGTAGACCCTCGTGATCTGGTTTTTGATTGTTGTCTTATATTGAATAACGGATTGAAATAACAAAATTGGCTTTGGAAAAAGAAAAAAACGGCCTTTAAAGAAATAAAAGGGGGTCTTAGTTTTAGGTCTTAGTTTTCGAAAAAACGAAAACTAAGACCCTGGTAAGCAGTGTCAAAATGACTTTGCCAAAGACTTCGCATCTGGTTTTTGTTTATTGTCTTACAGTAAATAACGGATTGAAATAACAAAATTGGCTTTGGAAAAAGAAAAAAAACGGCCTTTAAAGAAGTAAAAGTCCTTAGTCAAAATGACTTTAGTGATTTTTGCCATAGACTTCGCGTAGACCCTCGTGCTCTGGTTTTTGATTGTTGTCTTATACTGAATAACGGATTGAAATAACAAAATTGGCTTTGGAAAAAGAAAAAAACGGCCTTTAAAGAAATAAAAGGGGGTCTTAGTTTTAGGTCTTAGTTTTCGAAAAAACGAAAACTAAGACCCTGGTAAGCAGTGTCAAAATGACTTTGCCAAAGACTTCGCATCTGGTTTTTGTTTATTGTCTTACAGTAAATTGGCTTTGGAAAAAGAAAAAAACGGCCTTTAAAGAAATAAAAGGGGGTCTTAGTTTTAGGTCTTAGTTTTCGAAAAAACGAAAACTAAGACCCTGGTAAAAAAGGTAAATTATAGGGGGTCTTAGTTTTAGGTCTTAGTTTTAGGTCTTAGGTCTTAGGTCTTCGTTTTCGTGGGTCTTAGTTTTCGATACAACCCGCTACTGAATGTAGTCTTACCTTTCGGATATAATTTTATGTTTTTCCGTAAAAGCACTTAAAGCACTAAAATTAATAATGCACTTTGTTTAATAAGGATGCCATGAGTTCAAGCTGTGTACAGCTTCTTATTTTAAGTGGTTTCAATATGAAGGTAAAGCTGACAAAATTGTATTTAGTATTGCATTCCAAAAATAGCATTCAAGGTTTAATTTCTTATCTTACTTATACCATAAATGGAAGCCCTTAATAGACGCAAATATCATACAAAAGTAAAGATTGCTCTGTAAGCGAACATTTTTACTAGGAAAACTATGCATCCGTCTGTTGTCAAGTGTGTATCTTTGTCAACTTAATCTGCTTCCTTTGAAAAAGTTCAATGAAAACAATATTATGGCTAGAAGGAGTCAGTTCGCATTCCAAATCATACATACTTAACGACAAGTGAGTGCATCACTTTCGTAAGGAACATGCATGCACACATACAGAACCGTTACACACAAATTTTGTTGCAGGGAGACCGAGCATGATTAGTTTGTCCAGTATGGAATACATGAATAGGTCTCCAACATTGTGAGAGTTTGATGTGCAAATGCCATTCAGTTTCTTACGAAACATTGACTATGGTAATAAATGTTGTTAGGCATATGCATGAGCACCAGTCTGAGGTTTTTGGGGAGAGTCGTCAATGCCAGATCATGGGTTCCGATGATGCCCGTCGATCAAGACAAAATCACCACCTTCCAGAACAGCGAAAAAAACTCACCAACGTCAGCATGACCTTTCTTTTCGGCAATTTGTCGAAGAAACCTGTTGAAACCAGCAGTCACCAAATGAAGCGTCCGGAGCATAACCAACCTATGTCGAATTTGAGACCTTTTTTTGTTTTTTCGTGCGTATTTTGCCTCATTTTTGGCATGTGACCTACAAATGAACTTCAAAACATCATTCAGAAATTTGTATGCTGGTTTTTCCGTCGTTTTAGAGAAAAAAAACGTATATAAAAAAATGAGATTTACTAAACTAAACTACCTGAAGAAAGATGAGTTCTGGCCCTTTAGTGATTTCACCGTACCTCCGAGCGTAGTTCCTTCCAAAACTGTATGAAACGTACTCCAAAACGAGTCCATTACAGGGGCGGATCCAGGATTTTTTTATGGGGGGTGGCTACGGGTATATGCCTAAGTCTATAATTGTTTTTTTTTTTTAATTGTTGCAACTAAAAAGAAAACTGTTAAAACCGATGCAGGGATTTTATTAAGGTCCATTTAGATTTTGAACAGTAGGGCAATGATTTTGAGCAGGTGGACACATGATTGGAAGGGCTGAAGGGGTCCGGGGGCATGCCATGTATTTTGTTTGTTCAATCAACTGAATACAGATATCTGTAATCATGGACATCAAGTTATCAAGTTGAGTACAAAAATATTGTTTAATCGTCCGTTCTGACCTTTTTCCGGTCGCAACGTGGAACTTGTTTGCAACTCAGTGACATCATGCAGAACATAATGCAGAGCACTAAGCTGGCAATGCATTGTGGGGCGATTTCAGTTGTTTGTCACGTTTCTTCTGTACAGGGAGCAACGGGAGGTAAATAAGCAATAACCTCGTTGTTTGTTTTAGTTGAAATATGCTTTATTTTTTAGAACACACATCAAAAAGGCCAAGTTGGTAAATTATTTAACTTGTTGGTGACAAAAATAACGTTTAGATGCTCAAAGCGGCCGGGCAAAATTGTGTTCACAGCCGGTCAATTTGCCCGGTGCCTGACTGCCTGGCCCTTAATGAAACCCCTGCCGATGGTCTAAAGGGGGGTGGCTAGCCACCCAATCCACCCCCCTGGATCCGCCCCTGCATTAAAAGCAGATTGGCCGTGAGACTATGCGACCCCAATACTCTTGACCAGTGCCAACAACCTGAACAAAAATACCGCTATTTACGCGCGCCTGGCTCGCTTATCGATCGCGAGCTCGCTACGGTTAACACATCGTCCGTAGCGTGTGTATAAGTCAACATGTTTGAGGCCCGTCCGGTGATGGAAGGACATCATTGAGTCCGGAAATCCTTAAGTCTCTAGCACCTCTCAAAGAAACGAGTCCTGTTTCTTGTCCCACCTTGTGTCTAAATCGCTATTTTGCGCTCGAGATGAAAATAGACGTTGGTGAATAAGACTAGCCGGCCGGAAAGTCTGGAATCACTTCGGATCAGAAAAGGGGCAGCGTTGTTTGTTGTGGGCCATTTCCCATCCCGTGCTGTAGTCGAAATGCCCGATATCCGAAGTGCTTCGAGACTTATAACATTTTCCGTATTTGTTTGGGTGCACATTTCGTGCTCGATGTCGCCATTGATATCCCGACATTCTTTGCGACACCTTTGCTGACTATTGGTGATAAAAATGAAGCGATTTTTGGGATAAATTTTTCTTGAGCGGGATTCAACAGAAAGACAGAGTTTATTTAATTTCTTTTTGCATATATTTCTCTAAAACGACGGGAAAAAAACAGCATAAAAAAATTCTGAACAATGTTTTGCAATTAATTTGTAGGTCACATGCCAAAAATGAGGCAAAATGAGCACGAAAAAAAAAAAATTCGACATAGGTTGGATATTCTCCGACGTCTTCAAATGCAGAAAGGTTCATTGGCGCTGACAAGGCTCAAGATCTTCCATTCTGGGCCACGCATTGCACGTGGACTGAGTGTGATATTTTGCAAGTCTCTCCAAGCTTGCAAATTGTTTCCAATATTGTTTCGTAAGCGCCTTATACTCAAACTTGTGAAGGATTGCAGATGTTCAAAAAAAAACGTATGTCATGCCATTGTACAATGAAATGCCTTCAGTGGTCCGAAATCTCTCTCAAAAGGATATATTGGCTCTTCGACCTATGTTCATCTCGGAGAATAGTCTGCACAACATTGCTGGCTATAGACAGAAGGTGGAATGTTTCGCTTGACGTGTAGTGAAGTCTCCGTAGCAGACAAAATAGCGGCACTACCTCGTGATTCATGTGTAAAATGCCAATCAGCATACAATTATTATCTGGCTAACCACGAGAGTGCGTATGTTGCAGATAAAATCCGATCTCGGGTAAGATCAGTATTCAATCTAGGTTAAATGTGTACCCAGTATTCAATCTAGATGTAAGCTAACCCCTACCCCAGTACAAAGCTAACTCTAACGCAATGCTAAACCTAGCTAACTCTAGGCGTGAAACTGCCTATAACCTAAGAGACTCTGAGAATAAGCTTAATGTTCCATTGCCGCGCACAAACTATTATAAGAATAGCTTTAGCCATAGTGGCGCCACACTTTGAAACAGTCTTCCTCGTGATATAAGACAAGCAGAGTCCCTTGGGTTATTTAAGCGTTTAATTAAAGAAGTACGTTGAGGCACAGCATTCGTGGAAAGCAGCTTCAGTTAGGTTTAGGTTTTAAGTATAGTTTTTATAATAGTATCTTATCTATCCAATTGCATGTTGATACCGATATATTTTAAATGTTTTTTTTATTATTATTATTATAGCTGATGAATTGTCCGTGGATAAATAAAGATTATCTATCTATCTAGCACAAAGCTAACCATCACACCACTGGCTACATGTATCTTTGTGCTAAGGTTGATGGTTAGCTTTGTGTTAGGGTTGGGGTAGTTTACCTAGATTGAATACTGGGTACACATTTAACCTATATTGAACACTGATCTAACCTGATAACAAATTTTACCTACAACACCTACGCTTCATTCATAGCGGAGAGAATCGACCTTATCATTGTCGACTCCTTTCAATTTGTATGATGGCAATAGTAGTAGTTACTATAGCTAATCCATTAGGTTCCGAGTGGAACAAAGGGCGTCGACAGTGCTGTGCCAGCAGACTCTATTTGTAGCTGTTTTCTTTGCAGTGTGCCAGATGATGTTGGCTTCATGGAGCTCCTCTTCTACTGATCTCCTCCAGGTTTTCACTGGCCTTCCCACCTTTCTTTTGCTCTGCAGATTCCATTCCAAGACCTGCCTGGTCGTGTCAGATTTTGGCTTCCGTAAAGTGTGGCCGATCCAATTCCATTTGCCCCTGGCGATCTCTGTTAGGATGCATTCTTGCTCTGTTCTTGGCCAAAGTTCCCTATTGCTGTCCTGTTCAATAGAACACAAGTAGCAAACCTGATATTTGATATACATGGCATTCCTTCTTCTGCAAGGATCCAATGGAACACAATAGGCCAACGTAACATGTCATGTCCATAGTATTCCTTCTTCGCTTCGATAGTAATGGAACGCGATAAAGCAATAAAGTGAAAAAATTCTTTATATTTTGTAACTGTTAATTTTTACACTCCATCATACTTAACTTTGCAAGGAGGCGTGCCTGTCATTTGAATTGGCGCTCTCTTATTGGCTAACTGGTGAAAAAGATTGTTGGGAGTCGCACTGTAAATGTCAATTTGCTATCTGATGGAAGTAATGTTATTGTGGAAAGTAACAGCCACCTGAAAGTTGCTGCTATTCAAAAGTTGCAGCCCCTTTTGGCTGTTAATTCCAAAAAAAGGAACAGACGTTAATTTTGGAATTCTACGGTTTAAAAATTACAAAACCTATATTTTATTTTATTTTTGTGTCTGCCCTGGGACCCGGAGGAATGCTGTGCTGTAACCTGATCCCACTACATACTTCATATGAGATTCTGAGGTTGCTCGTAAGGTTTCTCTGATTCGTTTACACACATTGTACTATATGAAGTACATTGGGATGTTAAGCGTGAACTGTCGAAATAAGGTATGTGCCCTGGCAAAATTTATGCTCTCCGAATGCCTTGCAAAAATTCCTGGTTAAATGTCATGCCATGAAATATACAAATACAAACTTTTGGGTCAATATCTCTAATCGTTCAAAAGATATGGGCATTTGAAAATGGACCTTTTTGAGCATTCTGATTAGTCCAATAGGGTCACATGACTGATTGGTGGGAAATTCAAAATGTATTTTCTTTATCAATTTATAGAGTTCAAGTGGGTCATGCTAGGAAATTCAACCAAAAAGGAATTGAGTTAGAGAAGTCACCAAATTCATATGACAGAATTTTGGTCATTCTGACCAAATTTTGAGGAAGTTTGACAGTTGTCAATCAGAGAGAAATTTCAAATAAAGAAATTATTACAAACACAAGAAATTATTACAAACACAAGTTCAAATCAGAATGCTCGAAAAGGTGAAAAAGGTACATTTTCAAATGCCCATATCTTTTGAACGATTACAGATATTGACCCAGAAGTGTGGATTTGTATAATAAGCTGAATGGCTATTGTTCTTTTATAAGTCATATACAATAATTTATTCGCAGCGAAACTGTATGAACATTTATAATGGCTCGCCTGGAGGGTTGTCCAATACTCGGACAAATTTATGCATAGCATTGTATTGTATTATATGACCATAAAAATAGTTTAACAATACATTCTAGAATGGCACAATACAGTACAATGCTATGCATAAATTTTCAGAGTATTGGACAATTATGCTCGCCTGCGGCTTGCCATTTTAAAATGTTCATACACTTCTGCCGCATGTGTTATCTATTACTTACAGTACAACATTGTACAATATATTACAATATGTTGATATGTTATCCCACCGACGAGTGGACAGTGTGTCTCCGCGACCTTTCTGGCCAATACTGTTCAACATTCTACGATCAAGTTTTATATGCGGCTGTTCACTCATTGCATATCAGGGCCTTCCTGATTCTCTCGTTGATTGCTTACGGTTGTAGTGGGTGCTTAGAAGAATTAAGGTTACAGTGTACCTTCGGGGGTGTCTCCAGTATAACAGCCCTAGCGTCTTAAGATTACACTTAATATACCTAAACCCAGATATCAAATTAAAGCTTATAGAGCTGGCTATCTAAATATGGAAACCATTTGGTAATAAAATGAATTGTCGAATTTTTTACGACATCTAAATTCGACCGTCCGAATCAGCTTTAAAACGCTATAACTCAAAGCGATTATTGTATTTTGCTAATTTGATTTGTTCTCGGGTTTTCGGACACGAAGCGCTAAAAAAAACGTGTCGGCGATTTCCCATATTCAATTGCAGTGAAAAGTTACAGAATATTTTCGAAAAAGGGAGAAAAAAAATTGGAGCGATCGCACGGAAATGGCTCTTGACGAAAAAGTTTTCGGAAATAAGAAATTCGCCGACACGTTTGTGTTGATTATATATTAGCCTAGCTTCTGTCTAAATTTGAGGAAAATCGAACGAATTCCCTTTGAGTTGTAGCTCTTTAAAGTGTCCCCTACAAGCGAAAAATTAACTTTGAGAAAACAGCGCTTAGAAAAACATATCGCTATATAAACAAACTCCGCCCACAAAAGTTATACCGTCATTTCGCCGTCAATTTTCACTATTTTTCGATAATTTTTTTTGGGATGAAAGTTCATTCTGTAAACTTTATTTTGACGCCAAAAAAATAAATTCAATAAATTTTTGATCTGAAGGTACACTGTAACCTTAAGAGAACTCTAGGTGATGCTTCTTTGTTATGCTTACCAGTTAGGGACGACATCATGGTGGTGATTTTTCAAGCGTTGGATTTGAGCCTTCTGGACCACGGTATGTTTCAGGCAGCGTGTAACTTAGCTTATTTTGGTTTCCTGCGCTCTGCTGAGTTTACCGTCCCGAATCTTGCTTGTTTCTCACCTGCTATCCATCTGGGTGTGGCCAATATCGCAGTCAATTTGGATAGGTCTCCTTCATGTCTGCGGATCAAGATTATAAGGCATCTAAAACAGATCCATTCTGCAAGGGTTTTGTGCACATAGGCAAGGGCAAGTATCCTCTTTGTGCAATCCATTCTCTGCTGACTGATTTGTCGTGTAGGGGAGATGCACCTGGCCCCTTGTTTCTGTTCCGTCATCGTGGTTATGTTGTGGTGCAGTTTTATCCTTGGTGCAAATTTTATTTTCCTTTGTTTAAAACTCATTATCATACATTACCATACCCAAAAATAATAGAAAATAAAATTTGCACCAAGGACAAAATTGCACCACAACAGTTACGTGGCATCCTATTGTCAGCTCGCATCCAAGGCAATTTTTCCAGCCACAGTTTTCACATTGGAGCGGCAACAGTAGCTGAGAGGAACGGCATCCTGGACCATCTGATCCAAGCTCTGGAGTGTTGGACGAGCACGGCCTACTTATCGTACATTCACACTCCTGCTGACTCGTTATCGCGGCTTTCTAAGTAGCTCTCGTCTTCAGCTGCTCAATTATCATTAGGTGGGATCTATCGGAATCTGCAGTGACTGTTGGGACTTTGTGTGACCTATGATGGATTTGGCTGATATTTTACTTATTAACGTGTGGATGCTGTCAGTCCATTCTCCATGGTGCGTCATTTCATGTAACGTATGTGAGGATGTGTTGGGTCACGATGGAAGTTCTGCTCCATGAAATAGCTGGTCGATGCTCTTAACTTCGCTGGGCTTTACCTTAGTGCTTGGTGATGGCTCATTCCGTGTCGAGGCTGTCAGGCAAGGTCCAATTCTGTTGTGCCTTGTCTGGGCTCCTGTGAGGTACTTAGCCTTAGCGTCTAGTTGTTGCAGTGTCGGTTATGTCCCTTTTGGTTTGGTATGTACCTGTTTTTTTGTTTTTGTTTGTTTGTGTGTTGTTTTTTCTCTGGCGTGGGAACTGGTGCTTGGAAGGTTTAGGGGTCTTGGTTTCTCGTCCACCCTACGCGCTTGGCACAGGTTGCTCATGGCTCCACCATCCTTTCAGGCACCATCCCCAATCTCATCTATTGTTGATGTGTTTAAATGTGGCTAAATATAATTTAGGCTAAGTTAAACGCGAAACAATGCTGGCCAGGCCGGGGACTTTGTACAGGCAGGCCCTTGTGGTTTACAGTTCGGCTTCAGATGCCAATTTATTCTCCATAACCCTAGCAGTTCTCACTGAAGTTACTCCCGGCCTGCCTCCTCCCTCTTTTCATGTTAAGTATGTGGTAAGTATCTTTGTTTCCACTGTTTATCAGTGTGATGGTGCCTGGTGGTTGGTGGTTGCCGCTCACAGGGTTGTCATGGATATCCTACACGCTTGGCTCAGATTGCTTATTATTAACCCAATTTGGAGCAATTCCATAAATCAAAAGCATTTTATGCCTAGCATCAGCTTAGTCAGCATCAAGTAATAAAATTGGACAGCATTTTGTAGCAAGTTAAAAAATAGCTTTACTGAAGCAAATCTTCAAGCGCCATGACAATTCCCCAACCCTTAATATATAGATCCTAAAACAACTTGTACTCTCACAACCAGACGATGTGGACATGTTTTTAAAGACTGCTGCTTCACATTTTCTCAAGTTGCAATTCATTTCCATTCAGGCCATCTGCACTTAAAGACACTTAATTTATTATAGTTTTAGTGCAACAGTGGAATGTTATTGTTAACAGAACTTGTCCATTAATTTTAGGTTACCATCAATACGTTTTTCGGCTTGTCAAAGTGATTCTAAAATAGCCACTGTTTCTTACCATTTCAGAGCATGTTTCCACCAACAGAGGAGGGATTTATTGTGAGACTGATTACAGATGGCTAGGTGGCAGTGACAACAACTGGAAGCTATTTTAAGGACCTGTTAGCATTGTAATATTGCATTGTAAAGTTATGTGACATTGAAAGTATGGTACCAAAGAATTTTGAAAATAACGCCCCTTCTAAACTAATGTTAATTCTGAATTTTATAGTGCAACGCACCTTATCGTGAGCACACAACAAACATGATATCACCAGCTAATTCTTATAATCATTGTTCAAACTGCAGATATGTGTAAAGCAATAAAGTGAGTAAAAATCTTTGTATTTTATGACTACATGTATTAATTTTTGCACTCCTGTAATAAACACGAAGCAACAAGATAACATTCCATCGTACTTAACTTTGCAAGGAGGCGTGCCTGTCAATTGAATTCACGCTCTCTGATTGGCTAACTTGTGAAAAAGTTTGTTGGGTGCTCGTGGTAAGTCGTGTCGCACTGTAAATGTCAATTTCCTACCTGCTGGAAGTAATGATATTGTGGAAATTAACAGCCACCCGAAAGTAGCTGCTACTCGAAATTTGCAGCCCCTTTTGGCTGTTAAGTAATGATCCGCATAAGAAGGATAGCGCTGAACGGCAATGGAATGTCAAACACGATGGAATGTCAAGATTTTTCATTGTTACAACTGGTGATCTCATTGGCCTAGACTCAAAAACCGCTAAAAAGTTAAGGTTCAAGGTGCATTTTGTCTAATTTTTTTAAGGTTTCAAGTAATTTGAGACCCAATCGCACAACATACAATTTTTAAAAGAAATTGTATTTGGGGAACTTCATCAAAGAAGCCGGCAAAATTATTAGCTATTGTCTTCTGCTATTCTGATTGGTTAAGCACGAACATTTCCTAAAATTTATTGGACGCAAATGGATTTTCTTTATTTTTATAATGAAATATAATCATTAACCATCAGCTCCTCCTCTATTCTTAAAATCAAAGATATTCTATATGGGAAAGAGCTAATGCCGCAGAACAATGAAGTTTGCTATCGTTCTTATGTGGAACAATGCTTAATTCCAAAAGAGAGGGAGGGGCGTTGATTTCGGAATTCTACCGTTTAAAGACGGTCTTTAAAAATTAGGAAAACTATATTTTAAATATTTTATTGTGTCTACCTTGGGACCCGGGGTGATGCTATGCTGTAACCTGATCTTACTAAATACTTCATATAAGATGAGTTTTGTGGTTGCTCGTAAGGTTTCTCTGATTGGTTCACACGCATTGTACTATATGAAGTTGTCGAATAAGTGACGTAAGTGCTATATCATGAATGTCGATTATCTATTGACTACGCTGGAACATCCCCCTCTCCCTCCGGCTGTGGGAGAAGGGCGGAGGAAAGACCCTTTCCCCTCCCATCCCCCTCTCCCTCAAGGAATTTAGCCGTGTTTTGTTCAAGGTTTGGTTATGTATCACGTCATTAATGTTTTCTTTTGGTTTCTCATGTTATCTGTAGGTGGTTGGATTGTAATGGTGTCGGAAATATAACAGCACTAACAAGTGATCCACTAGTTGTCCATGGAGTGCTAATGCGATTTGTTTGTCATTACCGCCCTTTAGTCGTGGATTTTGACCCTACCCTGTTAATACGGCCAATTTATTTTGGCCCATCAGTGACTGTATTAATGGGGTTCCACTGTACTTCAGGTACTACGGGTAATACTGGTACTACAAGTAGTACATGTACTGGGGGTACTACACGTATTACAGGCACTATACAACTATATGGACATGATAGTCTATAGGAGGTGCTATGTTCGTGACGGTTGTTATAGACCTATTATCAGTCTTTGTCCTAATGACCTAACTACGTATTTTCGGCAACTACACATGCATTGCAACAACATTGCAACATTCTTACCACAACGCGATCACTTGAGTCCGTGGATAAAATCCTAAAGTGTGACCATTTAACTGAAAGCGACTGACAAATTTGGGCTCATCCTCGGTGTAAGAAACTGTCAAATTCACGAGTGACGTAAAACAAAGAACACAAAAGGCATAAAACAATAGAGTCAACTGGGAATGCAATACTACAAAGGTGAAAAACAAAGGAAAAAGTCACAGGTTCTTACACCGAGGTAAACCCCAAATTTGTATGAAGGTGTACTTAGCTGCGCTTCTTTATTGAAGTGGACGCCTTGAGTTGAACAAAGGTTCAACTCTGCTCCACCTCTGATGGATCTAAATAAACAAAGCAGTAAACCTCAATCAATCAATGTTATGAATTCCTTTTACCTGGCAAAATGTAAGATACTTAGCACTTTTAACTTGAACCGGCTTTGAAATTTGGCCACGATTTCTGTTAATCGTTAATCCCTTTCAACATCAATGCATCTGCTAATAAGTTAGTCAAAATCGTTCCGAGACTGACTTGCTATCAGTTGCATGTTAAAAAAAAATTTGAACCAAAAGCGAGTTTTGGGCTTTCCCTGTGCACCTTTTCTATTTCAACATGGCCGTGCAATAACAAAAACAGATAACATGGCGAAAATCAAGTTACATCTCAAGTCAGTCAAAATAATTACGCCGTCATACCTGCGCCGATGGACTCCGTTTGGACTGTTTGGACTTCTGGTTTCATTTCACAACTGGAATCTAGTGGAGTGTATTGGACATGGATGTAATTTTCACATAATCAGAATAAATCTCCGGCACGCACGAACAAACGTAATGAAAAAAGGTTACATGAAACGATTTTTCTTTGCTCTCAGTACTCTTAATCAACATTGTGTCACAAAACCACAGACCGAAGCTGTAAGTATCGTTTCACTTTGTAACGGTCCAAACTGACGTGAATCCGCGATGGCGGAAATTATTGCAACGGGAATATTCAACACCGCATTGTCGCTGCTATCAATACTATCAATGCTATCAATGTGAACATAAAAGGAAGTCGAAAAGACATTTGAAGGAAGAACAAACCTGATCTTTTCCAAAACGATACAGATCAGGAAGACGACAAGCCAGCGATTTGAATCTGACCTTCACAGCACCACGTTCAGATCAACAACTAAGATCAAATAATACTATGGGCGTACCTCGTTGCTTTTATACCTGGCGATCAAAATTTATTTAGTAGTTCAGTCATGAAACATTCCTGAAGCAATTATAAAGGAGTAATTGACCAGAATGACACTGCCTTTACAAATTGTTGCTGGGCCTTATGTCAAAGGAAAGTGCCATTTCATGAGTATTCAAAGTGAAGCGCATGATTTACACTTGGCATTTAAAGTTAAGCACCCTGAAGTGTGCAATCTTATAACTAAAAGTTGGGTGGATAATTACAGTGCCACGCAGCTCTTTACAACCTCTAATTTCATTGGACCTGGGTATCACGCAGCTCCATTGTTTTCAGGGCTAGGATCCATTGTTGTGTTGTTTGTTCTATTGTTTTCTAAGCAAATCAGAGAAGACCTTGTTAAGAGCCGCGTACTGATAATTAAGTGCGTGACTCGATTTTGTTTTTTTTAAGGGTTTGTTAGCTGTCTTTTGACTTTTATTTACCCATGTTTAATAAACCCAAATAAACGCTTTCAATGAGTACAGTTATCTGCGGTTCTTTATGAAAATGACACTGAGAGCTAAGTTGAGCTCTATCTAGAGGGTTTAAAGTGCATATGATCATGATGTAAAAAAAGAATTTCCATGGTTTGATAGTGCTTTACTTTCTTTATCTAAATTTGTGGGTTTCATCGAAAAGATCCTTCCCATTGTGAAATTATTCGGCTTGAGAGTTTTGAATTTTCCGCCAGAAAGTGTCTCTATCGAGCGCGCGGCCAAAGCTATTGTATTACAAGGCTGTGACGTAGAAAATACTTCAACTCACGAGTATCATGGCGGCAAAGGAGAAGTCTTCGACCTCAGCGACTTTCTGTCTGTCTGACAGAGACTCTGTAGAAGACATAATTTCATCACAGTCTGACATTCTTTTGTGAAGAAATGGAACAAAACACACTGTGAGCATACAAAAGAACGAATCTAAAGTATTTTCTACGTCCTCACACAATGGATATCGACAACTCGTTCCCAGTCTCCGGGACACTGATTTCTGCAAATTGTGCTACTTTGGACGGCAAAAAAGACGCCTTAAATTTTTTTCTGACAAATTTCTTTTATTGTTTGAAATAAAGACATAATAGCCTCCAAAAAAAGACAAAATAAAAGATTATTTCATATGCACTTTAAGGAGTGGAAGATTACAGTTACATTGCTTTCTAGATCGGTAAGAACTGGAAAAAATGGCCGTTGTTGAGTTTATTTATGTTGTTGCCGTATTAAAATAAAGTATATGTATGTACAGGGTGTAACAAAAGTCTTTGACCATTTTGATTTTGCTTCAAATTCGATTAGAATCGGTTAATTTAGAATTAAAGAAATTGATCTCATCGCAAATTGTCTGGTTGATTCAATTTTCAATTTATCCTTTTTCTTGACCCAAAAAGCTTGGTCAGCGGTATTCTTGGTTTCCAAAATGACTACCACCACTCGTACGTTGTCAAGTCGTGAAAATTGTGCCAAAATTCTGAAAATTCAAGAGATAACAGAGTTAGTAAAGAAGGCTGGCGAGTACCTGCACTTGCAAAAAGGTTTAAACACAGCCAAGGATGGGTAAAATATTGGATTTCCCGAAGAGAGAGAAAGTACTTACGGCAGACCTGGGAATGGACGGCCTAGCAAGCTCAAGTATGCCAATGTGACGAAATAACTGCAGAAAGCAAAATATAAGCGAGGGAATTCAACACGTACAATAGCTAGAATGCTTTCCGAGAGTGGAATACATGTTTCCCACCACACAGTGGCCAGATCTCTAAAGGCAAGGGGATGGAAGCCATTGAGAAGGAAGAGGAAACCACAGCTCACCAAACGACAAAGAGAAAAGCGCCTCCAGTTTGCCAAAGATCACAAAAATCTGACAGAAAAGGACTGGGAGAGGTTTATCTTTTCAAATTCTCCAAATGATGTAGTGTGTGGTTCTAGAGAATCCCAAGTGCCAGAAGCACCTCAAGTAAAGAACAGCGCTTACGTCATTTTTTGGGGAGGCATGTCTGCAAGAGCTCTCACACGACTACACTTTGTGCCGCCTGGACTGAAAACTGTGTCAGCCAACACTATACTTGTAAAAATTCTCAAGCATTGCCTAAATCATCGCCGAACTACAGGCAGTGTCACGGATGGTGGAGAATGTTAGAAGCTGGCGCCCCAGCCCACACGGAAAAGCTGGCCCAAGAATCAGTGCAGTGACAACTTGCCATTTTTCTTAAGGAAAGAGGAGTGGTCGGGCAATTCAGCAGACCTGAATCCCTTCGAGAATCTGTGGTCAATTCTTAAAGTAGAGGCCTACAAAAGTCAAGAACCTACTACGATGAAGGCTTTGAAGCGCAAATTGCAGAACGCCTGGAACAACGTTAGTCAAGAAACTCTTGAAAGCTTGTTACATTCAATGCCTAAGAGAATAAACGCAGTACCAAATGAAAGAGAAGGATATTCGGAAAATTGAGTTAAACTTTGATGAGAATCATCTATGATTATAAAATGTTGTGACCTTTTACTTTTCGTCAAAGACTTTCGTTACACCCTGAATGTATTCATTCAGGGGCAAACCACAGTTGATGGTTTGGTTTAAAGTAAACAAGAGGCAACGCCCTTTATTCTGGTTTGACAGGCAGTGGCTGCGCATTAGAAAAAGGAAAACTAGTGTCAATTTTTGAGACGAGCTGCATGTCCCCTTTAAATCTTTAAATAATTAGTTTCGGAAGAAACATCTAGAAGTTTCTATAATCTTGAAGGAATTTCCAAATTCCAATTCGAGCCGGAATTCGAGAAACTGTTAAGTGTTACCCTTGTTAAACAAAGTCGATTTATTTTATTTATTTTTTATTTAAGGAACACCACATGTAAAATAAATTTCATGTTTTGTAGTTTAAACGAGTTAAAAAGGTATAACTCTTTGTTATCATAAACCATAATCAAGTTTCTATGAAAATCACATTATCTTTCTTATGTTTCATATTTGGACATGGCGTGAGTAGTTAAGGGTGGCTACCGGGGGAATAGTCAAATTTCCCTAACCACGCCCAATAGGGGATTTTGACTAGAATTTTTTTTATATAGGGGATTTTGACTAGAATTATTTTTCAATTTTTTTTCAAATTTTTTCAAATTTTTTTTTGAAGTTTTTTTTGAATTTTTGATTTATATAGGTGATTTTGAGTATCGAATTTTTTCAAAAAATTTTTTGATTTTTTTCAAAATTTTTTTCAAATTTTTTTTTTGGGGAAGTGGTCAAATTTCCCTGTGTACGATCCTCCTGGGGAATGAATTGGGGAAGTAGTCAAAATCCCCAATATGAAAGAAGAAGCCCACACAAGGGTGAAAGTTCAATAACATGTTTAATGAAAATCATCAACAAGAAAAAATTTCAAGGATTAACGCTTTCTTCTTTTCTTGAGTAACTTTCCGATCGGGGTTTGAGCAAAATTTATCTGGATGTTATGGTGATAAAAGCGCTTATCATCGAGCGCTGAATAATTCTTTTAACAGAACATAATACAAGCAATCACTTGGTAATTAGACCGCATGAAAACCTTCAGGGCAAAAAATTCAAAGTCAGACATTTTCCGCGAAGACGTGTCGTAAATCGGGTTCTCTTTCTCTTTCGATTCCATCGCATGTTAGAACGAAAATCATCTTGGCTCGCCTCCGGGACATTCCGTGAATGAAAAAAGAAAAAAAAATAGTTTGAATTCAATACTCGCAGAAAACTCGTTTGAAAGAAGAAACGTGAAAGTATTTTAAACAAATCAAATTTTCCTCGCATGACGAATCGAGCAAAGACAAACAAACAAACTACGAACCTGCGGAAAGATTTTGCAGTAAAAAAATCCCTTTCTTTTGCCGAAAAGGTTGTCCTTTTTCCAAAGCCACCTCTTAAACCTTCCACGAGGAGAGTTGTCTGATTTTTTAGCGAGGAACTATCTTTGTTTTCACGCCGTGAAAAAATCTTTCTTGTCTTTCTCAGAACAGCGTTTTCCTGGAAAAACCCGGCTTACGCCATCACTTGGCTCCAGACCACGCGCGAACCACCAGCGGGACCTGGCTCGACGATAAAAGAGTTTAAATTGAAATCGTCTCGTCCCAAGTGTTTGCGATAATCTTGCACCCATTACTGTTTTCTTCTGCCGAGCAGCTCGTCTGGCTTTGCGTTGTAAGCGAATGAGAGAAGAATGAAAAAAGAACAAAGCGCGAGCCTTTATAAAGGGAAAAAAAGCTGACGCCACCCCTCAGGCTACGAGGAAGCCCTTCGCTGACGTCTCTTGTCTTTGAAGGGCAATTTGTTTTGTCAACCAAGCGTTTCCAGAAAATGAGAGTGCTTTTTGTTTTGTGTTTTTCTTGCTTGTTTTTCGTTTTCTTGTGACCTTGGCGAGAGTCTACACTACCAGTGGGCCTTTTCTCGTTACTTGTGGCCACAAAGGAGTCTTGCCTTGTTTGATTTGGTTCATCAGACAATGAACCACGCAGATTGTTTTTTTTTTCATTGCGTTTTTGACTTTTTTTTTGATGAATTCTTATTCAAAAAACCGGTTCGCTGACGCCATTTCTTCATTATAAAAATCGCTCCCCAAGTTCATTTTCACTCATTCTCCAGCTGAAGAACAAGAAGAAGAAAAGAAGAAGATGCCGAAGAAGATGCCATTTGAAGAAAAAGTTTACGTAGCCCCGAAGCGGAAATCCACCAAACCTGCGAAAGTTCCTGCGGGAAAGAAAAGAAAGAAAGAAAATGTTAAAGATATCATTAACAAAGCTAAAGATGTCGTAGAGTACATCACAATTGAAGCAGAAGGAAGAGCAAATGAAGCACCATTGGCATCAATAGCCCCGTTTATACCTGACGCTCACACAGAAGTGAATGAACCTCTTATTCAAGATGTGGATCTAAACGTGGAACAACAAAATGCTGTCAATGCAATTGTTGACAGCATTGGTCACATCACCCAGATGCAAATTGAGGATGCAGCTTCCAACAAGAACATTTTTTTATTCTGCCCCTTTCATCTTGGACATTTGGAACAGAGAGTCAGCTCCCCAAACGGGTTTTGTTATCTGAAATGCCCTTATCAAGATTGTTGTGTGATCTGCGCAAAAGACAAGGCAGAGCTTTACATGCAAACTGTTCACGCTCAGTTGAATAGGGACATTAAGGAAAACTGGAAGCCTTTGCGTTGTTTCTGCAATGAAGTCTTGACCCTGAAGCAAAGCAATTCTGAGAAGAATCCAGGTCGAATCTATCTTGCTTGCAGAAAGAGAGAGTGTAAATACTTCCAATGGGGTGATCTCCCTTTGAACGAGAAAAACGGAGACCATCATTTTAACCTTGATCCCTTTCCTCTCCCCATGAAAGAGTATGCAGGCAAAACCTTGATCAGAGATGCATGCTGCGCTTCAAACAAGAAGAGCAAAAGAAACCCGCAGAGCAGACGGAATCAGCGAGAGTGATCCAAGAAGCCTTTCCAAACACTTTTGGCTCTAGTCAGCCAAGTCACCCAAAATGTACTACTCTTTTTTTTAAAAAAAAAAACGTTTGAAAAAACTTATCATTATTGCTATAAAAGGTTTTAATTTTTTGAATAAAAATGAAACTGGGCAAAAAGGTTGTTTGATCTCTTGTGGAATTGGGGTCGATGGCGAGTCATGCCGTGGGTATGTTCCTCTTTGTATAGACGCTATAAAGAAGGGTTGAAACCTATTCCAATAGAAGATGTTCCACTGACAAACAATTGTTGTCGAAATACAATGATTCCAAAGCTATAGGCAGTTTAAGAGGAGTGGCACGATTTGCATCCTCCCAGGGAATTCCGCTGGGTCGAGCCAAACGATTGTTACAACAACATCCGCAAGAATTTAAACATGTTTGATGTCCACCATGTTTTGTAATCCCACGCCACTTTGAAAACCAAGACTAAGACAACAGAGGTTTCATTCACATTGCACCAACGTTTTACTCAATAAAAAAAGTAAAGAGAAGAAAACATGGCTGCGATTGACAACAATGGCAAAAAAAAAAAAAACATTGATCAAACGGTTTTTTTTTTTCATTGAGCTTGAGGCTCGTGGGTCGTTTGTCCTCTCATGCAAACTTCGACGACCGTCAGTTTTTTTTATGGATCTAATCCCAAGTCCTTGCACGAGGAGCTGTCATCGCTGTCCACCTCATCTGTCCAATTATGACCTAATTTCAGGCGCTGCCAGTCAAACACTTCATCGATGTTGACGTGCGTCAATCCTAATAGTTCATAGGTAAAGAACAGATCTTGACGTCGGAAGGATAAAATTTCTTCCAAAATGCGTACGGTGACCACATCGGTTGACAACATGTTGCGCACAAATTGACAGTTTTCAGGGGTCCAGATCGGGTGTACGATACCATTTTCATGCAGCTGATGCACCCATTCGTCGTACACATCTGGAAAAGTGACTTGTCGAAGAGCCCTACTAATGTTAGCTCGTAGATCGTGTAAGAACAACAAGGCTTCGGGTGACCAAATGGGGTTATCGGGCGGTTTCAATACCACATGATGTTGCATGCATTTTAATAATGCTACAATCCACCAACGCCGCCAAGGGCGAGCATTCAGACTCTGCGTAAACTCGCTCTGAGAGTCCACTACCCCTTGACTCGTGAAAGGAGAAGTCATGTTTGGTGTAAAAAAGACTAAACGTTATCCTTATATAGAAAGCGCGAACTGTCAGTCCCACCAAAATCTTCTATAAAAAAAAGAAACGACAAGGTATCAAAACAAATGGTAACACGTTAACAAAGAACACTTCAGTGCGCAACATTAAAAAAATGTCGAGAACGTCTGACGCCCAGATCGCTTTAAAAGATTGGTTGGGATGTGCCATTCTCTTTTTAGAAAGAGTCGACCCCCATTCTTTGTTGGACTTGAGCGATGATGCGTTACAAGAGCTAGAACCGGACATAGCGTTTGCGCAACTGGTGACCAGAAACAAAGAGAAGAACGAACCGTTTAGTTTGCTTCATTTGATGGCTTATTTAAGAGTTATGCGTCAATGTTTGTCCCTGGACGCTTACCGTGAACATCGTCGTTGGATATTTAAGCAACAACAAGCATACATACCTAGTTTTGGACGTTTTGTGGCTCAATTTACAGTGAGTCTGACCCGGCGATTGATCCCATTGGTGGTGCGCACCTGTTTGTTCCCCATCTAAAAAAAAAAATGAAGAAGGCCGAGCAGATGAGTCCTTTGGAAGACTTGTATTTGGATCTGGAGAGTCCTTACGCGTTGAGTGGAAATTTCAAGGAATTGACCAAGGTGGCCCGCGACACGTTGGACGTCTCACCCAGCCAGGCGCAAACGTATTTACAAGGAGAACCCACTTTCACGTTACACCGTCCTCGTCAGGTACGATTTCCACGCAGCAAGACGGTCGTGCCTCCGCAAGTGGATTATACCTGGCAGGCGGATCTTGTGGAAATGCAGGATGCCAAACTCATTGCCCAAAACAAACGCACCCGATACCTACTGACGGTCATCGATGTGTTGTCCAAATATGCATGGGTCATTGCCTTAAAAAGCAAGAAAGGCAAGGCCACGGCAGATGCCTTTCGTTATTTGTTGGAGAATTCAGGAGGACGTCAGCCCGTCAACTTGCAGACGGATCAAGGGAAAGAATTCTACAACCAACACATGAAGCAATTACTGGACGAGTATAACATTCACCACTATTCCACTCGAGGTGAACCCAAAGCTGCTGTGGTCGAACGTTTCAATCGCACTTTGAAGGAATGGATGTTCAAGTACATGACAGCTCGCAACACCCCCAAATATTTGGAGGTCTTACCCTTGTTGGTGGACAAGTACAACACGCGCATTCACAGCCGCACTCAAATGGCCCCGGCCGATGTCACTGACGACAATGCCTCGGTGGTCTGGAAGCGGTTGTTCAAACCCACCCCTGCCTTAGACCCTTACAAGTTTCGAGCGGGGGATTTTGTGCGCACCTCAAAACCCGTCAAGGGTAAAAAGAGTGCCTTTTCCAAGAGTTATCGGGGTAATTGGTCGCAAGACGTGTACACGGTGACCGATCGTCAACGGTCCTTGTACGATGGTGTGAATTATTATAAGTTGGACACTTGGAAAGGTGATAAAGTACCTGGACGATTTTATGAACCTCAACTGCAAAAAGTACGAGCTCTACCCAACCAATGGCGGGTGAGTAAAAAGCTTAAATACAAGGGACGCGGACCCACTCGTCAAGTGTTAGTTAACTGGCAAGGACTTGCTCCCGATTATCAAACGTGGATACCCGTCAAAGAGTTAAAAAAGTCCTCGTAAAAAAATGGCCAAACCCTGGGAAATGGACGATGATTTTTTGCTGTTTCTGAATAGTGGGGATGTGGGCACGGAACCCCTCGAACCCGGAGAGACCACCGTGCGCAGTGCGTTCTGACAAAGGTTGGAGATTCCATTGACGCTCACCGACCAGTGGCAAGTTGCCCTTTTGAAACTGTTGTACACCAATTCTTACGGGAACACTGTGTTGAAATCGTCGCAGGATTACCATGTGCGTGTGGGGAGCTCGGATGGATCGGTTCCCACTCGATCAATGGCGCTGACTTCGCACAAACACTTCACGCACGCGGCAGAATTGCTTGGCGATTTGGTGCAGAAGATGGGATGGTACGTGATACCCACCTTGTCGGGCGGTCAACATCATTACGGACAACTCCACATGGAATCTCCTGGCACCACGGACGAAAATTTTCCCACAAATCCCAAACTGGATCTGTTTCGTCCCGACCTGGTGCGTGAATTTTTGCAAAGGATCGAAAACACTTATCGCGTGAAACAAGTCGCACTCCCTACGCGCTTCAATCTGATCGAATATTACCTAGGATTCGCCCTCCTGAAACTCATGGGTTTAAGGAGGGATTACATCTGGTTAACTAGAGCTAGTCCATCCAGACCCAGGACGCATTATTCACTCCATCTGTGGGCGCAGGGTCAGTACAATCTAGGGGAATCGTTGGCTCTGTTGATGGGATTTTTGGAGCCCGATCCAGATCGGCCGGGCCAGACGCGCATTGTGGCTCACAACACCGTCTACGCGGACACGGGAGAAGGTACGCAAGCCGATTGGGTGGTTAGTCGTTTGGATACGCATCACTTTGGCATCGAGACGGAAGATTTTCTGTTGGGAGGCGTACGCATCAAACTCAACACTGCCGTCGAGCGGTTGCACTACACGTTTGGCAAAAGAGCCGTCTTTGACATGGGGGCTTGGGTGCGCGACCCGTCTCCCTTGTTACCCTACGCGCGACAATCCCCCGTGACGGTGGTCACTACGGAACCCGGCAAGTGGTTTCTGCAGGCCCGAGAAGGGGTCAACGTCGATTTCAAAAACGGTCTGGAGACAGTGATGGGTACCCCACAACTCAAAGCTCCTTCTCGGGTTAAGGGATTCGGGGCCTGGTTGGCTTTGCCCAGTTTGGAGACATCCCTGGCCCAAACAAACACCCACTTGTCTGACGTGGACCTCACGCGATGCAATACCGAAGTAGATGTGGTGGAATTTAGCCCCGTGGGCGACAGACAACGCCGATTGCTGGCCACTCTTCCCCTCTCACCTAGCAGCGATTACGGTCTCACGGTCGAATACGACCCGCAGCATTTGGATTTCAGACCGTTGGCAGGACCCACGCAAAATCTGAGCGAGTTGAGAGTGCATTTAAGAAACGCTGAAGGTTTGGGTATACCATTTTACACGGGTCTCACCGGTGTTTGGTTGTACTTTCGCAAAGGAGGAACGAAAAACACACAACCCTTGCAATCGGCCGGCATGAGTTTTGCTGGGGGACGTCGAGTGACTTTGGAAAGTGACGATCAGAAGGACCTCTTCCCGAACAACACCCCATCGCGTTTCAGGTTGAGATTACCCGAACAGTGGACCTTGGATGCCACATGGGAAGTGGCTCTGGTGCAATTGTTGATGCCTCACACGTTTCACAACGTTCAAGATCGCCAGATACAGTGTTCTGTCAACTACCCGTCCGGCAAACAAGATATTTTTTTGGCGGGCGGGCTCTACGTGACCTTGACGGATGTTGTGTTGGCCCTTCATCAAGCCATCGAAACGGAGACACCCGTTTCAGATGCTGGCACGACCGCTCGTGTCCAACTGCAGTTGGACGAGAAAGGATTTTACCAGTGGACCTTCCCCACGAATGATTTTTCGCTGTACTTACCCAGCTGGTTGGCTCGAGTTTTAGGATATCTTGATTGGGAATCGTGGACGGTCCCGTTTTACTACAAGTCCGACGTGCGTCATCCCACAGTGGAAATCACCAGCACGGACACCCAGACTGGGCGCCCGACCGAAGTGGAAATCACACGCTCGCATACCATGGCCTTACCGGCCGATCATCGCGTGTGGAGTTTTGTCTCCCCGAACTCTTTCCAGAACGTCTACGTGCATTGCAACGTGGCCGAACCCGTGTACGTGGGATCGCAGATGGCTAAAGTGGTCTTAATCCATGGCGTCAACCCTCAGAAGGGGGTCTTGGAGGACGTGCCCATTCCACACTTGATCTTTTCGCGATTGAGTCATTTCACTTTTCGAGACCTCGAAATCGATATAAGAGACAACTTAGGTCGTCCCATCCCATTTCAAGGAGGAAACGTCACAGCTGCTCTGTATTTCCGACAACGTAAATTGCCTTAAAAAAAAAGTGCCAATGCGTCGCACGTTTTTGAGATCGCAATGGATCCAAGTAGGTGGTGGTGATGGTTACAATCAAGGCCTGCCTTCGTATCAAGAAGGGGGTTTTTGGGGCACGCTGGCAGGTCCTGCAGTGAGTTATCTGGGTAATTTAGCGGCCAACGCGGGATACGAAACAGCCTGTCGAGCCGCCCGCAAATTTTACAAAAGTCATTGTCGGAAGAAGGAGGAGGAAGAGGAAGAGGAGGAGGAGGAACCGCCCCGCAAGAAAAAGACAAAGACAAAACGAGAACTGCCCCGCAAGAAAAAAAAGAAAAAGATGCAACGAGGAGGAAGAGGAGACAAGTACGACGGTGGGACGGCCGATTATCAGGAAGGAGGACTGGTCTTACCTTTCTCCGAAATGACGTACGAGCAACTGTTGAGAGCGCAGAGGGGTTTTGGGAAGCGGCGATCTCGACAAAGAACCCCTCGTCGACCTCGCAACATCACGGCCGCGAGTTTGGATGAAAATCTCTATCGGCGTCTGGGAGGGAGACCCATCGGGGTGTTGCCCAATGCCATTCCTGGCTTTCAGGTGGGCATGGGAGAGAATCGAGAGAGAGTAAGAGGAAAAAAACGTAGACGAACGGGTCACGGTGATTGTTTCAACGAGCTCCTATAAAAAGGAGCATCCACGGGTGGTCGACCATTTGACTAGACGTCACCGTCAGCATGTCACAAGGGTCAGATGACACAGACAACAACAACAACAACAACAACAACGGTGGGATCATCGTGCAGGCCGATCAGGGTCTTTACAATTATCGCCCTCCGCGAGAAATTGATGCCACAGAATACAAATGGCACTTTGAAGATGTGAAATCTCAGACCACTTCGTCAAACCCTCTCCAGTTTCGTTTGGCCGATCGACCTTACCCCTTCTGCCCCAGCGAGATCGAACTGCATCTTAAAGTGTACTTCAAACTGGGCTCCACAAAAGCACCCTTGAATGACTTCACCACCAACCAAGCTATTGTAGGCCCAGTGAACAATTTTGGGTACAGTTGTATCCGTCAAGTTCGTTGTCGAGTCAACAACAACGAAACTGAGTCCACGGCTGGGGTGAATTTGGCATACCGAGAATATTTCAAGACCTTGTTGGAAGCAGATCCCTGGGACGAAGCCAGCCGCCTCAAGCGACAAGGATGGTACAAAGATAGCGCAGGACAGATGGATAAATGGGGAGGCCTAGCCACTCATAATCCTGGAGGGGTTCAACGACAAAAGATCTGTGTCAATGACACGGGCAAGTTCGAATTCAACGTGTGCCCTTTGCCTTGTAATTTTTGCCAGATAGAACAGAACGTCCCACCCAACACCAGAGTAGAATTTGAGATCGAGTTCAATGACCCCAAGTTCTGTTTGATGTCCATGACCCTGGACAAGTCCACTGCAGCTGGGGCCGTGAACAACACGGCTAGTTTTGAAGTCTTGGCCCAAGAGTGTTTTCTCCGTGTGTTTTATCGCGTTCCCAATGATATCATCATGAAGTACATGGAAGAACAAGTGGAAAAGACCACGGTGGCCAACCCCCTCTCCTTCCCCTTCAGGCGCATGCGATGCGAGAACAGGTACATTCCATCAGGCGTCAGCCAAGTGGAGTTCAACGATGTGTTTCAAGGACGTTCCCCGCGCTTGTTTTGGTTGGTGGTGTTGGAAGATGCGCGTTATCAGGGAGAATTCAATAAAAATCCCTTTGACTTCAAAGCCAATTTTTCAGGATTCAACATCACCAGTGCCGAGTGCACAGCCAACGGAGCCCCAGTGAACAAAGCCAAAGTGGATCTTACCAACAAATACGAGATCTATGATTTGTTGCTGAATGCCTCAGGCAAAAAGAGACGCGATGCTTACCTGTTGGATCCCGATACCTTTGAAAAGGGTTTCTACTTTGTACCCTTTGATTTGACGGCTGTCCAAGATGGAGGTGATTCTGTCACCCCGCAGTTGCAAATGCTGATCAACGTCAGGCTGGGGTTTTCTACAACGACAGGTGCAGCATTGCAAGCTTTGTTCTTGTACAACACAGATGAGAGTCTGTTGCAGATTGACAACAGAGGAACCACTCAAGGCCCAGTGCTCTTGTCCGATGCCTTGGTGTGAAAAGAGCTGGAAAAAACATTATCTTTTTGTAACAATAAAAAAAAAGAGGTCAATAAAAATGTCACTTGCCTATTTCATGAACTTTAGATGCCTTGTTTGAAAAGAGCTTTTTTGTAACAAGAAAAAAAAAAGAGTTTAATAAAAATGTTTTATCTTTTTTGGTGATGTTTGTGTGTGTCACTCTCCTGTTCCTCGGGCCCCCTATAAAAAAGGGCACAAGTCCTCCTTGGTCAGTTTTGAAAATGCCTTGCAGAAAGAAAAGAAGAAGAGTATCTCGCAAAAAGAGGTACCACAGAGGGGGTGCTAGGTTCGTGAGACGACCCACCCTGCAGGATAAAATAGCCGAGGGAGCCAGTATGTTTTTATCAGGACCTGCCCCTTCGTTTGCTACGGCAGGCTTGTTCCTGGGCAAGCAAGCATTCAAAGGCATAAAAGACAACGTGGAGCATTTTTTAAAGGCCAAAAAGCGGCGGAGATAAAAAAAAAAAAAGATCCACCTTGTCAAAAAAAAAAAAGATGGTCAACCCATCCCGTGCCAGACGAGACAGCGCCCAAAGACGAAGAAATCGTCGGATGACAAGGCAGGGAGGTATTCAACGAGGAGGTTTCGTCCCCATTGTGGTGGATTTTAAGAAAGGGATCCAAGTGACACGGGACGCCATCGAAGCCATGCAACAACCCATCGACCACGACAAGGCCCGACGAAACGTGAACAGGTACAAAGCCGAGTATGCGTCTTATAAAAGACGCGGTGGAAACAAAGGGTTCACGCGTTGGGCCCGCGACAAAGGTTACGCCAAAAAAAGTGATGCCTGTTGCCTGCAGTAAAAATGCATGACACGTTGCAATTGCGAAAAGCGTGTCGAGGCGATGACAACATTTCAAAATACTTTTGGGACGTGTTTGGTGCGGATGAAGGAGCCTGTCAACCCGTCGAGTACCCCAAGTGCGCCATATGGAACACGGACCCCATACGCTTACCCGGCCAACATTGGATAGCGGTGTTTTGGGCGAGTCAAGACCACGGAGAATTCTTTGATAGTTACGCGCGAGCGCCATCCTTCTACAACGCAGCGTGGCGTTGTTTCGACCTTTTCCGTCACATTCCACAAGAGCTACAAGGAACCAACACCGATGTGTGCGGAGATTATTGTTTGTACTACTTATTTCATCGTTGCCGCGGCAAACCCATGACCCAAATTGTTCGACCCTTCTCACACACGGATCGTGTCTACAACGATACGGCCGTGGTGGAACGAGTACGGGAAGAATTCCCGAGTTTACGACATCAACACCTGGCAGGGGGACTGTATGATGAGGATGGACGCCCCAACCAGATGTGTCGGATCAAACGGTTGAATCTTTGCAAAAGAAAGGCATAAAAGGAAGAACGGTGTTTTTTACGGGGTGACAGGTTAAAAACATGGAAACGGAAGATGCTCCCTCTTGTTATGATCCACGTTTCAGGGTCCCGGGTAACATGCAGATCGTGGGTCCTACCTTGAGCGGCAAGACAACCTTCTTGTACAAGTTGGTCAAAGATGCTCCATGTTACTTTCGGGAAGACGACAGATCCCCTTGTTATTTTCAAAAAATCGTGTATTGCTATGGATCAGCCTGGCAACCGATTTTTAACCAATTCCAAGAGATGGGCGTGCAATTTAACGAGGGCTTGCCAGACAACGTGGAAGCACTCTTTCCACCCGAAACACGCCCCGGTTTGATCATCATGGACGATCTCATGCACGAAAGCAGCAAGTCACCTCAAGTGACCCAACTGTTGACCAAAGGAACGCATCACTTGGGTCTCTTTGCGATTTTCCTGTCGCAGAACCTCTTCCATTCGGGCAAGGAACAAGCTGGTCAAAATCGCAATTATCATTACACCGTTCTCTTCAAAAATCCTGCGGATACCCGTTACATCAAGATGCTGGGCAATCGTTGGTTGGGTGATTCAGAGGCATTTTGGCCCATCTATAAAAGGGCCACAGAGAGACCTTTTGGCTATCTATTGACCGACCATCATCCTCGAACCGACGACGCCATTCGTTTTCGTACCCATCTCTTGATAGACGATCCCGAACCTCTTACCGTGTTGCAACCCGCTCAAAAGAGAAGACACAAAACGTGAGAAAAATGTCTTTCCGTCGTCGAGATTGGAGAAGACAGCGAGGACGAGGCATGTTGGAGGATTTTAGCAAATCTCGCGCCACCCGCACCAATCAAATCAGAGCGCGATGGAATAAGGAGAGAGCCGACATGCATCGACGCTTGCAAAACGAAAGCGGTAAATTGCAAGAAGGTGCCCGTCGCCTCCAGTGGATGTTGGAAAACCCCAACCCCAGTCTGGGTGAAAGGGTCGTGGAGAAGGGACGTCAAACCCAATTCAAAGCCAAGAATGCTTTCAAACCAGGCATCAAACGCCCCAAACTCAAAGCAGGAACGAAAAGAGCCCTGATGGCTGGGGCGATGGGAGGTGTCTTGGCCCCCGTAGTGGGAACTTTAATCGCCAAAGCTATAAAAAAGACGAAGAAGAAGAAATCATAAAAAGAAAACAGTTATGCAGTCCCTCATTGTCATTCCCACCTATGGAACATGGCCCACCATGCCACGCATCGCTCGAGCGCCTTGGTCGCAAGGGGTTCCTTTTACCCGTTACGTGGTTGGGAAAGGGATACAATTGCAAGATGCAAGCGATCTCACCACGGGTCGGGCGGCCTGGCAAGCACAGATCCGTCGCAGTCAAAGAGGTCGCGGGATGGATGGCAGCCAGAGATCAAGAGCCATGGCCAAAGCCTATGCCAACCGACCCGCTCAGAAGGTCGATCGTTGGGTCAACAGAAAGATGTGGCGCTTGCGAGATAAGATGACTCCCGAAACCTTAACAGGAAAATTAACAGCAGGTGCTGCATTAGGAGGAGCTGCGGCGGCCGTGCCAGCAGCGTTTTTGGGTGCCTTAACAGCCAAAGTCTTCACCCAGAAGAAGAAAAAGAAGAAGAAGAAACAAGAAGGAGGGTTTTTAACGCTGCTAAGCAGTGCTGCCAAAGTGGGATACGAGGTTGGAAAGGGAAAAGATTACAAGCGTATGGGAGCCAAAGGAGCCACGGGGCATTATAAAGCGCATCGCAAACCCTGGGAAGTTTAAGGAAGGTATAAAGAGAGAGTAGTCCTCATCCGCAAGTACATTCACCATGCCAACCGTTCGCAGAAAGAAAACAAGACAGCGTGGAAAAGGTTTGGGCGCCGACATGGCCGTGGCCACGGCAGCTCCCATTGTGGCCAATCTCTTAAGTCAAGGGATTGAACACGCCATGGACAAAGGACCAGAGGTACTCGGCAAGGTAGCCGAGCATGGCAAACGTGGTGTAAAGTGGCTCTCGAAACGCTTCAACCGTTTGAGAAAAAAGAAACCTCAGAAGGGCGGTAGAAAAAAAAGAACATCCTTGCCCCGTTGGGCTCAAGAACCTGGTCTGTCCAAACTCGTAGGTCTACCCAATCATTTACCGTCACACGTGCAATTTCAACTTGAAAATTCCACGACCTCGGTGTAGGCAGGCGAAGGATATAAGAAAGGAGGAAACTGCAGGACACACACAGTTTTTTGTGATGGCCCCACCTAGAGGCGCTTGGCGTGCTTTTCCTGTCAATTCAAATTTTTCGCCCACTTCTGCTGCAGAGCGACGAGCGAACTCGGGATTTGATGCCCCAAGAAAGAAGGCCACTACCGATCGTTTTGGGAGACCCAACCGAGCCGTGAAAGCGAGTATTGCCTTGAAAAAAGGAATCAAGACAGCCAATGCGGCGACAGCGGGAGCGATTTTAGCGGCCACTTTGGGCGGTGTGCTTGCAAGTCAACTCTCGAAAAAGAAAAAAAAGAAGAAGAAGAAGCAAGAACAACAAGGTGCAGGCAAAAGATCAAGGGGATGGCGCATGCAAGAACAAGCCGACTGGTTATCGGGGTTGACGGATCGCCGGACGTTTTCGGAGGACATAAAAAGAGCCAGCAACGAACAATTGCGAGCTCTGACCGATCTGATACGTAATCTCTACGACAACGTGATCCAAGTACCCGCTTACGTCAAAACCCCTCTCCTGGGTAACAGGAAAACGATTCGACGCATCAGTGCACTGACGACGCCTTTGCACGAAAGAAAGAGGCTCTTAAGAAGAGTAGGAGGAGAAAAACTCGTTCCCTTTTTGCAAGCCGGACTAGACGCCTTGTCGTCATGACGGACAAATACGCTCGAGAGATGATGTTGGTGCCCAAAGATCCCCCCTGGATGAAACCGCCGGTTCCCTTTCTACCCGATTCATCCCGTCAATGGGGAAGGGGTGAACAAACACCCCCCGACCCCAACGAAGCCTACTGGAAACGTCAATTCTTGACGGACCAATTGGTCAATGCCCCTCGTTTGGATCGCGTCATGCGTGTCATGGATGCCATGAAGAGCGTGGAAGGTGAAGGGCAACCGCCCAAGTTACCTTCGTACGGAAGTAAGAGCAGCGAATACTTTCGACTTCAGAATCAACTACGACACATGATAGACCCCCGTCAGACCTCTGCGCTCTTGAGAAGACCTCCCCCTCTTTCGGCGGCGGAAAACCAAGCCCGAACGGATGATATTATTCCCCCCAAACCACCCCTTGGATCCACACTTCCACCACCTCCCAAGTCATTTCAAGAAGCGCACCAGCAATCAAAGAACATTGACAAACAATTGGAAAACTTCATCAACGTGGCTAAACAGAATTTGGACGAGGCCAAGCGCGCCGGCAATAATCCTAACGAGGTGAAAATGGCTGATCTAGATTGGCAAGTGGCTCAAAAGTCTGCTGAAGTCATACGAGAGTTGGACGATCAATTAAACTCAGAAAACTATGGTTTGCCCTTCAGCGACCTCAAATACTGGACCACGGACAAAGACACATTCGATGCTGCCGTGGAAGCACACAAAAGAGAGCTGCTGGAACGTCGTGACAAACTGTGGGGTCAACTGGAAACAGAATATCAAGAGCACAAGGAAAGCATGAAACAGAGAGAAAAGCAAAGACAAGCCAAGATAGAAAACATTATTCAAAAAGGAAAAGGGGTCGCCTTGAAACGACACAAACCTCGCGGTTGGGTGCAAGAGTAAGAAAGTTGTTCAGAAAAAAGAGACGTTTAAAAGTTGTCACTATTTAAATTGTTGACCTGTTTTCACAACAAGATTGTTGTAATAAAGTTGCTTTAAAATGGTCAAAACACGTGTGCTCTTTTTCTTGCACTAACCGGTTTTTTGAATAAGAATTCATCAAAAAAAAGTCAAAAACGCAATGAAAAAAAAAAACAATCTGCGTGGTTCATTGTCTGATGAACCAAATCAAACAAGGCAAGACTCCTTTGTGGCCACAAGTAACGAGAAAAGGCCCACTGGTAGTGTAGACTCTCGCCAAGGTCACAGGTTCGATTCCCGTTGGGGTCCCAAAAAAATCAACAAGAACATTCGAAAACAAGAAAACGAAAAACAAGCAAGAAAAACACAAAACAAAAAGCACTCTCACTTTCTGGAAACGCTTGGTTGACAAAACAAATTGCCCTTCAAAGACAAGAGACGTCAGCGAAGGGCTTCCTCGTAGCCTGAGGGGTGGCGTCAGCTTTTTTTCCCTTTATAAAGGCTCGCGCTTTGTTCTTTTTTCATTCTTCTCTCATTCGCTTACAACGCAAAGCCAGACGAGCTGCTCGGCAGAAGAAAACAGTAATGGGTGCAAGATTATCGCAAACACTTGGGACGAGACGATTTCAATTTAAACTCTTTTATCGTCGAGCCAGGTCCCGCTGGTGGTTCGCGCGTGGTCTGGAGCCAAGTGATGGCGTAAGCCGGGTTTTTCCAGGAAAACGCTGTTCTGAGAAAGACAAGAAAGATTTTTTCACGGCGTGAAAACAAAGATAGTTCCTCGCTAAAAAATCAGACAACTCTCCTCGTGGAAGGTTTAAGAGGTGGCTTTGGAAAAAGGACAACCTTTTCGGCAAAAGAAAGGGATTTTTTTACTGCAAAATCTTTCCGCAGGTTCGTAGTTTGTTTGTTTGTCTTTGCTCGATTCGTCATGCGAGGAAAATTTGATTTGTTTAAAATACTTTCACGTTTCTTCTTTCAAACGAGTTTTCTGCGAGTATTGAATTCAAACTATTTTTTTTTCTTTTTTCATTCACGGAATGTCCCGGAGGCGAGCCAAGATGATTTTCGTTCTAACATGCGATGGAATCGAAAGAGAAAGAGAACCCGATTTACGACACGTCTTCGCGGAAAATGTCTGACTTTGAATTTTTTGCCCTGAAGGTTTTCATGCGGTCTAATTACCAAGTGATTGCTTGTATTATGTTCTGTTAAAAGAATTATTCAGCGCTCGATGATAAGCGCTTTTATCACCATAACATCCAGATAAATTTTGCTCAAACCCCGATCGGAAAGTTACTCAAGAAAAGAAGAAAGCGTTAATCCTTGAAATTTTTTCTTGTTGATGATTTTCATTAAACATGTTATTGAACTTTCACCCTTGTGTGGGCTTCTTCTTTCATATTGGGGATTTTGACTACTTCCCCAATTCATTCCCCAGGAGGATCGTACACAGGGAAATTTGACCACTTCCCCAAAAAAAAAATTTGAAAAAAATTTTGAAAAAAATCAAAAAATTTTTTGAAAAAATTCGATACTCAAAATCACCTATATAAATCAAAAATTCAAAAAAAACTTCAAAAAAAAATTTGAAAAAATTTGAAAAAAAATTGAAAAATAATTCTAGTCAAAATCCCCTATATAAAAAAAATTCTAGTCAAAATCCCCTATTGGGCGTGGTTAGGGAAATTTGACTATTCCCCCGGTAGCCACCCTTAACTACTGCGTGCTATTCTATGTTTTTCTGCAGTTGTCCTATAGAATAAACACTTTTACCTTTATTTGCTCATTTCTTATGTTTCTACCAAATTGTCATAATTTCAAGCCCATTTCGTGCATTAGTCTTGTGACACTGGTATGAAAGTAAACGGTAAACAGCCCCTAAGTCATGTTTCTTGTCATTGAGCCAAGTATGAAAAACTCATTTTCAATAAACAGGCAAACGAAAGGTCCTTGGAGACTTGTGGGCACTGGTCAGCAGAATTACAATAAAACTTACAGCCTATCAGCGAGCGATCGCGCCATCGAGCGTTTGAGCGATCAAGCGTGTGAATGGCCCTTATCGTAGATGAGTACGCCACGCCAATATCGCTTTCTTGACTCTGTAGTCTCGTTTTGATGTTTACGAGAAACTGACGACGATGAGCGTAAACATCAAAACGAGACTATAGGGTCAAGAAAGCGAGAAACCGCTGATATGTTGGCGTGGCGTACTCATCTACGATAAGGGCTATTTGCCACCACTGCTGTTCAACGCTTTCGCGTATTCATGAGTTAAAATTAGGGGTCACCGATATGTTAAAAATAGGGGTCATATGTACTTAAAACATAAGGGAAATGGTCAAAACTATTGTATTCGGACAGGACCCACCATTTTACAAAACGACTGGTGGTCTCTTTATATACCACCCCTCCCCCACTGAAAAAGATGATGTCTTGTTAGTATAGCCTGTGCCATCTTAGTAGCAATGCAAGCTTCATGCACACAGAGTATTTAAGTCTCATCTCCAATTTTTGGGCCAATAAATTTTGTCCATTCAAGAGAAAATAATTGGACAGAGAGGGAGTCTCCCAGTAATGGGTTTGGGATATCTTAATTGCAAAAAAGTTATTTTTAGTAACAATGCGGACCACGCGAAAACATTTTCCGGTGAGCTGGTTGACTTCCGGAAGACTCGCTTTCATGAATCAGCGCGTCAAGCCAGGCGGAGTCAGCAAATTAAAAAAATGGCGTCCATCGCGGTGGTAATTTCGCATGTGAAAAAGAAAGTAAAATGGTCGTGTTTGAGCAAAGAAGGTTATAAGGTACCACAGCGGCTGGATACATAGATCTTCATCTATCTTTATACACAAACTGTTGCAACTGAAGCGGTAAAAAGGGGGCTGGACAAATTCAACTTACTGGACAGATGCCAATCAACCATCTACTCCGATCTCTTGTAAGCGTCGTTTCTAAAAGTTTGAAGTCGCTTTGCTCGATCGATGGCCAGCCCATCCAAACTTTTCAGACGTGAAATATTTGCATACTGTAGAATTCAAAGTTGTTATGTTTTTTGTAGCTGAAGGATAGGAGGATTCTCTTCTGGGAAAATCACTTTTTAGGAATTTCAACACGGCAAAGAGTTAAAACGCTAAAACCGGTTCACATGCATGCACGGAGTTGTTTTCTATATGCTTTATACGTTTGGAAGGACTTTGTCAGGAGCATCTTCTTTCCACGGAAAATGAATATCAGTTCTGTTGAGGTCAGCTACCAAGGAACTCTATACTGACAGCCGGGTTAGAGGTTATTTAGAGCCAAAGTGTAAGTAAAATTTCTGGAAAAGTGATTGAATTTTATTTATTCGATAGGCCGCGTGTTCTAAGTTAAATTCATTTATTAAAGCTTACTTGGATTATTGACTTCAAAAAAAAATCCAGTAGACTTGTATTATTTTATTTCTAAAAAGCGAATAAATAAAACACGCTTTTCTAGTGATGTCACCTTAATTTATTCATTGAACTTTGGGATAAAAGCCACCATTTCTTTTTAGTAAACTTGCAGACCTTATAATAAAATTGCGGGCCTCCTCTTTGTCAGACAAAAGATCAGAAAGTTTGGCTGACACTGTATGCGACGTCAAAAAACTTAAATGACCTACTATAGAAAATAAAGGCAATCAATTAAGAATTGTAGCTAAGGTGAATGCATTGACCATACACTTAAATTCCACCCTAGGCCATTTTTTTTATAAATGATTTCGAAAGAGCGGATCGATGCCCTGCTTGGAAGCGGCCGCCGTTTACACGCTTTGTATTTAGCATTTTTTGCATAAATTTCTATGGACATCTTTATTCGCCTTCTCACATTTATGTTTCATAAACGAATCGATTAGATCCTTTTCCGCCAGTGAGTGTAGGTTGCTGTTATAATTTGGATTATTTCGCCAAAATCGTTTCAGAGAAATGACTTTATTTTCGCGTGTACGCGAGTTTCAGCGTCCAACTTCACAAAAATAGTTTCCTGACTTTCCGTTGGATTTTATTTAACGATGCCTCTTTTTAATACGGTTAACACCACTGGCTTATTTTTCATTGAAGTTTGGTTGTAATCTAAGAAGGGAAAGGAGATCCAAACTCGATATTTTCGTGAGTAAACCAAAATATTCACTTTAGACATTCTAAAATTCGTTTTCTTCGACATTTTCGTGCCAAACATAACAAGATACTTGGCTTACAATTTGTAGCCTCAGCACGTCTCCACGGCCACAGTTTTACTTTCATACCTTCATATATATTTGCTGGTTCATACAAACAGAATTTTGTAATATCTTTGATGTCTTTTATCCCGGGTCACAACTAAGGTAACCGAAAATTCCTGAAGTTTGTCATGCATGCACTCAGTTCGAAGGAACTTTACAGGCCCACTTTTCCCCAGCAGTTGTTAAATGAATGAAAACTTTATTTTTTAACTGAAATTCAGACGATACTCCAATGGCGAAAACAAGCAGGCATCGTTTTGGAATAAACTCCAAGGAAAGGCCAGCAAACATTTTTGTGACGCTATTAAATAGTGCGTGTAGTCGGCTGAAACTCGCGCGTTGTTTGTTTATAAAGTCCTTAAAATTCTTAGTGACCAGTTATAATCTAATCAAAGCAACGTTCGCAAAAACAACTTATTGATTTTTATGAAACATAACTTGGACAAAGTGAATGAAGATGTCCGATCCATTGTTTTTTATTACAAAAGGTAAATAGAAAGCGTGTAACCGACGGCGCTTCCAAACAAGGCATCATCCGTAGTTTTCATTTATTAAAAAACGTGGCCTTGGGTATGATGCATTTTCGTATTGAAACTTAGCTAAACTTCTTTAAGCCTAAACACAAAAGTTAATAATATTATTGCCTTTAGTCTAGAGTGGACCAAGTTTTTGACGTCGTGATACCGTGTTCAGCAATCTTTTAAACTGAGGTTAAGCTGTACTTTGACATGTACAAACAAAGGATCGTTGCCGCATACGAGTTTACTAAAAAGAAATGGTGGCCTTTTATCACAAAGTTCAATGAATAAATTAAGGTACATCACTAGAAAAGTGTGTTTTATTTATTCGCTTTTTAAAAATAAAATAATACAAGTCTACTGGATTTTTTCGAAGTCAATAATCCAAGTACGTATAAGATGAAAACTAACTACGATGAAAACTAACTACTTAACCTAAAACACGCGGCCTATCGAATAAATAAAATTCAATAACTTTTCCAGAAATTGTACTTACACTTTGGCTCCAAATAAACCTCTAACCCGCGGCTGTCAGTATAGAGTTCCTTGGTAGCTGACCTCAACAGAACTGATATTCATTTTCCATGGAAAGAAGATGCTCCTGACAAAGTCCTTCCAAACGTAAGCTTAAGCTTATAGAAAACAAATCCATGCATGCATGTGAACCGGTTTTAGCGTTTTTAACTCCTTGCCGTGTTGAACTTCCTAAAAAGTGATCCTATCCTTCAGCTACAAAAAACATAACAACTTTTTCAACTATTTCACGTCTGAAAAGTTTGGATGGGCTGGCCATCGATCGAGCAAAGCGACGTCAAACTTTTAGAAACGACGCTTACAAGAGATTGGAGTAGATGGTTGATTGGCATCTGTCCAGTAAGTTGAATTGTCCAGCCCCCTTTTTACCGCTTCAGTTGCAACAGTTTGTGTATAAAGATAGATAAAGATCTATGTATCCAGCCGCTGTGGGTACTATATAACGTTCTTTGCTCAAATAGGACCATTTTATACTTTCTTTTTCACATGCGAAATTACCACCGCGATGGTCGCCATTTTTTTAATTTACTGACACCGCCTGGCTTGACGCGCTGATTCATGAAAGCGAGTCTTCCGGAAGTCAACCAGCTCACCGGAAAATGTTTTCGCATGGTCCGCATGGTTACTAAAAATAACTTTTTTGCAATTAAGATATCCCAGCCAACGCCCCTAGACTCCCTCTCTGTCCAATTATAATCTCTTGGTCCATTACACTCATCAGATAGGTGGTATCTTGCATAACCCCCCTACCCCTACACAAGGTGGGTCCTCGTCGAGTATACTTGTTATGACCACTAAAAAAGGTGCCTTTAACAGGTTATACTGCTACTATGATAACCTTTTATGTGACAGTGACCATAACAAGTTCAATTCACCGACTGTTAAGGAATGGTAGTATTGATCCATCAAACTGTAAGTACTGGAAACTAATACCGGAAAATGTTGTGAGCTACCCAAGTGTAGTTAGTGTAGTAAATGTAGTCAGTGAAGAAGGACTGTACTTTCGGTAGTTGCTGTAATTATAGTACGTGGTCGTTGTGGATGTAGTTACTTATTCCATTTACCCTCAAATTTCCACTTGTTAGTTAAAAAAAATTGTTTCAATTTTCAAAATGCTTTTCTTCTTCATTTTCTAGTTATGTAACTCGACGCAGCAGTCTGAATTTTTTTGTCACCAGTTTTCCGCTTTCCCATTGCAACTCGTAGTTGCTAAAAACATTAAGCTAAACACTAACAATATTAAGGTTACCGTGTACCTTCAGATCGAAAATTTATTGAATTTTTTTTTTTGGCGTCAAAATAAAGTTTACAGAATGAACTTTCATCCAAAAAAAATTATCGAAAAATAGTGAAAATTGACGGAGAAATGACGGTATAACTTTTGTGGGCGGAGTTTGTTTATGAAGCGATATGTTTTTCTAAGCGAGGTTTTCTCAAAGTTAATTTTTCGCTTGTAGGGGACACTTTAAAGAGCTACAACTCAAAGGGAATTTGTTCGATTTTCCTCAAATTTGGACAGAAGCTAGGCTAACATATAATCAACAAAAACGTGTCGGCGAATTTCTTATTTCCGAAAACTTTTTCGTCAAGAGCCATTTCCGTGCGATCACTCCAATTTTTTTTTTCTCCCTTTTTCGAAAATATTCTGTAACTTTTCACTGCAATTGAATATGGGAAATCGCCGACGCTGCCGATTTCCCTTTCGTAAACGGTCGATGCCGTCATTAGCATTCATTAGTAACCAAGCCTTTTGTAATGATCGATGCTATTTCTTTCTAGTTTATGCCTGGATTGGAACGAAAGCAGGCTATCATTATTAGATAAAATTGGGCCGAGGTAAAGCGATTATTAGATCTAAGCTAGATTCGCGGTTAGGTAAGATTTAGGGTAAGGGTGACCCGTTATTGATATATATTAAGAAAAGCACCTTTTATAATTAAATTTTTCGTGGATTTGCCGGATCAACCCAGTGGTCTAGTGGTAAAGGAGAGATGTTAGCATGCAGAGGTTCCGGGTTCGATTCTAGGTAATTAATTGCATTTTTCTTTTTCTGATAGAAAAAATAATTCTAAAATTTGTGAAAATTTTTCTAAATGTCGTTAAAATGGCATCGACCGTTTACGAAAGGGAAATGTGCATCGCCGACACGTTTTTTTTTAGCGCTTCGTGTCCGGAAGGCGAGAACAAATCAAATTAGCAAAATACAATAATCGCTTTGAGTTATAGCGTTTTAAAGCTGATTCGGACGTTCGAATTTAGACGTCGTAAAAAATTCGACAATTCATTTTATTACCAAATGGTTTCCATATTTAGATAGCCAGCTCCATAAGCTTTAATTTGATATCTGGGTTTAGGTATATTAAGACGCTAGAACTGTTATACTGGAGACACCCCCGAAGGTACACGATAACCTTAATTAAAATACTGTAAATCCGCGACAACTTCTCTGTTTTTATAACAAGAATTCTCTTGGTGTCATAATCTTGTTAAACGGTTCTCTTATAAACTTTGCTTTCACGCCTTTTCTTCGTTTTCGGTTTTACCACCACCCCTATACCATTGCCACAAGTTGTATATTTGCATTTCATTTCTAGGGCCGGTAATATAATTGAAAATGGAAGGATTAATATTGATTTACAAATGACTTCCTCAAGAAGGTAGTAAAGAAAAGGAACGTTTTTTAAAATAATTGTTTTTAACATATGACCCGTACGGCCCTGCGAACCTTTTCTTTGCAAAACCATTGATGAAAGTCCCGTATGAGGGCCGTACGCATTTGCGCGAGCGGAGCCGGAAATAGATGTTATTGAACTAGCGTGAGGTCCGTATTGGGAAAATATTGGTCTCGTTCTTTTTTCAAAAAAGTTTATGGAAACTTGCAAAAAAAGAACGAGACCAATATTTCCCAATACGGACCGAACAAGCTAGTTCAATAAAGTTTTTATTATAATGGCGTTTTTAAAAATTTGCCGATAAATAAATGCAACCATTCTCGGCTATTAAACGCGCACGCGCCAAAGCTAAGCATATTCTTGCATTTTTCAAACGACTTTGCGAAGAGTTTAACTAAAATTGTCCGCCAAACATGAGGGAAAATGTTTCTTCTTAATGGAAAACAGTTTTCATTTGTTCATTGTTTCATAAAAGGAATTCGGCGAAATGAGTTCGTAAGCGGTCCATCTTAGCGGTCCGTATTGCAAAATTCGGACCGCTCAGGGAACCAATCAGAATGCTCCTTTTCATTGTGGACCAGTTCGCCATATAATAAAAAGCCGTACGGCCCTACTACAAAAGTGGACTGCTTCGCGCGTTAAGATTTCAAGTAATTTTGTCTCCAATTTGGTCATATGATAAAATACTTATCGAGCCAAATATTTTCCCATCCGGCCCTCCCACTTAGTCAATAAGTACAAAAGTATGAAACCGATGAAGAGTTTTATTTGAGGTAGCTAACCAAGTAATTCCAGCAAAATTTATCTCCTTAAAATTAATATTGAAATTGCATTTACCTAGGTAAAGTCGCAAAATGATTTTTCCATGTTAAAACTGTCTGTCGATCCTATAAAAAATGACATTGCAAATAGATCTAAGTTGGCTTGAATCGTTTTGCAAAAAGAAAATTATAAAATAAATTGGAATAAAAATTATTTCTGACAGTAAAGTAAACTTCCCCTTGAAAAGTTGTCGTTACATTATTGACATAATAGTTTCTACTGATTATCCTGCTTAATTTACCGTAGCCCTGAAGTGTCTCATCTACATGAAAGACACCTACGCCAATTTTTGAGGGTACCCAGCGAAATTGCGAATTTGAATGTACGTTTGTAAACTGAAAATATGATAACCACTGAAAACTTCTTATAAAGGACGGGAACTGGAAAATAATATTTGAAATGTCCGCATGGACATCAAGCAAACGATATACATGCGAGTTAAAACTTGCATGTGTATAATACCAACTGCGACAACAAATTCTAGCAGGTCGTCTTTATAGAAATAACAGAATCTGCGTAAAAATTCGAAAACGTTGTAGTCGTTATACGAAATTGTATTTCAATAACAAAATAGAAAATATTCTTTAAAAGAGGGAGCGAAAACAAAAACGATTTAATTAATTTTTTTTATAACTTTTCTAGCGAAAATATTGCAAACCCCAGAGTGTGAATAAATCATTTACAAGTTCAAATTTAATTAAAATTTTACAAAAAAATGCAAATTAACTATATATGGGGAATAAAACGTGAGTTTCTCTATTTACCAAAGCACGGACTAGTAGCATAGTCTTCTTCGATCTAAATAATTGATTAGAAACGTGACTTAAGTTTTAATTGTGAAACATCCAGGAGGAACATACAGAAACTGACCCACGCTGTTGACGTGAGCAAGTAACCATTAGCTTTGAAAAGTGTAAAATGGACTTCTGCTCAACTAAAAAGATGAAACGTTATGGCGTCCTGATTTAAAAATCTATTTGGCAGGAGAACGTTTCCCTTACTTGCTTACATGGGGTTCGTTTTTTAACTCTGAACGTGCTCTGCAGTACTGATTAAAACAGGTATTTATTTCAACTTGTTGCTGTTAAAAGTTTCTTAGCGCCATATGCTCGAGAAAAAGCGCCTTTTAGTGCCAAAAATGATAAGAAATATCCTTAACTTTTTAACGTAATGTTCTGTGGCAGTCTTGAGGTCTTATATCTGTCCTTGTTCTTGGTTTGTAATCATTCGTTTGGCATTTAATTTTCTTTATATAATGACGATAACTTTCGTTGTAAAAAATATTCAGTATATTTATCATTGTAAGGCGACAAACTGAAAGTTTTCCCACTGTAATTTTTTTTTTTTATAATATAATATTTACGCTACTTACAATGCAATGCTTAGGAATACATTACTTACAATATGATACTCTATTTACAACACGTACAATACAATCCTCACACTACTTACAATGCAATGCTCTACTTATATACAATATGCTCAATACAATACTCACACTACTTATAATGCAGTACTTACACTTTTTACAATACGACACTGGTTACATTACTTGTATATCGTCAGCTTAAATAAGTTATTTTAAAGGACCAGTTGTAGTGTTCCACTCGTCTTTTCTTTTAAAGCTCATAAAAAACCTTGCTTTTACAATGAAGGATTTAAGGATTTGAAGAGGTTTATTTATTTGTTTATTTTTTCAAAAACCGCTGAACGATGTCAGAAAACTTGGAAACCCTTCTATGTTTGGGATTTTCTCTTGCATTTTACAAGTCCAGATAAAATATCTGGCAACAAGAAAGTAGAAATATTGTTGTGTGTGGGAAAGAATATCTGTTCTCAGACCTAGTATTACAGCCAAGGATAAATTATCAATTTTTGTCGTTGAACACTTTTCATAGAACCATTTTCCAAAACCCTGCCACAAAAGTGACGTTTCGTTACAGTACCAGAATAAATGAATTAGCGTTTCTTTCTCTCCACTACAGAAAGTGCAAATATCATTATTCCTGATTCCAATTTTCAAGAGATTTAAAAAGTCAATTGTTGCTAGTCTTCGATGAAGCAGTTTAAACTGGAAAATAATTAATTTGGATATTTTTGTACAGCGAAAAGGTAGTTTGTAAACAGCCTGCCAGTTAATAAGATCAGTGCATTGTAAATTGCAGTCAATAATCCACTTATTTTGGCTTTTACTGGGGCAGCTCTGTTTTAAGCTGACAAGTTTCTCGTAAGCTATTCTGTTAGATTTGTTAGCTTTTATAAAATTATCGGCAAAACTAACATAGTTTATGTTATTTACAAATTGGTCTTCTCTGTCTCTTCTAAGGGCTTTTATAGCAGATACAACACCATGAAAGACAAGAAAGTTTGTTTTAATGTCAAAGCGGTCTTTGAAGTTAGAGAAAGATAAAAAACTGTTCTCATCTTTCATAAGATGTCCAACTGTTTTTATTCCTTTAGCGGACCATGATTTATAGTATATTGGCTTATTCCCCACCCTTATAAGAGAATTGTGCCAGGGGTTCAGCGAAAAAAAATGTTTTACAGATTTTACGCTATCGTCAAAACTAATTTCTGACCATATATTTGCAAAATTTCAGACGTAAAGGCGTCAGATACTTTAATATACCGAGACAGATCACTTTTATTAAGGTTTCCTTTGAAAATGTCAGGTCCTCCATACTCTTGTAATTCAAAGTCAAAAAAAAGTTTCCATTTACCATAATTGTCTCTGTCTAAGTATTTTTTAACCCAGGTTGATTTGAGCGCTTTATTAAAAGATTTAAGGTCGATCATCTTTAATCCTCCGTTTTCATAATCACTAATCATAACTTTCGCTTGATTTTGTCCCCCTTTCCATCCCAAAGGAAATTATAGAAAATCTTGTTAATCTCATCTATTGCTCGGTGGTTTGTTTGTTGGGGAGAAAGAATATAAACGAGTTGTGAGGCAATTAAACTCTTTAAAACAACAATTTTCCCCAGAATTCCCAGCAGCTTAAGCAATTTTTAACTTTTTCTAACTTTTCACTGTAATTTTCGTTCGTAGTTACAGTAGGATCTGTTGATATCCAAACGCCAAGAGCCTTTACTTTGTGTTTGACCCATTTTAGATTATTTTCAGGACAGAAAATTTCTTGGCGTCCTGTGCAAGATCCGATCCAAAGTATTTCAGTTTTTTTGTTGTTAAGCCGCAGGCCAGATATAGCACTAAAACGTTCTAGGTCATGCAAAACGGACACGAAGGACATCTGGGAACCATCAAGAATGATTGTAGTGTCATCGGCATATTGACTAATTTTGATTTCTTTACCATGCACTAAAATTCCTTTTATAGCGTTGTTTCTTCTGATTTTTTCAGCTAATATTTCCACACCAAGAATAAAGATGTAAGGGGAAAGGGGGGCAGCCTTGCCTAACTCTTCTTTCAGGTGTAAAAAAACTACTTGCCCACCCCTTGTTTAAGATACAGCTTTCTATACTTTGATAACACAATTTAATCCAGTTTATAATTGATGGTCCAAAATTAAAAGACTCTAATGTTTTCCATATAAATGACCATTCCACTGTATCGAAGGCCTTTTCGAAATCCAAAAATAGTAGTAATCCAGGAATATCATAAGCAGCTGTGTGGTTTATTATGCCATCAATTAACCTAATATTTTCACCAATAAACTGAATCTACCTTTCAAAAAGCCAGTCTGGTCGTTATTAACTAGTTTTGAAATTACGGTTTTAATACGATTGGCTATGGCCTTTGCTGCTATTTTATAATCACAATGCAATAGTGTTATTGGGCGCCAATTTTTAACATAGTAAGGTTCTGCGTCTTTTTTTGGTATTAGTTTAATTATCCCATGTCTTTGGCTTATTGAAAGTTGTCCCTTTTGATAAGCATAGTTGAAAGAGTTTAAAAAGTTGTCTGGGAGCTAGCGAGATCATTCCAAAAAATCTTGTAAAATTCTACAGGCAACCCATCGGTGCCTGGCGTTTTTTCATTATTCATACTTTTTAGAGCTTGTAGACATTCTTCCTTAGTTAACAGGCCTTCACAATTTTCTTTATCCTCAGAGTTCAAAACTTTCTGATCAGTTATTTCAAAGAAAAGGTTGCTAGTTTCGCTATCGTCTTTGTCATATTTTGAGCTATAAATATTTTGGTAGAAGGTTTCACATTCTTTCAAAATTTCTTTGTCTGAAGTGACAAATTCATTATCGTTCACTTTAAGCTGGCTAATTACACCACTGTAATTTTAGCAGTTTTGAAAACTAGGCCCGATTTGGCTTAGATCTCATGTATGTACCCACCACGGTTTTACATTGTATTCTCTTTGTTTGTGATCTATTATTTCCGTGTTGTCTATCGTTTAGTCTTTGTGGTGGGTATATACATGAGATTCCAGCCGTTTTGTGCGCCTGCGTTCCTTCGTTGGGACTTGGCCGAGGATCTGAAAAGCGGACTCACTTAAGTTAAACAGCTGAAAATCGCGCTACGTGGAAACCAAACGGGCAAAAAATCGAGAGCGTGTGAACTGTTGAAGCTGTTTTCCATTGATCCAGATGATCCATTTAGCTACCGATTTCAAATTACAAGGCCATTACAGCAAGAATGGGTTAAAAGATTTTATCTCGCCTTCATATAAAAAAAAAACATCTGTTTGTTTGAGTGCAAAGTACATATATCCGTAAATGTCACCCTTATTTGTACATCATCATTTCTTTTTTAATTCTAGTTAGTTTCGTCTATATTTGGTCTTCTTGCTTTGTTCCACGACCACGTGATCAGATCAGTTACTTTTATGAGGTCGTTTTATTACAATTGTGATGAGCGAGGCATTTCGTCCGCTACTAAATCGCTTGGTGATCGGTACAAGTGCTGATTTACTCATCTTAACACATCTACAAGCCACATCAGGGTTTAATCGATGCCAAAATCATCTTGGAACTCTCCGGTAGGTATTGTATACTTAAAATATCAACGGGTCCGATATATACCATATTTTTGTATTTAAAAGTATGGAAAATTTGTTCCTTGTCAAAAGTAAGATACGTTTATTATGAAATTTTGAATTGTCATTTTTTTTTAAACGAAAATCCTTTTAAAAAGCTGGAATCTACAGACGTTATTTAGTCAGTATTGTGTAATATTTTTTCCCTGTATTATTGATTACTCTAGCTGACGAATTGATTGCAAAGCTTGGCTTCGCGTAAATGAAATCTGTAAATTTATTTCTTGACGTCTATCCATCCAAAAATTCACATTTCGGAAAATGTGATCAGTCTGCATGGAAAGTAAAACAGGTCTTTGAGATTTATCACATATTTGCTTTGAAGATTTTCATCTAAAGACAACGCGATTTTCAGTAACAAATCTCGCCGTTAATTATTAAAAAGAAAGTCACCCGATTTAATTGTGGAGACTTGCAATGTTGTTCTAACTTTTGAGTCTGTGGATGAAATCCTGTGATTTGACCATTCAGATGAAACCTCTTCGGCAGTACTTTTGCATGGTACAATTTGTTTTTTAATACTTTTCAAATCGAATCTTTGGGATTTTTCTTAAATCTTGATGTTTGCACTTTTGGGATTTCAAAATTAATCAGATTATCAAAGTCGGATGGTCTCAGTTGGAAAGAATCAGATAGCAAAAATAGTCATTCACCGTTGCCAATTTTTTCAATGTGTGGGAATATTTTAAATAAGTTAACCGGGCAACCGTTTCAGTTGGAAAAAATAGCTTTTACATTAAATTTCTTCGTTTTTAAAATACTGAGAAATTTAAAGGAAACCAAGTAGGAGCTTTTGCTTCATTAAACGTTGGAAACTTTTTTTGCGCTATTAAAATTTGACGCCTTATGTTAAACCGAGTTATATATAGATATAATCGTTTTATAGCGACCAAACGAGTTTCCCTAGAGGCAACGAGGGAAAATCGTCAAAATCGACTTAAAGAACATTTCCCAGCAAAATTACATTAATATTCCGACTTCTAATTTCAAATTGCTTTTCTGTCATTGTGTCTAATCAACTTTATTAAAAATTGAAATTCCTACCACTACAGGTGGACTATTTACCATCAGAAAAGTCATAAATTTCAGACGTAAATTACATTTTTAAAAATATAGCTTCCGGCAATTTCTATTTTGTTTTCAAACGAATCGAAAAGATATGATAGGAGACGCAATTAGGCATATTCATGTTCCGCAAAGATAACTAAATTTGGAAAAAGGATCCATTCTAAGTTTTGACAGATTGTTAAGTTTACTTACACAGTTGCCCTGATATGTCAGTTTAATTTATTTCTTCGTCTGATTTACTGGCAGTTACGATGATTCGTATAAACAATCCTTGTAAATTTTGGGTGATTTTTGCAAAGCTAGAAGGAATCATAGTGCCATATAACTGAGAGTGAAAATCAGCGAAGAAAAAACAGCCAAAAACAAACGTGTCTAATTAAATTACGAATCAGTCCATAATACTTTGGGGTCTTGCAAGTTACTAAAGGCAACGAGTTTCACCTATTGTTCTCTTGTTGGAGCTTATTAGCTGGAATAATAATATCATTCTCCACTCTAAAATAAAAAAGACTCCTCTTTGTGCGCAGGTTATTCGAAAAGCTGTCCTGTCAGCATTTTATTTCCGTCGACAAAAGGAAAATAAACATCCGGGATACCTAAAATAATCGACAAAGTAGTGGATTGTTCCTACAATACCAACAAATAGCTTTATTTGCATGACTATAAATCCTTACAGTATTGCAAAGCATTAATATAATATAATATAATATAATATAATATAATATAATATAATATAATATAATATAATATAATATAATATAATATAATATAATATAATATAATATAATATAATATAATATAATATAATATAATATAATATAATATAATATAATATAATATAATATAACTAAGAAAAGGAAAGTACAATCCGTCTGGTTTGATAATTTCATTATTGCGGAGATCTAAGCCTGAAATAATGAATTTTACCAAATGAATATTTAAAAAATAATTACGAGAGTTTATTAATAGGCTATTTCCGAGTTGCCTTTCGCCTCTCTATCAAAGCGAGGCTAGGTGTGAAACCTTTAATATGAAAATGAGTTTTCATTCACATGCAAATAAGTTTTATTTGCATGTGAATGAAAACTCATTTTCATGTGAAAGGTTTCGCACCTAGCCTCGCTTTGATAGAGAGGCGAAATGCAACTTGGAAATGGCCTATTCATTGGTAACTTCTGAAGGAGATAACTGTTTTATATTTGGTAGGTGATACCCTATTTTCCTGTAAAATCCGTCCCTAATAATTGAGTATTTAGGACAGTGGAAAAGGAAGTGAATTTCATCTTCGATTTCATTAGATCCACAAGTAGGGCACAATCTATCATGTCTCGTGACTTGTTCATATCTACCAATTTCAATCATTAATTTATGAATACTTATACGAAATTTTACTAATTGTTTTCTGTCATTTGATTTCCTTGTAAGGTCTAAGTAATGAGAAGGCGTATATTCGTTCTTAAAGATATTATTAAATTCGACTTTCTTAGAGTGTTGAATGGTATGTCGCCAATATAGGATATATTTTTGTTGCATTAAGTTTACATAATGTTCGATTTTAGTTTCAGTTAAGAAAATAGGGTCAAAATCAGGCAAAGTATAGAATTGGGATATCCTTATAAGATTAGAATAAAAGCTATTTTTGCCAGAAGAGTGAAGATCTGCTGACATTAAAAAGATCTGTTTAACAACAGAGTTATTGTCCTTACTTTGAAGATTTAAGGTATAATTATTTTTTTTCTGATTAATAGCTATATAAATGAAAGGAAAGCTTCCTAGTTCAGCTCTACATGCCACATTTGATGCCTCATTGCTTACTTCTAAATAACGTTTGTAGAATTGTAAATGGATTTTTTCAATCTGCGAGCTGTCCCAAGACTTAAAATCCGGTTTTGTGAACACACCCCAGACATCGCTATTATATGTTAAAATTGGGGAGATCATCGTGTCAAAGATTTTACTTGCCAGGAATGGGGACAATTTACTGAAATTTGTATGTTTTCTTAGACTGAAAAGAGCGTGAAGGGCCTTCTCTTTTAACTGGTCAAGTGCCATTGAAAAGTTACTCGTTGAAGAGATTACAGACACTAGATAAGTGTAGCTTTGGACGATTTCAATCATTTTATTGCCTATGTGAAAACTAGACTCAGTCAATTTCTTAAAACGTTTCGTGCCATTTGGTAGAACAAAAGGATCCAATAAAATATTTTTGAACGAATGTGGTATGTTGTTAACATAGAGGTTAAATAGCAACGGGCTTAAAATACAACCTTGGCGTACACCTCTTGCGTATTGAAAGGGTCGTGTTTGGCTTTTTCCAATTTTTACGGAACATGTAGAGTTTGAGTACAAGTTATTTATTAATTCTAAAAGCGACCTCACATATTAATTTGCAATAGCTTGTACAAGAGTCCGTCATGCCAGACTGAGTCAATAGCTTTCCTGAAATCTACAAAACAAGCGTATATTTTTTCATTGTGCTGATGCACATATTTATCTACTAAAGTTCTCAGAGTGAGGACATGGTCTGCTGTACGATTTTTGGGCAAGAATCCAATCTGAGAATTGTGGAGTATATGAGAGTAAACATGCTCAAGGAGTCTTTGGTTAAGGATAGAACACAACAATTTTCCCAAACAGTTTGAAACACAAATTCCTCGATAATTTGATGGATCACTTTTTCCTCCTGTTTTTTATATTGGTGTAATAAGGCCGCTACACCAAGTTTGAGGCATTGTTCCTAGATTGAGAATTGTATTAAAAAGTTTTTGATATATCGGCATCATGCCGTGAAAGCTAGCTTTAATCATTTCATTTTTTATTTTGTTTTTTCGAGTGTCATCCATTGATTTTAAACGCTGCCAAAAACTTTTCTTATCCGGGTTTTTAGTTGTTTCCTCTAGTTCGGTAATCTTTGAATTGTAGTATTCAGTTCTTTTTTTGCATAATAATTTTTTGTATTCCGTTAAAACAATATGATACTTCGCTACAATATTATTATTATTATTATTATAATTATTATTATTATACTTCTCTCGCAAATCAATATTTAAGGGATCTTTGTGTTTTTGGTTTGAGAGCTTCCATAACTCGTGTTTTTTAAAGCGACATTCCTTATCAAACCATTTTTTGTTTGATGATGACTTGATCTGACTAAATGGACTTAAAATATCTATGGTACTAACAAAATTGTGTTGTTTTATTTTCTGTTTACGTTTCAGTTTACAGCAGCCGACATGAATTCGTCCAAAAGTCACACCCTTCAGCTTGCAGAATCATTAAATTCCCGAGGTACATTTCAAGTTGTTCTGGAATCCTTCATCTACGGTTCCATTGCCGCTATTGCATTTATCGGAAATCTTCTTGTGCTCTACATTGTGTACAAAACACCAAGACTTCGAACCGTCCCAGGGCTTTTTGTGGCATCGCTCGCACTTTCTGATATCGCCATGGCCTGTCTCGGGGCCCCGCCCTCATTAGCGTCACTTATCAGAGGGCGTTGGACCTCCGGCTTTGCTACCTGTCAATTTCAAGGCTTTGTTGTCATGACAACTGTCACTGCCTCTCTACTGACCATGGCCCTTATGTCTGTAGATCGATATTTTCGGGTTGTTCGTCCGATAAAGCATCGCCTCGTCTTCACCATGCCTCGCGCGCAGTTGATGACCGCGGCGGTCTGGGTCATAGCCGTGACTACCCCGGTCCCATATCTTGGTAGCGGTAAAACATATATTTTCCACGCGGGGAAATTCTTCTGTTTCCACGAAGAGAAGTCCTCTATTGCATCAGGTGTAATTTATTTTTACATAGTAACCTCGTTGGCTGTTCTCACGTTTTGTTATATCAATGTTTTTAGACATTTGAGATTGAATACAAAACGTGTTAAAAATCTCCGCGTGACTTTTGCCCGTGAGCATCATAAAACCAGGCTATCCACAGAAGAGATCAAACTAACTCGCACTTTATTCGTAACTGTTCTTGGATATCTCATTTGTTGGACCCCTATTCTCATCGTCGATTTTGTAGACATGGGCCTTGGTGGTTCGTCCCAATCGCGAGAGCTCTATGTCGCGTACACGTGTATAGGGCTAACAAGTTCGTCTTTGAACCCCATTATATATGGTGCTCTGAATCAAACGTTTCGCAGAGAATACAAGAAGCTGGTCTGCTTTAGAAAATTCTTCAACCAAGCCGCTGAAAATAGCTGTGAATTAACGAACAGCAAGACTATAGAAAGATAAGAATACATGAAGACGGAAGAATGAATTGTGCCGATATTGCCGAAACTGAAGAAGGGAGAAACCAGTCAGTCATTTTCCGTTCATCAAGCATTTTAACCGCTGTAATCTTCTTTATTCTGTAGTGCCTACATAGAGGATAAAACATCGGTACGCGGAGACATGAAATTTCCCTTATTGTGATCAACTCGATATGTTGAGTTGAACACGACAACCATGTGTTATTGATATAAAAGTAAAAACTGCAAAGGACCGCAAACGATAATGCTGCTAATGGAATACGTAGAAGTTTACAAGAAACCTAATCAGCCAAAACATGAACAAACATACAATAGAGCAGTTTTCAATTCGGTATCGAAAGCAATATCGTGATTGCTTTGGTTTTGCATTGCTACGCTTTGTGATTGGCTAAAAAATCTCGCGCCACTTTCTCGACCAATCAGAAGTAAAACCAAAACCAATCGTGACTTGCTCGCACGCGTTTTCCCGCGCTTGGTGCCGGCGACATGTAATTGCTTCGAGCTCTGATTGGTTCATTGGATTGTTTACGACTGCTGTGATTGGTCAGAGTAATTACTTTGGTTTTGGTTTTACGACACTCAAATGAAAACTGCTCTAAACTGTTAGGCTGATCTGGTTACGTAAAAAAGTTGACTTTGCAGCTACACCAATACGACAGAAACCGATAAAGTAGGGTAGCAACTGTTGACAACTCGTTCCAACGAACGAGTTCCAATAAGAACGAAACAGCTGTCCACGGTTGCTACCCTACTTTATCGGTTTCTGTCGTATTGGTGTATGAGTTGCAAAGTCAACTTTTTTACGTAGTCAGATCAGCCTTGCAGTTTATTGTATGTGTTATTTGACCGGGCTTGGCTTTGTGCCAAGAGCGGTTTTATAAAATGCAGGTTTTGAAGGGGCAAATTTTGACGATAAGTATAGTGGGTTCACACTAGACAGTAAGTCCGCGTTAAGTAGACTTAGCGTAAGTTGACGTCAGGCTAAGTCTGCTTAAGCGTTCAGACAAATATTTATGGTACAATTATTTTATAGATGTTTCTAGAACGTTGTGGTTTTTTAAAGTGTTTTGAAGTGTTTGTTTTTAGGAGATATGATTGTAAGAAAGAGGTTTGATGAGTGTGTGGTGGATGGAGTGGCGTGTTGTGTGTTTCTGATAATATAAGTTGTTGTAAATATCGTTTGGCAAGGGTAACTGCATGCGACAAAGTCGTACTGTGATCCAGGGGATATTCCAACCTCGTTCCCAGGGTCTCTCTTCTTCCCGCCCCCTCGCTCCAGGGGGCGGGAAGAAGAGAGACCCTGGGAACGAGGTTGGGGATATTCAAATCGGCAGCTTGTGTCTCAGTAAAATGGGTAACCTGATCATAACCGGGGAAGGAATTCGGAAAACAATGCCTTCCGTGACTCAGGGATCAATCTGTGTTTTTAACTTTATTAAATTAACAATGTTGTGATCGTTGTGGAGTTCTGAAGCTCGAGTATAACAAATTTAATAAAACTGTCAACACTCTTTTGAGTGAAAACAGACACCCGGCACAGAAAATATTACGAGAAAAACTCACAAAAATAGATCAGATAAGGCTTTTTTAACAACCACCACCTAGGTCTTTAGACCGACAAAATTACCAAAACTGTTATCTATTTTTAATTATATTTTTTTTTTTTACAAAATGACGTCGATTAATTTTACTGAGTCCGTATTTAATCGAAAGGTGCGTTGTACTAGAAACAGAAAAGATGACAATATTTATAAGCTGATTGTGGAAGTATTAATAATTAATTGCAAGCAAAGCAAACTTTTAATTTGCGAAAAGGACGATGACAGACTCATATTTCAACGTGATGGCTAAAATGACAAATGAGATTTTTTAGCGTTCAATTTCGAAGATGTTAAATTTAAAACTTAAGGCAGTATAATAATGCGTAAATATGGCCATGAAAATACTTTACTGAGACGCCGAATAAAAAAGAACGGTTAGTAACAACACAGATCTACCGTATTAATTTGATTTTCTGAAAATACCTCATTTTCTCTTTATTTTCTTTATCCCAAAGGAAAAAGTAAATAGAAAAAAAAATGTAATTTAGTTTTTAATAATTGGTTAGAAAACTGAGTGGAGGGATTAATTGTATAAAAATTAACTTCTTTCTGCGGACAAAACTCGGTTTCCAGAAAAAATATAATACGTAGATGTTTGGCTGAGAGTATTTTTAGTCGCAAAGACGTTACAGAATTTGTAAAATAATAATAATTAAGCAACAACTAAAAATACTTTCAGTATAATGTGGCAGAATTAAAAATTAATTTACAAGGGAGGTTCTCTTCTTTACGTCTAACTGAAACATAGCTCCCAGTTTAAATAATTGATTAGAAACGTGACTAAAATAAATTTGTGGAACATATTTAAGGAAACTACTATATATGTTAATGTTTCAAAGCAACGAACAAAACGAGTTTATATACCTGCTGGTTTTATATAAGATGAAATAAAGTTTTAAAACGTCCTATATTTTTCATTTCTGAAACGGGAACGGAAGCATAGTTTTGATAACAAATTCGGTAAAGGTGACGAAACGGGTGGCAAACGGACGCAGAAGAGATCAAGGAACTAACTCCCACTTAATTCATAACTGTTCTTGAATATCTCGTCTGTTTGACCGCTGTTCTCGTCATCGATTTTGTGGCCATTGGGCTTGGACAGCCTCCTTCGCAGAGGATGCAAAAGACGAGAAGATCATAGCCGCCTTCCAGGTTCTCCTGCGCCAGCATTCACTTCACTAAGCAAATTCTCCCATTCAGCCTCTGCGTAGGAGAGAGGCTTGGAGGTTGGTCCCAGTCACGAGGGGTCTATGTCGCATACACATGTATAGGACTTACAAGTTCCTCTCTAAACGACCTAAACCTAAACCCCATTATATATTAGACTGCTAGCTGTCCCTTTTCAGTCAATCGAGCGGGCGAGCTAATCACGAAAACAAGCTTGGTGAAACTGGAGTGAGCGAACGTGCCGAGGGGAAACTGGGGGAGAGGCGGGAGGAAAAGGGACTGCAGTCTCTTCTGTAACTTTCGCGTTCGAATTCCCCGCCACTCCAGGGACGGAAAACTCCGATTGGTTCATAGACAATAGAAAGCTGTCAGGGAAGTTTGACGAGTATTAACAATCTTAACACATCCAGTGTGAATCGATATCTCCAGTTTCACATCAGAGTTGAGACGATAACATGTAATAGGGAATGAAAATGTTTTAGACAATGTTTTTGTTTGCCTCGTCTGTTTAGTTTTAAAAGAAGAACAGACATTAGCGGCGGAAGCGCTTCTATCGGGGAAAGATGTCATGGCTGTGCTACCAACTGGCTTCGTAGACTGCTAGCAGTCCCTCTCTGGATTGTCGAGCGGGCGAGCAAATACGCGATCGGCGATCCGAGCAGCGAGCGAGCGAAAAGTAATTCGAACCGAGGGGGCTCTGGCCCAGTTTCTCCTCGGCTCGTTCGCTCGCTCCAGTCTCACCAAGCTTGTTTTCGTGATTAGCTCGCCCGCTCGATTGACTGAAAAGGGACAGCTAGCAGTCTACTGGCTTCGGAAAATTAATAATTTATCAAAGCTCTATCCTTGTATGATAGTGGCATAAACAAAACAGTCGTTAGACTGTCAAAAATGACAACGGAGGAATTATAAACATCGCAGCTCCACGCGGAGCTTAAAATTTGTCCCACACATACAACAAAAATCAGAGGCCTCAGCTGTCTCTTTCTTCGGCTTTCTTCCTCTACTTCTTCTCCGTACCAGTTTCGTAGGCGTTTTTTCGCTCATCAAGGCGATCAAAACAAACTCAAGAACAGCAGAAATTACATTTTCTGTCCTTAAATAAACGACGCGAATGGAGTCCCCTTTGTAAATAATAAATCTACAATCGGTATAGTACAAAGCACTGTTCTATTTTAGTCCACGTGCCGGTTTCGCGCGTGTTTAAAAGCAGAGAGACAAATACAGGCGGAGTTGTCAAGTTGACAAGATTAGTTTATTTTTAATGGGTTCTCACACTTGGTGGGCGGAGTTATCTGAACGCGTTTGTTACAGAAGAGACTGCAGTCCCTCTTTCCCTTCCCGCCTCTTCCCCAGAGCCCCCTCGGTTCGAATTACTTTTCGCTCGCTCGCTGCTCGGATCGCCGATCGCGTATTTGCTCGCCCGCTCGACTATCCAGAGAGGGACTGCTAGCAGTCTAATTATATATGGTGCCATGAATCAAACGTTTCGCACCAAGCTCCTCCCAAAATGAAATGTCTTCCTTTCGTTTGATAGAAACCTTGTTGTTTTTCAAATGTAATACATGCTGAATACCCTGCAGCAGCAGTCATTTCCTTTTCCTAGAGCCACAGAGGCGCGCGCGTAAAGGAACGGCGAGTAAAGGAACGACGAAAGGGAGCAAAAAAAGTTCGCCCCTTCCTTTACGCGCGCGCTTTTGTGAACAAAAACTGGTTAGCATAAGAACAACATGATTTACGGTACATATAAAAAGCTAGCCTGCAGTGCGGGCTTTGTTTTTGTTTTTGTTTTTTTTTTTTGTTTTTTTTTTTGGGGGGGGGGGGGGGGTGGGCGAGTGCTGAATTTAGTGTTTGGTCGTCATTTTGGTTTTGCAAAACGTCAGGGCTGGGAGGAGTAAAAGCCTGACTCCCGCACCCTTCATCGTGTCTTTTGACTCGCCTCAGTCCGTGGTCCGTTCGTTCGTCCCCCAAATACGCCTGCTTTGCAAGCTAATAAAAGGCAGGTTGGTTTGTTTCAAAACAAGATCAACTTCAGCCTCACTTCCACTCAAAGGCCGGGGTACAGACAAATCTGATCCTTACGGCAAGGCGATGAAAGAGTAAACAAAAGAATAAAACAAAATATATATATTCAAACAAATTTGCCCAATATTTCGGTTTGAAAACAAACCTTCTTCAGGGGCTAACAGAAAAATGAAGATAAAACTAAAAGTTCGTTACAAATAAGAGTTTAAAATTATGAAAATAAAAACAATAGATTATTATTGGTGTAGGAGACTAGGTGTCGTATGTCAATGAGCTTCGTCACGTCTATTTATTCCTAGAGGAGATAACGTTTTCCCTTTGTGTATTAAATGAGCCTCTCTAGCCTTTCTCACTGCGTCACGGTTGCTACGTATGAGTTCAAGTGGGATAAGAAGAACATCATTGATTGAATGTCCAGCTTGATTGAAATGTAGGGAGACAGGAGTGGGATCGCTGAGTTGATGATGGTTAATGATGGACGGCGGTGTTCTCCAAATCGTTCATTAAGTTGCCGTTTGGTCTCTCCGATGTATTGGCATTTACATTTCTTACATTCAATCAAGTAGATAAGATTTTTGGATTTGCAGGATAAGTTGTCAGTGATTTTTCTTTGCTCATTAGTTGTGGTAAAGATGTAATTTGTTTGGCCTTCTTGGAGAAAAGGACAGGTGAGGCAGCGTGGATGGTTGCATCTATAAACTCCGGCAGGTTGTTGCGTGTGAGGTGTATTATTGTGGAGCGTGGAATGTACCAAAAGGTCACGAAGGTTTGCGTGACGTCTGTAAGCAGTAACTGGAGGCATAGGGAAAGCGTCTTTGCAGTTAGGGGAGGATTGAAGGATGTTAAGGTATTTTTTTAGAACTGAAGATATTTTACGAAGAGCGGGGTTAAAGGTGATAACAAATGGCGTGCGATCTGTTGTGGAATTTGTGTGTTCCTGTTGCTTGAGTGTTTCGTGCCGTGGGATGGCGCGGACTCTGGTTACGGCTCTTTGTAGGGAGGGTCGGCTGTACCCTCGTTTTATAAGATAATTTACAAGTTCTTTGCTACGTTGATCAAAGAAGGTGTCGGTGGAACATATGCGGCGTATTCGGAGAAGGAGGCTGAATTTGTACAGACAAATGCGGCATATAATGCGATTGTTAATTTACGCACGGTCAGTACCATGCAAACACAGTCAAATTATGTCGGTAAATAATCCTCGGTAGGAAAAATGATGGCGACTAGTACATTTACCCATAATTCTTAGCGCACAAAAACCTTAACAACGCTCATAAAAATATAAAGAAATGTTATAAAATCTTCAAACCTAGTCTACACATTGTCCTTAGTACTGGAAAAAATATTGTAAAAACTTGGCTTTCTTTGTGCCTTATGTGCTGTGTTAGGTCCGCAAGGTATTGTGGTAAAATGAACAGCCGCCATCTTTTTTCCTACGGTGGATTCTATAACCGCCTTATTTTCCTAAAAACGTTGTTCCGATTTTACAGGATGCAAATGGGAGAAATCGTCATTAAAAGGGCACTGAACAGAAAGTGCCCAAACATTTTCTTAGTTGTTGAGGTGGCTCGGAATCAGCAAATGCAAGCTAAAATCGAGAGAAACTTGCTGAAATTGAGAATTCAAATTGCGAATTTCTGAAGAACTTGTAAATTCAAGAGCAGTGTCATAAATAGATAAAAATAAATAATCGGTTTATTATCTCTTTTGTGGCGACGCTAAATTACAAGGATGTCGGCAAACAAATTATACTTTATGAGAAAAGTCAATGACACTTAATGTATATTTGAAAATAACTAGTTAATTTATTTTTTGCAAAAAAGAAATAACGTTAAACTCATAAGGGTGCGTTTTATTTGGGTGGTTGCATTCAGGGAACGAGAATTAATACATTATCGCGTTTTATTTACTAAAACTACTAAATGTGGAGGCGTGACGACAAAGAGGTAATAGTAACTTTTACTTTGTAATTGTTCCAGTCGTTTTGCTATTAACAGTAGGGAACTAACTAGCGTGCATGACAGGCGCTTTATGAGCCAAGCAGGGCGAGCGAAGCATTTCGCGCGAAGCGCGAGATGAGGAGAGGGAAAAAATAACGCTTTATTTTTTCCCTTCTCTCGTCTCGCGCTTCGCGCTCGTGTCGTGCTCCGCGCGAAATACTTCGCTCGCTCCGCTTGGCTCATAAAGCGCCTGTCATGCAGGCTAGGAACTAACCCAGTTTAGTAACCACGACAGCGACGGCAGTAAAAACGGCACAAAACAATAGGTTTAATGAGCGAAAACAATACCTCTGCACTTGCGTTTTACATTTTGGTAGATTTCTTTGCCGTTCTCTGCAAAAGAACAAAATGATCAAATTATAGGTGTTGTGGAGAAAGTAAACACCCGACGGTTAATTTTCCTTTCTCAAAGTAGTTTAAAATAGCGCGATTTTATTTTTCAAGTGACGTTTTCCTTGGCGCTGCCGTCGTCAAACTCTCTGATTCGCATGATTACTGACCGAATTGGACAGACCACTCAGGCCTATTTGACTATCTCCACAATTTAATGACAATTGCAGACTGAAAATTGAGAGAAGGAGCCGAATATATTTGGAGAAATAGCTTATAATTAATGAGCTAATTACCAGTTTTGACGCTTTTTCAGTACAAACGGTGAATTAGAGATAATAAGACATGGGAAGATCAGTTTTGTAGCGTTAAACTTGACCGACAGCAAAAAGCAGCTGCAAAGCTTGTAATTTCCTCTTCTTAGATAGCAATTTCTTGTTTTGCTAGTGACTGCAACTGCTCACAAAGGGCCGAAAAAACTTTAAAAACTCAAGATCTGGATTAAAACGCCGTCTTTTAGGTAATACAGTAATTAACTTGGTAACTGGTAAATGTATCAAACGTCGAGGCTGTTTTTTGTTGGGACCGGATATCGTTCAGGAACGAGAATGCTTCTTGGTGAAATATGAGTCCGTTGAACATATTTAAACATAGCATACAAATTGAAGTATTATAAAAGGAACATAAAAAAAATCGTGTTTTCCCGAACTCGCAATAATTTCCAATGAGCCTTACCATGACGCTCGCAGAGACTGTATGAATCTTTCTATCTACGGGACCAAGGAAAACTGTCCGTATTAAATAGGGAGGTGTCCGTATTATAGAGGTGTCCGTAACTAGATATTCGACTGAAGTTGGTTGTTACTGAACGAACTACTGAATACGGATAGATTAAAGAATAAGAACAAAGCTGTAAATAAATTTGTGTCATTATTGTTTTAAATTCCTTTCCTTATTTCACTCACAGAAATCCAACATGAATTCCTCAGATAGTCATATTTTCAAGCTTGCAAAATTATTACAATCACAAGTACATTTCAAGTCGTTCTGGAATCCTTCATCTATGGTTCCATTGCTTCTATTTCATTTTTCGGAAATCTTCTTTTGCTCTACATTGTGTACAAAACACCAAGACTTCGAACCGTCCCAGGCCTCTTCGTGGCATCGCTCGCACTTTCAGACACATCGCCTTGGCCTCTCTAGGGACCTCTCCCTCGTTAGCGTCACTCAGATAGATAGATAGATAGATAGAAACTTTATTTAAGTGTCAAAAGACCTTATAGCCTGGGTAAACCCATACTAATTTGGGGACACATAAATCATCAGAGGACGTTGGACTTTTGGTTTTGCTACCTGTCAATTTCAAGGCTTTTTTGTCATGGCAACAGCCGTTGCCTCTCTGCTGACCATGGCACTAATGTCTGTAGACCGATATTTTCGGGTTTTTCGTCCGACAAAGCATCGAGTCTTCTTTACTATGCCACGTGCGCAGTTAATGACCGCCGTGGTCTGGGTCTTAGCCAAGACGTGCCCAGTTCGTTATTTGGCAGTGGTAAAAAATATATTTTCCACCCGGGGAAATTCTTCTGTCTCCACGACCAAAAGTCCTATCTCGCTGCTTTAATATACCTCTTTGCTTCTACGTCACTCTTTGTCCTAACGTTTTGCTATTTCAATGTTTTGAGACATCTCAGTGAGATTGAACACAAAACGTGTTAAAAATCTCCGTGCCTGTGTGCCTTCTGCTATTGAACAAGGTAATAACAGGCTATCCGCAGAAGAGATCAAACTAACTCGCACTTTATTCGCAATTGTTCTTGGATATCTCATCTGTTGGACCCCTGTTCTCGTTATCGATTTTGTATACATGGGCCTTGGCCATGGAGGTTGGTCCCAATCGCGAGGGGTCTACGTCTTTTACACAAATATGGGGCTGGCAAGTTCCTCTCATTGTGCAATCTATTTACGACTGCACTCTTGTAGTCGTTCTTCAGTTTGCTACAAGCTACACCGCGCTGACGAGCCCCAACAGGGCGAAACAGCTGTCCGCGGTTGCTAGCCTGCTTTATCGGTTTCTGTCGTATTGGTGTCTCGCAAAATCTACTTTTTTACGTAGTCAGATCAGCTTTGCAGTTTGTCGGTTATGTTTGTTCATTTTTGGCTGATTAGGTCTTTCGTAGATCCTACGTATCGTTTACAGCATTATCGTTTGCGGTCTTTTGCAGTTTTTAGTTCCTCTCTGAACCCCTTTCTATATGGTGCGCTCAATCGGACATTCCGCACAGAATACAAGAAGCTAGTCTGCTTTAGGAAATTGTTCAATCAAGAGCCAGTCACTCTAAGCGGAACAGCTGCGTACTACGGGGATTGTACACACCGTGGCGGATCTAGATCTAGGGGAGAGGACCGGAGCTCATACCTGAAAAAGAAAAAAAAAGAAGGATTTGGGACTTGATTGTGCGTACCTCTGAAAAAGTCCTGGCTACGCCCCTGTTTGGGCCTCATGATGCTTTCCATTTCTTGTGAACTGCGCGCGTACGCCTTCATTTTTCTCATGTGCACGCGCTCTAATTTCAAATTTTAAGATTCTACCACTTAGTTCTCGCATGAACATGTAACGGTTACAGTGATGAAGAGCTATGCCCAAAACGTTTGTTGAACTCAATCACTATGACACTTTTTACAATTTTTCATTTATTTTTACTATTTTTTTCACGTTTTTAACTGTATATAAATATCTCATTATTAAGGAAAGCAGTTATTTTCTAATATGCAGCAACATGTGACTATTGTATTTGCCATGTATTTAAAAATTAAATTAAAATTCTGAACAGCACTAGAGTGAAATAAAATATTGAAACTTGAAATCGCCTTTGTGTCTCTTTGTGTCTAATTTTTGTCAGTTTTTTGTCCACTTTGACAGTTCGACTTGGTTACCATGGTGACGCGCCCACGCTTCTCACTTATGCGCACGCGCGGCCATAATTATTTATTTTATGAACGGTGGTCCGGACGTTTGAAGAACTTATTTTAATTCCTGTTCCAATGGGATTCTAGACAACTTAGACACCTGTGCGAAAAGATCATAATAGATAATTTTCCAGCCATGCACTTGGTTCAAGCACCGCCGTCTGCGACTTCAACGCCGCGTGAAGCGGTGATCGATCCAACTCCAGTCATGGCTCCCGCTGCAGAGGGCAATCTGAAGATCTTGAACATTTTGTAAGCTATCTCCGTGTTGTTTTTCGAGCTTCTTCCTATAAAGCTGGTGCTAACGATCGACGCACTGTTAATTTCAACGATTTAATTATTGTTTTGTATTCTAAAAAAATAAGCTTAATTATTTTCTTTTAAAACAGGGAGACAAATTCGGAAGTTATGTGTTGTCGGTTCAACCCTGAAGGCGGTTTGCTCGCCGTTGGCTTGGCTAACGGCGTAACTAAGGTAAAATTATCTCAATTTCGGTATTTCTCGATTAATGTTGGTTTTAAGCACTGTTATGATAACTTTTTTTTAAATAATATTCACCCCATGTGAATATTATTTCGGTATATTTATGATGTAAGCTTAAAGTTTTACGACGCTAATTTTTGTCTGGCGCGCAGTTGGTTGCAAGGCTATTTCAACGCGGGAAAAAAGCGATCGTATTACATTTGTTTTTTTTGGTTTTTTTTTGCAGATTTATGCGCCTGATACTGGTCATTGTATCTACAGTCTTTCCGATCAAGATACCTTTAATAGCCATTTGCCAGTCACTTGTCTTCGCTGGAAGCCGGCATCAGATGTTGATAGTTACGGAAATGTCTTGTTAGCAACCTGTAAGTTTCACACTACTTATATAAATTTCATTAAAATAAAGTGCAGTGTATAAAATAAGGAAAATTTTATATGAACTTCAAAAATTTAAGCTAAAACAATTCGGCATACAAAGATTAATAAAATAAAGACATGCTAATCCTTAGAACAATATCTTGCTAATGTGCATGATATTAACAATAGTAGTAATTGAGGGTGTCTGTTTAGTCTGGGGGTTGTTAATAATAAAAAATAACTGATTTGTCTTTCAAATGTAAATAAAAAGATAAACAATATAGTTAATGTTAACAAAAGCAAGTTATGATATGAAGCATATTCCCTCCTTTTAACAAATCCTTCAGGTACATTTTTAGTCAGTTTCTGATGTTGAGAAAAAGTTGTTCTTATGTACTTATCTTTTGTCACAAAGATGTTTCTGTTTAATCATTAAAAAATTTAATCCCAATACAGGATTTTATATAATCCTAATTTTGTAATGAATAATATCTGCAATTTTAAAAAATATTTATTACTGTGCATTTTTGCTCTGCAGATGCTGATGGCAAAATAAAGATATGGCATGTATCGACCAGTTCATGTTTAGGAACAATGGCAGAACCTTCGAAACAGACTTTAGCCTGTGCGTATAATTCTTTAGGAGACAGGTTCGTCACAGCTGGATCAGACACAAAGCTCAATGTGTATGATGAAAAAACCAAACAAATTATCTGCACACTTCAACCAAGGTATGTCATTGTTTTATTCAATGTTCATATTGTGTACAGCTACAACAGCCCTACTACATTAGCAACCAGTAGCTGGCTATTATGGCCAGCAACTGCAGTGAAGAGGACCAGCAACTCAAAAATTGAAAATGACTTAACGACCCTGAGGGGGGGTCTCCCATATAAAAATGGCGGTGGTGCTCGTCGTACCTTTTAGGGGTCAAAATTTGCAGATTGGTACCATAGCTAGAATTATCGCAGTACCTTTAATTGCGCTTTTCAATAACACGTGGAATCTGAAATTCAAATCACCAGCAACGGTTGCGTTTTACACTGCCGTCAATCATCTTAGCTTACCTCTCAGGAAGTTCAAAAGGTCACGTCCGTGCATTATGATTGGTAGATTTCGATCCATTTTGTTTGTTTCTTTTTTACATGGTCCGTTGGCTTTCATATTAATTATGATTGACGGCAGGGAATAATGCAACCGTTTGTAAAGATTTGAATTTTAAATTCCGCATGTTAATGAAAGGCGCAGTAAGGTATAAAGCCGAAAAAATATGACAGAATATGACATGTGTTGTTTTAGAATTGGTACCTCTTAGGGGTCCGAATTCATTTGAGCCACACCCATCAAACAAGATTCTGGTACCTTTTAGTGTGTTTTTTAAAAATGTCCGACGAGCACCCCAACAGCCATGGGATGCTATATTTGGTTTATGATCGCCTATTTTCCTTGTATAGTCAGAAATCTTAAAGACTGCTAAAGGCAGTTTGACTTTGATTGATTTGTTATTGACAGCTCGTCACATCTGGTTATGGACGGCCACATGAGCCGTATATTCAGTGTGCAGTTTACTCCAGGTCAGGATCATGAGTTCCTCTCAGGTGGCTGGGATGACACAATTCAGGTACTTAACTCTACTCAAATTGCTCTAGGAGTGTAATGATACATTGAACTATCAATGCATCGCGATTGGGAGTGTTCCAATAGCAATGCATCGATCACAAATTCATCTATTAATAACAATCGCAATAGTTCCCTTAATTATCAATAGTTACGATAGTTTTTCAATCCACAAACAAGTCAAACAAACAAGTCAAACAATACTGTATTACGAGTCATAAAAACAAACTTCATTCGTCTTCAGGGTGTTATCTACATTCAAAATGGTGGTTCAAATATTATCTCCACCTCCCTCTAGGAAATTGATTGTTACATGGCCAACAAACATGGTGGCCACAAAGGCTCATCCAGAGACTTTTGAAATCGTACATACTATTGCAATAGTATCGCAGTAGTATCACTACTATTGCAATACTATCGCAATAGGCAAAATGACCTCAATTGTCACCCCTACATTGTTCTATGTAGACTGTTAGGGAGGCTTCTTATTAAATATTAAATATTAAATATTAAAAAAGCAAACAGCACCCGAGGAAAGTACTGCTCAGTAGCTTTCATTTTAAATGGTCACACTGTAGGATTTCATAAACAAACTTAAAAGTTAGAACCACCTTGTACAGCATAATAAACAGCATAACAAGAAAGTATGTGCTCATACAGTAGCTTAATCATTTGAATGGTGATACTGAAGACTCTGAAGCCCGGGGGACTCCCCGCAAATTTGGGTGGGGGTGTGCGGCACGCTTCTTAAGGACGTTCGCGCTAATTGTTTATGCGCATCCTTACTGCGCACGCAATTCATGTCGCAACGCCATGCTACGTCATGCACGAGCGCGCGCGCAAGAGAAGAAATCTAAGCACATAAAGGGCTGATAGCCGTTGCGTTAACTTTGCTTAGATTTAACTCGCTTGGATGGTCGGTGACCCCCAATTTTTTTTTCATAGATAATTTTCTTTGCCAATTCTAGACAGATTGTGAAAAAATGAACAAAAAATCAATGTAGGAAGTTTAAATTGTTTCCATTTTTCTACCCGCGCGCCATCGAATCCTGCCAACTTGCGGCTGTCAGAGTTTACAAATGCTGTCGTTTAAAGATGAAATTTACTTCAAGGAACGTCACCAGTTAAATGAATTTGCTGACCAGACCAACTCGCATAAAATTTGGGAAAGAAAGTTGCATTTCAGAGATTCATTTGCAATATTTTTGGACTAACAGACATTGGGGTCACATCCCGTAAGGAAGACTAATTTTTCAAAATTGGGGTCGCCTTTCAGATAGCTTATCTCAGAAACGAAGTCGGTGACCCCCTCATTTTTTTGCATTTCTGACACGAGTAACTCATAACCTAGCTGTAGCAAAAGTTTTATAAAAAAATCAATGTCAGAAGATTTTCGCGCGAACGTCCTTAAAACCCTTACCCTATTTCAGTCCAAAATATGCGATTTTCCCTACCCTATTTCAGACCCGACCCAAAATTCGATACCCTATTTCAGACCAGGAAGTGCTTCCGTTTGCGTAAACATTTGAGAAGGGCTTCTAATACCCGATGTTAATCAAACCGCATTTCTCAAGGGATGAAAAAAGTAGCTTCTTCTAAAAACCATACCCAATTCCAGACCAGAGTGTGCAAACCATACCCTATTTCAGACTAAAAATGGTCAAAATCTATACCCTATTTCAGACCACCCGGGCTCTGAAGTTAGGTTGACCTTGTACATCATAACAAACAGTACAACAGGAAAGGAATGCTTGATAGCTTTTATTTGAATGGTCAAATGTTAGGATAACATTCACTGACTCAAAGGTTTACACCTGATATTAGGTACTTAGAATAGTCATTGAGAATCAACAAATCTGTTTAGCTGCTCTCATTATTCCCTAGAAGTATGACTTTCTTATCGACAACAATCAGTCACCCTTTACCATGAAAGCAGAACTGGTTTTGTTTCTGTCATGTATTACTTTAAAATAGTTCTCTTCCAAACTGGTTTATTTATTATTGTTTTGTTATTTAATATTGTTTTACAGTTTTGGGACACTAGAGTTGACAACAAGCACAGTGTAAGGTGTGTTATTTAGTTTGTTATACCATGCTTAGAATAATCTTGTTAATGTTTTTGTTTTTTAGAACTTTTAAGTGGTATTTTCTTCATTGTTATCTCTTTCTTTATTAGAAAGATCTTTGGGCCTCATATCTGTGGTGATGCTCTTGACATCCAGCCGCTAAGCATGTCAGGTTCAAGTCGGCAAATCCTCACAGGCTCATGGAGAAAGGATAACACTCTCCAAATCTGGGATTATGGCTCTGGCAAACTTTTGAAGGATGTGCCCTCTGATTATAATGGAAGCATGGTAAGTACAACAGTTTGATTAGTCGTAGGATATGTCCGTCCACATCAGCCTCGAAAGAGTTGGTTATTGTTCATCGCAGAAAGGCTCAATAATGAGGTGTTTTATCGTTTGTCTCATGATGTAGTCACTTTGGATGTAGATCACCACATGTTTATTCCTTACTGCTAGTCTTCATTAGGCGACGAGATCGACTTATAATGCGCCGCCATTAGTATCACGATGTTTGGCTATGATTGGTGGAACTCAATCCTCATTATTCCAGCGAGAAGCTGTTCTCTCTGTGGTCCACTGTAGTACTGTTCTCTGGTTGTTGTGTTTTGTGTTTCTTGACCATTGGCATCCACACTTCAGGAACTTCGATTCTGTTATCCCTGATGATGTTGTTAGAGTGAAGTCTTATATGCATAGGCTCTTTTACCTGATGCATGTACCAGTGTTGGTCTCAACCATAAACTTGACCTTAATGTCTCAGTGGTTTCATGGGCATGTTCTGAAACAGCTGAAGTCTGGGTACAAGTTAGTCGTATATCTCTGTTGTGCTTGTTAATTCTCTCATGTACCGACCTCTCTGTATCCCCAATGCATGAGATAATTAAGGAGCACAACAGGGATACAGAATCAAAATTTCTGAATCTTGGTTGCCAGTGGTCAAGAAACACAACAATAGGAGAACGGTACTACAGCAGACTACAGTGAGAACAGCCAACCATCGTGATACTAACATTTTTACTAAACAGAGAATTGATGAACTAAGGACTTACACCTGTACACTATTTAATTTAGAGCTTCTATTTCCATAACCACCTCATTGCTTTGTTTTATTTTTAGCTTTACTGTGTTCAATGGCAAGGTCCTGACAGTATCATAGCAGGGGGCAGTGATAACAACATGATGAGATGTGTGGATCAAGGAACTTATCATGTTAGTCCTCCTCCTTTTGTTTATCATTTAGATGTTAAGATATTTTGAATTATTTGTCACAGATTTCTTTTTCTTCAAACACTTTTCTAATGATTACAAGTTATATAAATTGCATTAACAAAACAAGATGAGTTTGGACTGTTTGGAAGTATATTAGTAAAATCTTCACAAGCCTAGTGATTAACAGCTGCTGGAGCTTAACCCAGTTTCTGTAGCATGAAGAAACTGACAGTATTGCTACTCCCCCCTGGATGGGATGCTAGTCCGTCGCAAGGTTACCCCTAACATTATGTCGCTGGTACCCATTTATACACCTGGGTGGAGAAAGACAACATGGAGCAAAGTTTCTTGTCTAAGAAAACAACACGACGGCAGAGAACAGGCTCGAACTACCGACCTTCAGTTTGAAAGTCCGACGCGCTAACCACTAGACCGCCTCGCCTCTACTTGAAAGTATATTGGAGCCTTTTAAATGATGTTATATCCATGGCCTCTATAATATGGACACCTATTACAGACACTTGGCTTCATCCCTTTGGTGACCATGTTAAACAGGTTTAACTGTATATCATAAATGATAATGCCAATATTGCTATCGTTGCCATTTGGCAGATTAAACAATGACAACACGAGGCTTTGCAAACACATAGCACCCAAGGGTGAGAACTCCATCACACTGTGAACGCAAGATGGAAAACTAAAAATGCTGTCATGACCATGTGGCTAGGATAGCGGCACATGATGTTCCGAATATTCTGCATGTTGCCTTTGCTAAATTTTCCTACTGCTATCATCATCACCAATGCAACCACCACCACTGTCAACATCATCATCATCATCATCATCATCTTTCCTCATTATTCCCAAAACACCCCCCTCCCCCTCTTCTCTCCAGTTAGATAATAAATGCCAAGCTCAGTCTTCACAATTCTGAGCCAGGTGATCAGCATCAGGTCTTTGAAAAATAATAATAATGATGAAGACTCAAATTTCTATTCCAATCTGTTTCTTCTGTAGACGACTGGACGCCTTGTGGATCTGCCGCGTGCTGTGTACACTGTTGATTATGATAGACATTCCCATCATCCAGTCTTAGCAGCAGGAACTTCTAACTTTGTTTATCTTGTAAAGAGGACATGAGCTGCTCAGTGGCAGAACTGTTCACTCTCGACAAGTTAGACCAATATGCTACTTTAGGTGATTCTGTTTCAAAGCAACTGAAACTGGTCTGCCTTGACAAAGTCGACTATTACAGGCACACAGTTTACTGTTAGTTAAATAGACCTTGATTTAATTAATCCAAAAGAACATTTTAGGTCATTTGAAAATTTGATTTATACTGCACTTTGTGTTTGGAGATTTGATCAGTTATCGAGATGTTATATATTAACCCTTTAACTTCCAAGAGTGCAAGAAATCAAAAATAAAAATATTCCCAAATTTCATTTAATCTGTAAAAATTAAAATTTAAAAACAAAATTAATGATACCATGCTAAAGTTATTGCCAAAGAAGTTTCATTTGAATGGTCACACCACAGGATTTTCTTGACAGACTAAAACGTTTGAACGACAGCATGTCTCCATAAGTGACTCTGGGAATGAAAGGGTTTGATCCTTTGTAAACGAATAAAAAATGGTGGTGGCTTACATATATGGGACATGGTTGCTTTCAAGAGATTCTAAATAGCCTGGTACCAAGAGTGTGGTACATTTGGATCCCTAATCCCATAAAAATTACACAGCCTTAGATCCCTGATCCCTGGTCAAGAAATTTATATTATTCTCATTCTTTGGTTTGTTGACATGTGGAGGTCAGCTTGTCTCGGTCCACGTGTGACCAAAAAAAGAACTTTGCTAATTATGCTTTTAAATTCGGACCTTATACATGCTTTGTCACTAACAACTACATGTATATGAACCGTTATATTCCAAATTTTGCAGTTGTCTTTACCTTGTTCAATAAGCTTCTTGGGATGAAATTGTGTGTGTACATTTTAGTGGTCTGAAAGTAATAACCTGCATCCGAAAGTATCTACTACCCGAAAATTGCAGCCCCTTGGGCTGCTAATTCCGAAAGTAAAGGGGGGGGGGGGGGGGGAGGGGCGCTACTTTTGGAGTTCTACAGTACTACAGTACCACCCAAATTTTCAGAACTAACATTATTTTGAAAAGAGATGAATTGCAATAATTAGGAGATTCATATTTTCAGTTTTGATCTCTTCAAAAAGTTTAAGTTTTATTACTATTGACAGCAGAGGAATATTTATTAATATACTGACCTTAGACATGTAATTTTTGCCATTGATTTAATCAGAGAAATATCTATTATTTATGTGTGATGATTAAAAGATTTATGTCATAGCCAAGTATACCACACCTGGTTTATTTATTGCTTACATGTAATTACCCAAAAAACAATAGTGTAGTCAAACTAGTTACTTGAGAACAGTCTTGTATTCTGCTTGCTATTGTGTGTCAAACAAACAGAAGTTGTTTTAGCAAGTTTCAACAGAGAGTTTACTTAGTTTGTAATATAGTTCATTTCCAACAAAATTTATATCCATACCAAAAGGCATCTCCATGAAAGCTCGTTGGAAATTCCATGGGGAGAGGAGTCTTAAAACCAAAGTCTGTAAAGGAAAATATGACACTAAACTTGCATTTCCCGGGGGTTGGCGGGATTTACCAAAAATCTTCCATGTGATGAGGTGTGGATGTTTTCTGCAACAACACATTCAAACATCATTGTATTAATACTGTAAATAAAGTTCTGTGCATTGGGAAGTGTTTTTGAAGAGATATGAGTATCTACAATCCTTGCCATTTTCTTTGTGATAATGCATACCTTAGTTCAGATGTTAAAAATATGGAGGAGACCCTTTTGCTGCCACTTTGCTGCCATTTTTAAAACCGACAAGACCACAGGGACAAGGTTGAAAACTTAGCAGCAATTTGTTGTTTTTTTTAGAGGGGCTTTCGTGTGCTTCCCACCATCTGAAATATGTTTTCATTGTTGTTGGGGGGATAAGGGCTCAGGGAACGGGGAGGGAACCTAGGTCATGGCTCATGTACGACGAACTGACAGGCGTCATAAAACCTAATACAATACAACCTAATACGATACAATACAACCTAACACTACCTAACACAATACATCACAATACAGTCGTCGTACACGAGCCATGACCCGGGAACCCACATATAAGCTATATGGGTATGTGCCGCTGTGAAGGGTATGGTTTTCAAGCAGTTTAGTCTGGGATAAGGTATAGAAATCAGAGAGGTTTGGTCTAGAATAGCGTGTCATTTGCCAGGAAACTGATCAGTGGTATGAAGAATAAGTCTAGAATGGGAATTGAAACTAGAAAGAGAAAGAGCCTTCCCTTAAGGAGGCTAGAAAGGGTTTTCAGCAGCGTGTGCACGCGATGTGCACTCGTCATGCATTGATGCACACGTCAACTGATTTTCCTATCAAAAAGTAGCATGTGCAGCTCACCGGAAATAAAAATACTGCTTAAAAATCGCAAAAACCGAAAATAACTTTTGCATAAAGTATTCCTCTTTATCTGAGAAGTTTGTTTGGTGACCTATCCAGATTTTCTGTATGCAAGCAGTATTTGGTATTTCCTATCTTAAACAAGAGTTTGAGAAAAAATTATCCAGCAGAATTTTTTTGGTATCAGACAACAAACTTTTTGGAAATAACTTGATTTCTACTAGATAAATTACCCATGCTTTCCAAATTGAGAAAAAAAACTAATAGGTCACTGGATTAGTTTTAAAGATACACTGTAATGAGTAAAAAACTGAGTTTAGAGGCTCTTTTCGGAGTGCTGTACTGTTGCCATGGCAATAGCTATGACGTCATAAGCAATAAGTATTGCGGTTAATAGCGTTGCATAGATATCCAAAAGTTGTCCATATAATTGATTGCATCATTTTTTGCTATAGTGTGCTCTACACTTTATTATGAAATGATATTTATTTTCTTTAAGGGATGTAGAATATGATAAAATCCAAGGCACAGTGTACGTGTTTTTCGCCATTGCTCATCCTTAAGCAGTAAGCAACCAGACACTTGTCATATATGAACCTAGGAAAATAATGGCTCAGCTCGCCAAAAGTCTCGTATAGCTCAGTGGTTAGAGCACCTGACTGGTGTACGGAAAGTCATAGGTTCAATTCCTGTCTGGGACTCGGAGTTTCTTTTTTTTGTCTCCCGCTCGAGAGACAATGAACATTACTGGGCCCTTGTTTAGGATCCAAACCTGCATGTTATCCAAGCCAGAGACTAAATTCAAACATTTTGAGTTGAGTCCTCTCAAAGCGTTATACTGGAAGACCTAGGGAGAAGAGCTTGCAGTCATGTCTCCTACCTCCCCCTACCCAAAGGCCAGCTTGCTCACAGGGCTAGTTTTACTGAGTCTTCTATTTTAGGCTACATGCTAACATACTATTGGCTATTATTAAGATACAAGAAAATAATATGAAAACATGTGAAAAAAATTTCAGATCTTTTTATTGGGAAACTGAATAGTGAATCTACAGGAAATGTTATATTTTGTACTTAATATGAAGACTAGTATTCACAACCACAAGCAAAATTCTTTTAAAGCCGGCATCATGCAATTACCAGTTGTATTACCATAGAATTTGAACAATAACTCCAATCCATCTCCCCCTGAAAGTAATGATTACCCAAGAGTTATCAGTGTCAATTTTTGTGACCTTGCTAGTGGTTCCCAAAATTGAAAATCCCGCAGAAAATAATGGCCACCTTGACATTACTTCTCTTCCCAGTAAACTGCAACTCTCGCAAATTTTATGGCCACCTAGCTTCACAGTAACTATCCTCATGCTGCGAGACTATTTCAAATGCATTGTGCAGTACATAAATTTTGTCTGAACCAGGTGATGAGCTTCTTATGGATCGCATGATCACACTTCCTTTGTACAGTGTTTGAACTTAAACATGTGACATGACTGAAAAATGGCATCACATGGTACAAACAAATGTACCACATGATGATGTATCTGAAATAGATTCACAGCACCATTATCATTATTCTGAAGGTGGCAAAAATATTTACAAGTGTGTGTTGAATGTTATTGGGAAGAGTAGTGATGGACCAACCAAAAGTATTTGGTAGGAGAAAAGAGATTCCTTGCATGTACTATACTTTCTGAGTAAGGTATGAACTGGATGGTTTTAGGAACACTTTGTAACTGTAAGGGAAACTACGTTTCCTCAAAAACAACAAAATGAAATACCGGCTCAGAATGGCTTACCTTATTTATTCAAATAAGCACCCTGGGCACTTATTCAAAGTGGGCGCTTATTCAAGGGTGGACGCTTATATTTTGAGGAAGTTTTTAGAGAATAACAAAACAAAGTATAAGTGCAAAAGCGAACATGGACAAAGAAAAAAAACAGTAACTGTCAGTCAAGGAATTAAGTTGAAGTTGAAACCTGATTTTGAAACAGAATTGATGCTCCTCTTACTTCACATTGGACTAGTACAAAAATGTTTTTGGGGGTGAACGCTTATTAATTTTTTGGGCTTTCAGGCTAGGCGCTTATTCGAGGTGGGTGCTTATTCCAATAAATACGGTACTTGGGACGACTTAAACTTGGAATTATACTGCAACAGTGTTATACTCAGTAATGCACTGTATCCATACTTCTCTCACCCAGGGAAAACAGAGGGGATGGTGACACACTGGTGCCAATCTGTACTGAGTTGGAACTAGCAGACTTGTCTTGATTTTTCATTTATGTGTATCATCAATATAGACAGTCTGCACCAGATTGATGCTCCATTTTACACGTCTTGAGTCCAGCACAGATTTATATACTGACCTGGCTGATTGTTCAACCCGTTTCTGGTACCTCTCCTGCCGAGACTTTGATGCTTCAAACTTTCTCCATCTTTCTAACTGAAGGCGCCTCTTTGCCCTTCTTGCCTGCTTCTGCGCATAGGTAGAGGGCGGAGGCATGTCATACAGAGGACTATTAGGTGGGGAGAGTGAAAACTGATCTCTGTCCATGGCACTTTTTAGACTATTATCATCATCGTCATCATCATTATCATTATGAATATCATTACTTTTATCACTGTCATTATATACGCGCTGATTTCTTGTTCCCTTGAAATCTTTCAAGGGAACAAAACCATGCAAAAGTGGTCTTTCATATTTTGTTTTTAGACTGTCCACATTATCTGCAGACACAGAAGGTAGGAAATCATCCTCGTTTCCCACACAACAAAAGGACACGCCTGTAGTGCTTCTTCCAGTTTGTGTATGACTGTCCGCATTTTGGAATAATTCCTCCGAGTTGTCCCATATGGATTTTTCCGCTCCCGTTTGGAGAGAACAGTCAAAGTTTACTCTCTTCTTCTCTGATCTTACAACTGTATGCTTCCCACAACTTTGTCTCTTTAGGATCGAATTAGCTCCTAAAGGAATTTGATTATCATTCAGAACAGAGATCCGAGTGGAAGTTCCTTCGTCACTTTGATAATCGCGCAAGTGAACTTGCAATCTTGGAACATTTTTAAATATTTTACTACTCGTGGTTACGCTTTCTATTTCGTCTAGATGAAGATCATTTAAAGACTCTCTAAGTCTCTCCACTTTCGATCTGTTTCTCGTAGATATTCGGCGTTTTTCTACTCTGGTCCCTTTGCGCTTCGTGACACCTCGCGAGCTAGAAGCCTTCAGCAATGCTCCTGAACTCATTTTTCACCCGATCTCCACCTCACCTCGTCACTTTCAAGGTTTACTTCTAGAAAATTCGGATTACATCTTTTAAATACACCAACACACCGTTTTACCCGTGAATTCAAAGTTGTCAAAAATCGAAACACTTTCAAACCGCCATTTTGTTTTCAAAACAAAAGTTTTGCAACAATTTGTCGGGGTGGACTGGAACCAGTCCCATGTTTCGCGCTTCTCAGAAAATTTTTGAATACGAACGCCCCCAGCGAGCAGCCGGCTAAGGTGTATCGCGCTAGAACATTTTCAGTTTGTGGGAGGCAGTCCCTCTTTGATCCAGGATAACAGTAAAATACAATCCAACCTCGATTGAGGAGGGGTGAAGAGGCATTCCCGTGCGCTGAGAAGAAGTGAAAAATTGATCGCGTTGTAAGTGTTAAATTCTCTTAGGGCCTGTTTACATGAAGGGAGGGTGACCCGGGTACCAGGGTCACCCTCCCAGCCGGGCTAAAACATAGCCCGCCTTAACATGGGCGGGCTATTAGGGCGGGCTATTAGGGCGGGCTATCATATAGGCGAGCTATCTTTTTTTGGCGAGCTCTTAAATTGTTTTGGCGGGCTCATGTTTTGGCGGACTTTTTTATTGCAACGGCGCACTTTATTAAGCACGACACATTTACAAACATGGCAACAAGAAGAAAGGCTATAGCGGCGAATTTTCGTTGGTAATTTTAAGTCAAAATAAATAGCCCGCCTGGGAGGGTGATTCTGGGGTGGCCGTTTACATGCAGAAAAGATAGCCCGCCTAGGAAGGTGAAATAAAGATAAACTGCAGAAGACCGCAAACGATAATGCTGCTAATGATACGTAGGATCTACGAGAGACCTAATCAGCCAAAAAATGAATGAACAAAAACAATGAACTGCAAGGCTGATCTGACCACGTAAAAAAGTAAAATTTGCGAAACACCATCACGACATCCTACTTTATCTCCGGCTGACACTTCAGACAAGAGGGTGTAAAAATTAGAGCCACGCCCATAAAAGTTAATTCTGCTTACCAACAAAAATTCCTTTTAAATTTTCGACGATCACTGCAGTACGTTTATTTGCGAGCACTAATTTTTACGTGCCCGTTCAATAGCCTCCCCTCCCTTCGTCACCACTCGCAATATTTTTACTTCGTGCGCCGCCGAACTGAACGCTATCTGAACGTCTGGAACAGGCTCCGTGCCCGTGCTGTCATCAGTAAAGCTGTACATCGTTCTGGAGGTTTCGTTAAAGCACCAAATGTTGTCTACATTTTCAAGTTACCGTTTGCGTTTATTCAATATTCAATCACAGTCAAATTGGATTGATTGGAACAGTTTGCCGTCACATATTATAAACATGACCTCGACCAGTAATTTAAAGGTAGCTGTTAATTATTATCTCCTTGCCTAAGTTAGACTAATTATCATCAATTTTATTTGCACTATTCAGTAAGCTTATTTACATTTCGCACTTTGCACTGAAACTTTCTGTATGTCCAATGCATCATGCAATGCATCATGGGATACTATTCATCCCTCCTCTGGTATGTCCATTAGGATTTTGCGAGTAAATCATGTAGATGTAGATGAAAGCGACCACGCAAAAGTTGAAGATGCTTGCCTGCAGCTACAACTGAACTACCTACGAGAGGTTTCGCATATACAATCGCAGCGTAGCATAAGAGACGTAAGAGAGGCGTATGTTATAAAGAGACACGAGAGCACGAGAAAAGTCTCTGGCACCAAGAGTACACATTAAGTGATAGAGTGATTTTCCTGAGACCGTGAAATAGTTAGTACACTAATAGAGGTTAGTAGATCTTATTTCCATTGTTTTCTTTTGTGTCTATTTGACTGTTATACACTAACTACTAGAAATTGTTTCACGGTCTGAGGAAAACCACTCTATGAAAGGAAGGAAAAACGAAAAAGTAAGAAATTAATTTGGTATCGTTAACAACTGCAGAGGAAGGGACGGCAAGAAGAGAGACTCTGGGAACGAGATTGAAATAAGTGCTCCTAACGAGAGCCTTACGAGAAGTAGTTATCATAGAAGATCGACAAAATGTCAAGATTCCACCAACTGAAGGTTCTTTTATTAAATTCTTTTCTATGATATTTACACATAAAATATTTTAAACTCCACCTTTATAACGTCAGTTTAAGTTATCTCCTCTAATTTTCTCCCGCATTGTATTTTGTCACCAAAGTTCTTAAATACTCTTCTTGATTTCCAGACCCTTGACATTCCAAACAGCGCGCCACTCATCAGGACCTAGATGTGTTCGCGAGGTTACCCAGCCAGCCTCTTCAAGGCCCTTGACAAATGCTGGGAAAGCCTGAAGGGTGAAATTATGGGCTAGCGCTACTAAATCCCACGAGCAGTCGATTGGTTGGCTTTTATCTGCAATATAAAAAAAATTAAGGTATGAAAAGTTCTATGACCCATGTGAGTAATGGAAAATGTTTTACTGATCGTTTTTATGACTACTTTATGACGGTTATTTTTTTTGCCAGATAGCCAAAATGCATCGACACTGCTGGAAAGCGCAGATTTTTGAAAGGAAGTTATTTATTTTCTTATATGGACCAGGGAAAACGATATTTTTTACAAACGACTGAAATTAGCAGATGACATTTGAAAACGGATGCTTTATTTTATCATTTGACCCGTACGGCCCTGCGAACCTTTTCTTTGCAAAACCATTGATGAAAGTCCCGTATGAGGGCCTACGCATTTGCGCGAGCGGGCCTGAAAAAGCCGTACGGCCCCACTACGCCGAAAGCGGACTGCCTCGCGCCTCCAAATTGGTCATATGATAAAATACTTATTGACTAAGTTAGGTCGGGCAGGATGGTAAAATATTTGGCCTCCCCTCCTACTTAGTCATTAAGTACATAATATGTCTCGCGTTTCGTCCACACTATAACGTTCGAAAACGCTAATGAAAATACATCGCATCGAGTATGGATAAAGTATTACTTTGTGGACAGTCACAGGCTTACCACCTTGTGTTCGTATGGTGCCGGAACCGTGCTTCTTAATTCCTGCATCGGTTATAAATTAAGCCTGTTCTACAAGAGATATTTAGGGCTTTTAAAACAGATTAAAATGAAATAAAAACGCTCAAAATTATGAATACGATGTTGACCTTGCGGGAGTGGTTTTAAAAGCTTAAAGTTTGAGTGAGTGAATAAGTGAATAATTTCACTCACGCAAACTTTCAGTTTTTAATATCGCATTTAGAAAGGCTTAATTTATAACCGATGCAGCCATATAACAGCACAGTTCACCACACAAACAGAGAATGGTAAGCCTGTGATGCCGTTTGGCGTGTAGTAAGCAGCGTGATCACGATTTTCCCGCCATTTTTCACGTTTACCGTCAGCCATTCGCCATATTTACTACACGAAGAGGACCGTTGTTGCGTTCATTGGGCTATTGCATCAAATTTTTGTACCCTTTTTGTATTCTCTTTTGTTGAGGAACAGTGGATTTCTTCAGGGGTCGCAGCACATTTTGATGGAATTCTTTAGGGGTCATGGTGTAAATATGAGGAATTCTTCAGGGGAACTAAGTTAAAAACAAAGGAATTCTTCAGGGGTGGTAGGAAAAACACAGTCGAGGATAGGGAATTCTTTAGGGGGACACTGTTTTGGAAAGGAATTCTACAGGGGGATGGTCTTTCTGGGGACTTCTTGAGGGGCAATGCACAAACTGTGTTCCTCAACAGTGGGGGGGGGGGGGAGGGGTGCTGATATTAAATGCAATAGCCCATTCAAAACGTAAGTATAAAATCTTTCTTCTACATTGCCTAATCTATTTTTAAGTGCAAAGCGGTTTTGTTTTATTTTCTATGTGGAATAACTGGTATAAAAATGTAAACTTTATTATTCACAAATAGAGCGAAAATGTAAGAAAGAAGACGAGTGATTATTAGCTTGTCACATGTTTATGAAACGACTCTCTAAAACTTCTCGACATGTTTATACTCTAATACTCTAGAAAGTCCCTTTTTACCTTTTATACTTTTACTTTAGTAGTAAGTTTACATGAAGCTATTCATAATCATGTTATCATTTTTATGCATTTCACAGCAGACCACAAACGTTTCCTCTATTCGACAGTCAAGTTAGTTCATTCATGCTATGATATCATAATGTTTAACACAAATATCACGCATGGAGTGAATTAAATAAAAAATTTACGGTTTACTAAAGTAGCAAACATTGTTGTGGAAGCAATGTTTTTTTTCTACTTTGAGTGACTAAACTGTGAAACATATGTTCCGCAACTGAGATTGACTTTAATAACATTTTAAACAACTTGATTTAATAACATTTCATTCTTGTTTGGCTATAAAACTGGGATACATTTTCTTCTGTAAAAACGCTTCCCAGTTTAGCGAGGACCTTACTGTCTGATTTTACTTCCTTGCTCAACAAGGCTGCAAACATCCTGCAAACGTGTCCTTACATAGTGGATAAAGGCAATAGTTACACTTATAAAGATGTTGACCAAACATACCTTGCCACCAAAAGTTATGTAAAGCCTCCAGGGCCCTTTGACTGCCGTCTAAGTCACTTAAAACCTAACAAGGGAAGGTTAAGGTTGCAATTATGTCTTGGAAACATGCAATGATATTACTCTCTGGAGAAACTAACCGACAGTTGATCACATTTAACCAGCAATCTATATATTACGATAGACATTTTTTATCTGAGTTATTCAAAGTAAAATAAAGTTTTCATCCACTCCACAAAGATTCACTGACCCATGCTTGTAATCGTGAGCAACATTAATTTCCTCATGATGCCATATGTGTTATGATTTTTGGAATATTCACAAGAACCTACAACGTTTTTTAATTCAAGTCAAGTCATCTTTATTTAAGCAAGGTGGCCCTTTCGGCACTAGGCTGGTATCAATGGGACCCTCCATAATTTATGACTAGTACAAGATAAAAAGCATATCATAAATATGAACAATAAAAAGTATTCAGCAGTCTAGTACCTAGGCTTTCCCTTCTGCTGTTTCATTCTGGTGAGATTTCAAAACATCACAGCCTTCCAGAGTTGCTAAAAATCCTAAGCCAACCTGCCTAGTCCTTTTTCATGAGGAAAATAACAACGGACTAGAATGAGAATTGGCTCCTCTAGATTACGAAGATTTGCCAAAAAAGACTAACGATCCCTCACTGATTTTAAGGTATGACTTGGCAATAAGAAATTCATTGCTAGGGCGTGGCTAAACTAAGAAACATTGTTGCGGAGACTTTGTTGTAGACACAAATGTTTCCCAGTTTAGCCACGTGAGAAACACTGATTTGTTGCAGACTCAAATCTTGCTTCCCGGATGCAAAGAAATGTTATATAATCAAGTTAAAAACATTCTTGCTTCCAGAATGCAAATTTTGCTTACAAAACAAAAGTCTCCCAGTTTAGGCACATTAAAGAAACAATGTTTAGCAACAATGTTTCCTAGTTTAGCCAGACCCTTATTCTATAGTTACCTTTTGTAAGGTCGGTCTGGTGCGTATCACATAGTCCAGAACACAAGCCTGGAAAGAACTTTGTAGGTGATCTGTCGCAGTAGAATCTTCATGTAACACTATATGTATAGAACCTGTGTTGATAGGAGAATAGAGAGGTGGTAAATAGACAATCAATGTTATTGCACTCTATTTATAGTTCAACAGACAGAACACATCAGTCTCATGTTCCCTTCTACTTTTCCTAAGACTTACCAAGACTTCATACCGATGTAGTAGTATTTAGAAAACCATTGATACTGGCAGCTATTGGCATAAAATCTAATTGCCTGGTGTGTGCAATCCAAAGGAAAATACAAATTATGTTTACCTGAATTCCTTCCTTGATTCAAAGTTAGTTTCATAATGTATCGGCTTTCTTTTGAGCTGGGCAATGATGCATCAAAATCACCAACACTGAAATACAAGTTCATCAACTGTTTCATTAGCAGAAAAAAAGAAGGTGGGGTTATTTGTTTGAAATGCAGCATTTAAGATGGTCTTACACATAGAGGTTACTTAGCATGTTAGTAACAAGATTGAGTTTGGAAGGGAATGAAATAAAGAGATAACTGTATTTGCAAATCATTAAAATAGATATTAGAAAAGTCTTTACCTTTTTACTACTGAAGTAAACTCTGTTCCTAAATGAATTCTAAGACATTCCCCTGTATTAAAGCCTGCAAAAGTGTAAGAAAACTAAATTATTCACTTTAAATTGCACAAAAGTCAAAAGTTGACACAAAAGTGACAAGAAATTATATCAATAACTTTGTGTATGCTTTCAAACTACAAACAGAAAACCTTACCAAATATGACAGGCTCTCTACTGCCAACCTCCTGTGGAGTAATGATGCGACTTGATGACAGAAACTCTGTGACAAGTAAATGAAGACGAGGCAAGCTGACTGTTTCCATGACAACAGATGACACAGCACGGAAATTTGCATAAAGATGGAGGAAGGTGAAGATGAAAAATAAAGACCATGTAAGCCTGCGAAGAAAAAAATTATAACAAAACACTTTACCTTTCATTAAGGTATTAACTCTTTAAGCCCAATAGTGATTGGCATTTAATTTTCCCTCACTAGAAGGTCAAACATACAGGTCATAAAAATAAAAAGGAATTGTGTCATGACTAAAGAAAAACAACTGCTTTTTTTAATGCAACCCGTGCTTAACCATGGCTGAAATAAATCTTTTTAGCGTTTACATTTTTCTCTCCAAAAAGCCAAACTCGTTTAAAAAAGATTTATTGTCACCACAGTTATGGACAGTTTCATTCAAACTTATTACTTTACTTCAGTAACAAAAAACTCATTTTGAGTGCAAAAGTTTGTATAATAGGTAGCCTGAGGTCACTCGCACTCACCCACTCCTCTCCCCGTCTGATGTACTTTGTTGAATTGGGTTTACTTTTGACATAATCTGATGATTTCTGATTGAAATCTACTTAAACTTGGTAATAATGAATATTTTGTGATATTAACCCAAGGTTGCTTCATATCATGTCAAGGGTACAAATAAATGTTGAGCCACATTCTCGTTGCCTTGAATTACCACCTTATTACCCACGATCTGCTCCCGTACGACCTCGTGGTTCAAGCGGTAGAGCGACGAAAGATCTTATCCGGAGGTCGTGGGTTCGAATCCCACCGAGGTCAAAGATTTTTTTCTTTCCCTCGTGTGGCCCCTCATTTCCTTACTAGGGCTAACGCTCAGTACAGGGAAATATATGGGTTGACTTTAGCACTATAATTTACACACACAGTTGATTCTCTGATTTCTTGTTCATATCATGTCAGTTGTGTAAAGTTTGTTGAATAGAAGGTTTCTAGGTAGTGGCTACCATTTTGAGGGTAGGGCAGTGGACACATGGTCTGGGAACACAAAAACTGATGAAGGGGATAGAGTATCCCCTTGCACAGTTCAGCACTCGGCAAACATACAAGTTATATTATTAGGCATCATTTTATTTGAGTGTTATGCAGCAACAACATTTTTTGGCTATTTTTTCTGAAAACTTCAAATGTTTGATATTAAAAAAATAAATAATTAAATAAGGTTTGTAATTCTTTTTAGAATTGGCATAGTTGTTTATTTTATTAGAAACTGCATCTTACAAAAAATTAAATGATTTGACTGATTGATTGATTGATTAATGATCATGCTGCATTTTGATAACCATGTAGATCATGTTCTTCATCATGTGCTCACGCTTAAGTGCAACCACTGGTAATTACTTACTGAGGATTTCCTGAGACCAGGGGTGTGATAATCAGACCAGCAATAAGAGCCATCAGATTCACTAAAGTTTCCTTTTGAAAGACAAAGTAAATAGATAAAACATGTTCAATTTTTTTTTAGTTTGAAAATGTTCAAGCAGTTAATTGTCTTGGATCATTAAAATAATCTGAGACAAAGGAAAACAAAAATCAATTCAAAAGCAAAATTTGAACCACAGCAGTATTTTATGCTTCTTTCTTTGACATACATAGTCAAACCTACAAAATGAAGAAAGCAAGGCCAAGAAGTGATATCATTGTAGAAACCAAGTTTTGGTTTATTAAAGATAATTGATATTGGAACTTACAATATTTCGGCTCTGTTACAATGATATTTTACAAGAAGGCAACTTTTAAGTTACCCCCCAGGTAATAGGCCCGGGGGGGTACTCCCCCTAAATACCTATACGGGTATGTGCCGCCCAACGGGGTCGTGATTTTGGGACTCCTGATCTAGAACGGGGTATCCATTTTAGAGACGTTTCCTAGAACGGGGTATAATATTTCGAACGCACAAAAACTTTAGATTATCAGCAGCCATTTTTTCTAGAACGGAGTATTAAAAATTGACCTATATCTAGAACGGGGTATCATTTTGAGTGCAAATTCTTTCTGAAACGGGGTCCAAATTTGGAGACCAGGGCAGCACATACCCACCCAAAATATACCCAAGTACCTCCCCCCCCCCCCCCCCCCCCCCCCCCCCGGTAATAGGTATGTTAGCATTACATAATAAAGCTAGAATTTATCTCACCTGACTTCCATCTTTAGCAGCCACATCAGCCATATTGTCCCTCCTGGCTTGGTGCTGTGTCATAGCTGCTCTTGTGGCTCCCCCTGCCACACCAACTATGGACTGATGATCCCACAAAAATATAGTCGCATTAGTGTAAGAAAGCATACTGGCGTATTTCAAATTACAGTTAAGTTCAGCATTAAGCCATTTTAGACAAAATTTGATTTGTCTTAATATTTAAACAATTTCTACTAAACTAGTAACTATTATATAGAAAATGCAAAAAGACCAGCAAGGAGAATTGGTAAAAGGTAAAAGTACTACATACCTTTGATATACTGGACAAACATGCTAGGAAGGTGAAGTAAGCTTTGAATAGTGGAGCTAACATCTCAACTAATATAGAGGCATCATTCAAAATATCAGCAAACAGCCTAGAAAGGAAAATTCATAAAAGAACAAATTTTGTATTGCAAATTATTATAACAATGGAAGACTTTCACTTTGTGAGAGATATCTGGAACAAATCAACTGCATCAGCATCATGATCAGCATTACTCATCAACAGTAAGCCACGGGTGGCCCTTATGGCCAGATGTTTAACCCAGTTTCTATAGCATGAAGCAACTAGAGGTATTCCTACTCCCCCCCCCCCCCCCCCCCCCCCCCCCCCCCCCCCCCCCCCCCCCCCCCCCCCTGGATGGGATGCTAGTCCATTGCAGGTTACCCCCAGCATTATGTTGCCAGTACCCATTTATACACCTGGGTGGAGAGAGACAATGTGGAGTGAAGTTTCTTGTCTAAAGAAACAACAAGATGGTTGAGACCACCATGTCCACTAAACCAACACCATCATGCCTTCACGGCACATATATTATACATGTAAAAGGTACACTTGTCTTATATCTTCCTTATTCACACCCATCCTCAGGATCAATAAAGGTGGTTACTTATGGAATATGGATTTAAAAAAGACGGTCATTTGTGGGAGAAACTCACTTACAACAGTTGTTCCTCAGAGAGATACTGATTTTTCAAATCTTTAAAGATGCTGTTTTCATATTTGAACATCTGTCTTACCTCCATTTCTTTGCATTACAATCCAGATTACTCCTGGAAAAAAAACCATGAATAGAACTACTTGTAAATAATTCTATAATACTGGCCCCGGTAGTTCAAATGGTGGATAGCGCTATCCACCAGATAAATCCCTATCCAGTGAATAAGTATTAACTAAACCAATTGTGTTATCCACTGGATAGTGATTTATCCGGTGGATAGCGCTATCCACCTTTTGAACAACCGGGGCCTGTATTATAACTGAAAATATTATACAGCCAGATTCATGATTACATGTAGTAGACTCCTATCTGGAGTCAGAAAAAGTTACAAAGAGCATTTTTTAGTATAAAATTAAGTTTAATTGTTAATTGCCAAGATGCATTTATAAGACAACTGAAACCTAGTTTAAACATGCAATCAGATTTGACTTGTGCTAAAGTATTTGTGTAACTCAACTTTCCCATTCTTTTCTTTGCTAATTTAGTAGATGCTACTTTGTAATTACTTCACAATGGCATCATGATGACTCCCAAACCTCAGTTTTTATCATTTGTTTTTGCTTGTCATTGTTTTACTAAACCATTATTGATATGATTAATTTAATTGTTATTTTAATAAATTTAAAAATTGACAATTTTATTGTACTTTATTGCACTCTTAGAACAAATCTAAAAGTTTTCATACCCTTGTATCCAAGCAAAAAGAATGCTTCCCACCATACCAGTACCACCTATAAACCAAGAAAATGACATCAGCTGGTGCAAACTCAGCAATCAGTTGCGTGGTGTAGGATCAAAGGGAAGTTTATATCTATAAATCCAATTTGATTTCACAGAATAATATCTTACTGTGATTCTATTTTTAAAATAACTTACTTCTTAATATCCATGTCATTGTTGCAGCAAGGGCAGTAGCTTTCTCATCCCCAACACCATAACCCTTCAACATGGCTTGAGTTGCAAGGGTACCAGTTATAGATGAGCAGAATGCCTGAAAGGAAATCTCAGCTATTACTATTACATTTAATGGTGATTTAATGGAAGGGGAGGAGGGGTGACAGAAATGAGAGAGAGAGGGAGGAAAGGTGGGTCTACATTACCTGCATAGTGTCCCACACTTGGTATTGTAAGTAGTCTTTGCTGACACTTTCAGGGTAACCTTGTGGAAGGAATGCAGACTGCAAAAGATATGTATCCATATTAACTATATCAGCATGTGAGACTACTAGTTTGCATTTTAATTTGGTATAGCAGCAATTAACCCTCCCTCATCCCCCCCCCCTCCCCCCCCCCCAAAAAAAAAGAAACAAAATGCCATGGCAATGACATAGTTTAATCATAAACAGTGGCAAATGTATACCCCCCTCTACCCCTTACCCCTTACATCACTCCCTCCCCCCCCCCCCCCCCCACCCCATCCTTCCAAATAAAATACTGAGCAAAACTTAATACCTCCATAAAAAAACATTTAAACCACTGTAAAACTGCCTGCAGCCTCTCCATCATTTTGATTTCATAATTAAGATGTGCAAACACACACACGTGTGAATTTATGAGATCTAAGATCTTAGGCGAAATTCCCCTAAATAAGCTTAGTAATAATTATTTTTGTAGTACTCTCCTGCAGATCAACACGCCTTGTTTCCAAAATTATGCAATTGATTACCTTACAAAATTGCTTTATGGAAGTAAAGATACTTTCCCTTTTCCTTCCTATTCTTTCTAAGTTTCCATTCTCCGCAGAAAACCTATATTTCCTCTCCAAACTCGCCGATCCATATTTTTCTGCAGCAACAACAAACTCGTCCGCCATCATCTTGCCACGGTGCAATGACATCTACCGCTGACAGAAATTGAGCTCGATCCAGTCTCTTTCATTATTCAACATGGCGGATTTCACTGTCATTCTTTAAAAAGATTTGCACTGCAAACACATGCATTTTTTCATGTCCAGATCGTCTGTAATAGTTCAAAGAGTGTTGAAGAATTTTTTCGCTTCAAGAGCTACTTATCATAGTGCAATGGATCTTAAAGAAGTTGTTACGAAGCTAAACGATTTCGCGCCCTTGCAACTAGCAGAGAAATGGGACAACGTGGGTTTGCTGGTTGAACCGTCCTCTCCTCATTCTGTCAAATCAATTCTTCTCACGAACGATCTGACCGAGAGAGTGGTAGAAGAAGCAATCGACAAAAAAGTCAACATGGTCATTTCATATCACCCTCCTATCTTTGTTCCGTTAAAACGCCTCACTTCCAAGACTTTTAAGGAAAGAATCATTGTGAAAATGATTGAAAACAGGGTTGCGGTGTATTCTCCACACACAGCTTTCGATGCTGTGAAAAATGGCGTGAACGACTGGCTTGCATCAGGCCTGGGAAGCGCGCAGGTGGATCCACTTGAATATTCAAAACAGGAGAGTTGTGGTCAGTATAAATTAGTGACTAGAATATTGACCAATCAGGAGCAAGATCGGATATCAAGTCTTCAAGAAATTCTCGCAGGGCTTAATGGAGTGGAAAGGATCGAGGAAATGAGGTAAGTCATACAGTCAACCTATGTGTCACTCACTCACCTCGGTCATATTTTTTTAGCAGACACCACATATAAATTATTGGACACCCAGCCTTCACTTCATGTACTGGACACGGATTATGTTAAACAAATTGCACACAAATAAGAAATGATTCTCAATCAAGATTCTACGACCCCCCCCAAAAAAATGGCCGAAAATAATGTTTTCTATTGTGTGTCTGGTACAAGAAGGGTAAGCCAGACACTCTTTATTAAGCAGACAGTACAGAGGCAAAGTCCCAATATATTCTTTTCTATATTTATTGTAAAAAAATGCAACTTCACTTCATAGAGGTTTGAGTGTCGTGCAGTGGTGTAAGAAAATGGTACCAATCCTGTAAGAAAACATGCCCCCCTATAATGCCTTGGTGTAATCTTTTGGGGTTATAAAATTTGATGAGAGGGAAGGCACTGTAAAAAAAAATGACAGCATGCATTTATTTGACTAAATAAGGTACTTTGAGAGGAGACAGCACTTCTGTTTACTTACAGTACCTGCTCCTTCCTCAGTGCCACCCCCCCCCCCCCCCCCCCCCGCAACTACTTTTTACTTTTGCTAATTTTAAAATACCATGCAATGGTGTAAATGTATTCCAGTTTTTTCACTTCCCACCACCGTTGTAATCCTTCCCTTCACCCTCTCTTTTCCAAACTCCCATACACTTTCCCACCCCCAATACTCGTGAGTTCTCCCCCCCTCCCTCCCCCTCTTCAATTTTCTTGAATCTTTGTCTGCAGCTAGTGATACATGAGTACTACTTAACAATAAAAAGCTTTAGCGTACACTATTGAGTTATGGAGCACGTGGGAAGTTTGGAGAGCACGAAAGAAGCGTAAGAGTTGCCCGAGGTGGTAGCCGAGGGCAACTCTAGCTTCTTGAGTGCTCTCCAAACTTCCCACATGCTCCATAACTTGATAGTGCACAGCTAAAAGCATGAACCGATTTGCTCATGCTATCAGCGTGCACTATCGGGATTTTGAGCACGCTTACTTATACTGAATTCGATTGCGCGGCTCTGCTAGCTATGTTATAAAAAATTTGAAGGTTTCATTGTGAAGTGCCTGACTAGATTTTGAGAAAAACGACATTGTTTAAAACAAAGAGCAATGAGCTGGCATTTCTAAAGTAACTGCTGTCGTTTGGAAACCAGTGAAACATAAAACTTTAATCAAATGTCATAAACATGGTGGAGTATAAAAGCAGTCAAAGCATGTCTTCCCTGCGAACTTGAAATTTTGATATCAAAACATACACCTCTGGGCGAAAAAAAACTGACTTGAGCCTCCTTAATGATTCCTTTTATTTTAACACTTGAGGCTTACATCATGATTAACTTTAAATTTGTAGACCACATGGTACAGCTGAACTACAGATATCTTTGCACTGTTCTGAGAATGGGCTTGTTAACGTCCTACAGACTTTGACACATCTGCTACCTGAAGCTGTTGGCCATGGGAAAACAGAAGTTATTCCTCTGGCACAGGTGACATCTAACATAGTTTTATTTTGTGTAGTTAATAACTAAATAAAGTTTAGATATCAGTGGCTGATCCAAGGGAAGGGGCCCAGAAGGGGTGGGGTGGTGGACCTGAGCTAGAGTTCAAACGGAGTTTGGTAAAGGTGGCCGTAAGTAGGGCTGGCTGCTTACGAGAGTGTCCGATTCGACTGTAATATGCGCTCGGCCGATTTGAAATTACGAGCACGATTACCCCTAAATTGTACGACACGAAGTTCAATTACTAATTAATCGCATCAATAACAAAATTTGACATTAAAAAGTCTATGTGGACTCTTTGGTACTCAAAACGTCTAGTATATTTTCTATCAGTTTGAAAGTAGGAGGAAAACAGCAAAAAAGAAAAACATTTAAGTGCAACAGATTGATGCTCGTGCAACTTAGGTGTCCAATTACAGCTATCCAATTTTAAAAAGTTGTAATTGGATAGCTGTAATTGGACACGCACATGACCGTGCGCCAATTACGTAAGAAATAGGCACGCACATGACCAATAACAATACGATTATAGATGTATCAGAATGGGTAAAGAAAAACACCTTATGTAATTTAATTGTTTGGTTATTTGGGGAACCTATGCGGTGTTGTAGTGGTGAGGGAAAAAAGTAGCATGCGAAAGGGTTTGGGATCAATTTGGGGTCGTGATATCCTCTTTTTTTTTTTTAGTAAAAGGCTTCTTTGATAAAAAAAAAATTCTAGTGTCAGTTAAATGGTAGCGACCATTTTCGAAAAGGAAACTTGCGTCTCCTACATGCAAAAGCCATAATTTAAAAGAATGCATTGTCACTAATTGCAGGTTACAATAAAACTTACTTCCATTTCAAAATTACTTGTTTTTAGATTCCAATTCTGGGAACTGGCCAAGGGCGTCTTTGCACCTTGCATTCACCAGTTACTTTGTCAGAGTTGATAAGCCGGATCAAAAGCCACCTCAGTCTTAAGCATGTACGTCTAGCTGCTGCACAAACTGAATCCACTCTACTGGAGGACCCACTTCAAAGTTCCATTAAAACTATTGCATTGTGCGCTGGGTCAGGAGCAAGTGTACTGCATGGAAAAAAAGCTGATGTGTACCTTACAGGTGAAATGTCGCATCATGAAGTACTTGACGCAGTGTCTCGTGGGGTACATGTGATCTTATGTGAACATAGCAATACAGAACGTGGTTTTCTTACAGAGTTTAAGAGCAAGTTGGATGCATTGTTGGAAGGAACAGTTGATGTTTTGGTGTCTTCGCATGATGCAGATCCTCTTCAAGTTTTATAGAAAAGTGGTCCACTTTGGATCGAGTTGGAGGTACTACGTTTGCTATCAAACTACAAGGACTCTTGAAACCCTCAAAAAAGTTGTGAAGAATTAATTATTGTCGTCTTTGTTTTAATAATCTCCTCTTGTAGAAACCCTACTATTCAAATCATGCAGGGTTGCCAGGCAACTGAGAAGATCTCTTTCAAGAAATGGCCAAGGAAATAAAGTGATAATAATTTTATTGGAAAGCTTAAATTCTTTTAGGCCGGCAAGAACAGCTTGATTTGAACTGAAGTGTGCAGAGACACTGTAATGGCCTGACAATCATATTCCGGACATCGTTTTGTGAGCCTCAGATCACGAAAGTAAACGAAGAAAAAGTAGATTAAAAACATGATAGTAGTATTAAGAGATTTTTATTTCATTTTCACCATTAAATTTTGCCTTGGTTAGGATAGCTTGATGACCAATATTATAAAACCACAGGACACCACTCAAACAGAGGTTCGTGTTGGGCCTGTGGTATACTACACTCTTATGTTCTTTGACATAAGCATGAAAGCGAGGCCTAAGGGCCACATCGCAATTAAAATGGGAGAAGCGCAGCCTACAACTACGACAAAAAATAGCTCTCGCAAATGCTGCGCTTTGTAATAATCGTTCCGATAATAGGAAAGACTTGACGTTTCATGCATTTCCGAAGGATCCTTGCGGAAGGTTAGTTTCTCCACCGTCCACTTTCCAACGTCACTTTCATTTACTATAATGGGGCTAATTGCTGCGGAACGAGCGCAGCGAGTGAGCAGCAACATAATCAGGATTTAAGAGAAATATATGAGAAAAAAATATAAAGCTAGGAAAAATCTCGAATTGATCGCTTTTTACCAGAATTCACTGCGCCACGAACACATTTTGGGCCAGAATGCACTGCGCCACAAACAATAGCCTCGTTTGCTGCTTCAGGCTGTTGGCTGCGAGATTTGTAATATTTTCGGAACTGAAGTGTCGAAGACTACCGCGAGTTGAGCGAGGGCTGTGAGGCATGGTGATAGGACCGTTGGATAGCAAAGATTTTTGAAGATTGTACGGAATAAAAGACAAATTTATTTTGAAATCACTCCGACAGCGATCGATGAGACTGAGCTGAGCGCGTGGGGACGCGAAACCTGAGCTGAGCGCGTGGAGACGCGAACACGATACGGCTAGCTGGTAACGCAACATACTCATTACCAACAATTAACCTACATTTTCACACCTTCCTTGTGGTGAACGCGTAACAATATTCTGCAGACATTGCAAGAACTTGGTGCGTGAATTACAAAGCAAAATTAGTCTTATCATCTGGAGTTTTCGTCGATTCATCCCGGTTACATTTGCTTTGCTTCCCCTTTCATTCATTCATTCATTTATTTTGTCATTAACCACATTAAAATATATAATAATAATACAATACACTACTCAAAAAACGAAAGAGAAAATTTTGTAAAGCCAGCGAGACGATAAAACAGCATTATTACAACAAATTTACCGCAGCAATTACTATCTTTTGGATACGCGAGTTTTTAATCTCTAAATCACAAATTGCTCTTGTTTCCGGCGCCATGTTTACTTTTTTTGAAGTGCGCGGGAAATTCGGTGGCCCTTAGGCCTTGCTTTCATGCTTACGATCCTTTTTATAAGAACATGGAGGCTGAGAATGGCCAAAATGTTAAGAATATACTAAAGCCTGGTTTCCATATAACGATCGCAGCGATCGTTACGATCGACGATCGCTGCGATTCTTGCGACCCTTGCGATCATATGGAAACCAAAACGTTCGCGATCGTTGCGAGCCGTTGCGATTGCGATCGCAGAGATAGAAAAATTTCTTTCTCTGCGATCGCAATCGCAAGGATCGCAACGTTTTGGTTTCCATATGATCGCAAGGGTCGCAAGAATCGCAGCGATCGTCGATCGTAACGATCGCTGCGATCGTTGTGATCGTTGCGATTATATGGAAACCAGGCTTTAGAACAAACCCATGATGAGATCAGTGTTAGAGATTCAGTTTAGAACATCTGTATAAATGATCTTGTTTTACAATGTGCTTACAGCCATGCTCCGTCACGCGTGACCAGTATTTTTGAAAATTTGAATGGAGTTTTCAAGTTTACGCATAGGCTTTGTAAATTCAATCCGAGATTCGGAATTCCCGTGAGAATTTTACCGCATTTTCGGAAACAAAGAGCAACAAAATATCATTTTATTTGAAATGTTACATATCCGAACAATATTAGTTTTTTTATACGTGTAGCGAAGTTATTTTTCCGTTAACTCGTGACTTTCAAAGTGTTTTCCAGAAAGATCTTCAAGGTTTCATTCAAATCTCGGACTTTACAAAGAAATAGTCAAATGCCTTGTGGATCCTGGTCACGCGTGACGGAGCATGGCTGTAACAGGAGTGAAACAGAACGTACAATTCAGTCTGAGTAAATGCACAGACATTCTAGAATAAATTAGGTAACATGTACAGCATGATTTTCTTATCGCAATGTATGCAATTAGTTTTCCATTAAAAGATAGCAAATGAACTTGTGCAACGTTTAGAATATTTGAATAAGTTAGCTTGTCTTTTTAACTTTGCACTTAAAACTATGATCATGAACATTACATAAGATTTTCAGCCTCAAATCATGAAAATGTAAGAACGTTTTCTTCACCAAATTGCCAAAAAAAAATCATGCAAGACTTTCAGTCCTGGCCGGCTCAGCATTAGCCCCGAGGTTTAACCCTTTCACATCCACAGTCAATTATGGAGACGTGTCGTGTAGTTCTAACTTTTGAGTCTGTTGACAAAATCCTGTGGTGTGACCATTCTATTGTAACCTCTTCAGCAGTACTTTTGCATAGTACCATTTGTTTTTCAATATTTTACAAAAAGAAGTTTGGCAGTTTTTCTTGAATTTTGATTTTTGGCACTTTTGGTAAACGCAGTGATTAGATAAACCGTACCACGCTTTCTAGCTGTTGTAATTCAGTGAACAGGTTGCTATCAGGATCACTGACATTCACCATGCTGTTTAACACGAGGCAGCATGCAATATACCAAGACAGACAACAGGTTGTTTTTCTCATTTTGTACCATGATTATATTGTAAGCGTGTGAAAACGTGTGTATTTACATGTATTCACAACGTTGACTGAAAAATAAATTCAAATTTAGGCCATAATAAAGCTGACTTAGTATTAACTATAGCCAGTCTTAGCCTATTAAGTAATGGTCCTAGTAAGAAGTAGGCAACCTAACGGCAAGGAATACAGAAAGGCGTTAGTTGTGATATTGTTGAAACCGTCCACCTCATTGGCTAAAACATGAAAATCTACCATAACTTAATCAGGTAGTACATTTATTTCTCTCTAGTTTGCTAATTGATTCCCTTTTAGTGAAAGCTATTCTGAGTTTTAATGCGACCAAAATTCTATGTGGGAAACATGTAAAATTAGAAGCCTTTCTTGGCCATTGTTTTGGAGTTTCACGATTGGATGAAATCTTGTAGCACAAAAGAAACATCACTTTAAAATAAAGTTCCAGTACATTTTATTTCAAAAAACATGTTGTCCATAGGTTGATGTATTCTCAGTAAGAAACATCTAAACAATCTTATGTTGGGAAAGCGAAATGCCACGGAACAATAGAGCATTGCCTAGTTCTTACACGCATTGTTACTTAAGATTGTGGGGCCATGAGCAGCTAAAAACCGGTGAGCGAACGAGCAGGGAAAACAAGGGTAGACTGCCTCGCTCTCTAACGCGCCTATCCCCTCCATCAGCACTCGCAATATAATTTTGCCTTTGCTCTCCACTATCTGAACGCCTGCAACAGGGGCATTAACTGTTGTGTGTTGATCAGTGTATTGCATTCAAATTAAGCAAACAAATCTTTTTAAAGTTTGTATTTGCTTGATGCGGTGATAAATGCACATAAAAATCAACTTATTCTGATGACGAGGAGTCTGGATAGGGTTAACAGCGGGCTGAAACTTGACACAAAGTTTAACTTTTACCGATGGAGAACACCACATTATAACTTTTAGCTGGGAAATTTAAGTTACTCGATTGACAAACATTTAATTGATAATGTAACCAAAAAATGCCTCAAATTTAAACTGATAGCTGAGAAATGGCAGACCCTCTATAACGGGCAACTTTGAATGTGGAAAATGATTATATATATGAACTGCAGATGAAACATGAATTTTAGTTGTGATCATCGCAGTGAGCTTATCAACTTATGAAAAAAGAACCCCCCCCCCCCACCCCCCCCCCCCCCCCCCCCCCCCCCCCCCCCCCCCCCCCCCCCCCCCCCCCCCCCCCCCCCCCCCCCCCCCCCCCCCCCCCCCCCCCCCCCCCCCCCCCCCCCCCCCCCCCCCCCCCCCCCCCCCCCCCCCCCCCCCCCCCCCCCCCAAAAAAAAAGGGAAAAAAAAAAGACTTGACCACCATGACCTTTGTGATAACCAGACACAACGCTTTATACATTTGAGCTAATCAAGCCAAATGGAGAGCATGCAAGCCAATTGTGAGTCCGTCATATGACGTTTTAGCAAATATAACCCAGAGTATCAACGCCCTCTCGCCTAAGAAGAACCTGACAGACCTGACAAATTGACTAAAAGTAATTGCCGCTATTACACAGTTGAATACAAACATTTTCTATGAAACATAAAAGATAGAAGACCTGACAAGAAGCAAAACAACTGCGGTTTTGCCTTTCATGTCTCTTTTCGTATGCACAGCATACACGCATCACGTGTTACCAGGTCTCAAAGTTTCCCATTACCAGCAATCCTTGTGGCACTATATAGCCCAAACACGTGTCAACAGGTATTACCGGTTAGAAAACGCGCCCATGTTTACCACACCTTTTACAACGGTAACAAATTGACAAATACGCGTGCCACCGGTTGCGGCATGGCTGATCGATTCCCATAGATCCAATCTAGCGTTTAATAGTCGACAGCTTGCGAAAATTTAAGAGGTCACGGTGCTCATGGATTTCCCTTTACAAATAACTGCTTATAATACATGTACTAGTTAGAGAGAACCATATTGGGGTGAATGTGTCTAAGCTTTTACCATATTTCGATTCAACGATTGCACGAAATTAACTGATAAAAATGTCGTTACATGCCAGTGAATAGAAAAGGTAATCCCAATCAATCAATCAACTTTATTCATGTGTCAGACAATTTTCTAGCACAATTTTTCAATCCCAGGGACATAGGTGCATAGCTATATCTCGGGATATAAGGGGATTAGATCACATTTGTAACTTGTAAGCCGCCTCAATGAGGGCTCAAGTGATCTGATTGCAAATGCAACGACGAGATAACAGCCGAGGATTGTTGATATCATAGTGCCTTGGCCACAATGCAAATGCCCCCGTGGTAACCAGCTCCCCCACTAACTGAATGGACCGTCAATCGAAGCCGCCGTTGGAATCTAGTCAAGCATTTGCAAACTACAATAAAGACTCATTTTAATTACGGTATCTGAAAGTATACCATGCGCGATTTAGGGGTAACACTTATTCTTTTGTTAAAACAATAGAATATTAGAGCACAAAAGAACGACAATACAATAGAATACAATACCATAGAATATATTAGAATACATAATTTTACCTAATACAATGAATGTGTACAATGTACAATAGAGCTAACACCCTAAATCGGGCATCATATGTCTGAAAGCATGCATCTTTGGAAATTGTTGATAAACCATTCAGTGTTATGAGTCACCCAGGACAGAAGCCATCCCTCCAGTTCACAAATTATTGTTTCTCTGTATTCTCTGGAGGACTGTTTAATCAAATCAGATATGACCATTAAAAACAGTTCACTAAATTGTAGCTACAGCCATAAATTTTACCAAGCTCGTCAGACACTTGGACTTTGTCAGAAGACGTGCCGAGCAAATAACCCCGCAATGCTAAACAACATCATTTATTCCACAAAGAACCTGTTGTTTTTAGTTTTTAGACACAGGTTGGATTGACTTCCACCATACGCTTATATACTTGACGCATTTAAGTAGGCGTTACCCCGTTTTATTTAACGTGCCGTTTCATTCACTTTACGTTGACAACTAATCCCAGTTCGCGAGTCAGTAAACCCGGGTGTTTTGTATTTCCAACCGCGTTCTCGTAAAGGAATCCATGCCGTAAATTTTACTGATAAAAATATAAATCTGCCCAAAACGTTAAGTACCAAACACTTTTCTCGCTTTAAACGGAATGCTACGCCACGTGAAGTAATTGCCTCTCGTACTCAAGTTACTAAGAAGTGTGTTCATTTCCGTGAGGGGCCGTGAATATAAAAGACGTGTTTAGTGGTTGCTGAGCACGTGACTCGCGAGGCTGAAAATGGCACGCTTTTACCTGTAACAAAATACACAGCGTCTTTTGTTTTTTATTGTTTTGTTTCCTTATGAATGTTAGCTGTCAGTTAAGCAATTACACTGAAGGAATGTTAAAGCCAGCTGGTACACAACAAACCTTTTATTTTAGTTTAAGAAGTTGCCGAAGACGAAACGCCTTCGCTGGGCGGCCTGAAAGGTGTACACTAAAATTGAACATTGCTAATGCAAAAATGGTTTTCCCCGGAGTAGAATTCCAAAATGGTAGAATGTATTACACAAGGTAAGCTTTGGACAATTGAAATGTTTTATCTGGTTAGTTTAGTCCTACTATAAATCAGTAAACTTTCCAAGACATTCGCGAAATTTGGTACTTTCTCAGTAATACATCTTGCACTTTTGATTTCATTTTGTTTCTTTAGTGGAATCATTGATCGAGAAATTGTTTTTTTGTTTTAGAACTTTCGGGGACTTTATCATCGGTCGAAATTAAGAACGCGTGGAGATTTCAATTTATGATAATTAAAAAATTAAAAATTTGCATGTTAAGTCACGTGCTCGACAACAAACTGTTTGCCATAACAACAAAATGGCGACCCAGGAACATAAAGCTTTCGTCATAAGCGACCTTACAATGTAAACTTTCACTACAGTACATCAATACCATACCAATTCAGGACCCATCAATATTTCAATTCCAAAGATAGATGGCATCATCAGAAAGTGTTTAAGTTTAAGAGGACTTAAGTTATCAATTTTAAATCGAATTTGACAGTGCAGACGAATTCATGATGTCGCGAAACGGGAAAGTTCATCCGATAGCGGTCAAGAGGGACTTCGATCATGGCCGTGATTTGGAGATGAATAGAATGAATCATGTCAAAAAAACAAGGTCAGATTCAGTAGAAAACTGGCAGAAGGCAACAAAAGAAGTGCTTGCAGTTTCAAGGTGGAGAGATTACGTTCGTTCAATGAGGGACATTAATCAGAAAAAAGATTCTTCTGGAAGCAAGACTTTTCAGTATTCCCGAGCGCAATCTTTGGTAGAGCAAACTTGTGCCTTAGACAGCGATGTGGAAGATTTAGGGCATGATCGGTTAGCAATGTATGACACAAATGCATACATGAAACCCATGCCTCCCGTAAACAAAGGAGAACCAACTCATCCCGCTATCGCTTCCAGTCGAGCCTTGATCATCTACTTTGCAAAGCTGGCGAGAGCTAGCTTAGAACATGAACAGGAACTAGATTTTGAGTTTATTGAAAGTCTTCTCGAAAAAGGCGCTGATATGAACTTTTGTGATCGCCATGGACAGACAGTTTTACACGAAGTGGCTCGTATTTGGCACGTGGATGTTGCCAGGTTTGTTTTGGAAAACGGCGGAGATGTAAACAGGGCAGATGATTATGGAAGAACTGCCCTGCACGTGGCTGCAGCAGTTGATTACTCTGAAATGGTGGAGTTTCTGATTAGCAATGGAGGTAAGATCGCCTCGTGTGCTCATAATAAATCCACCCGCTAATCAATGTAACACCATGCTTTATGTTGAGCACTCCTATAATTAGCGTAATGATTCGATTTAGCGCCATTATTGCAATAAGCACCGCCCCCCTCCCACCTGAAGATGTTACACCAGAAAGCTATGTTATAGATGAAGAGACATTGAGATATAATAGCCAATTTTATTTCGACTATGTCAACCATTGTTCTGACTTTGTGAACCAAAATAATTTTGTTACTTTTGTTCCGACCATGCAAATTGTACATTTTCTGTTATTGTTTAATAAGGTGCTTTTTCACGCTCGCATATCTTTGTCAAAAAAATAAATAAATAAGCGCCCCTCTCCAATAAGTGCCCTCCCTTGTGCTACCAAAAATAAGTAAATGCCCCAGGACTAAATCAAATCATTATCAATGGGAGTTAAGAATTCTGGTTAACTTCTAAGATGAACATCATTTCTCCTGGGAGAATTTGGTTTTAAATCAAGGAGTCTTCCCTAATGTCTTCAGGTGGTGAAATGGTTGTATGATTCCAAGACAGTCTTTATTTCTGCACATAGATACTTAGATAAGTTTACTCCCAAATAGTTTGCACTGTCTAATACTTGGAGTGGACCAGTCTGAAGCCTGCGCAACAAGTGACTGGGCACTTGAAGTGCTGTGAGCAGCTGCAGTTAAAATTGATTAAGGTGGAAGAAGGAACTGCTTCATAGGGAAGCAGGTTCTGCCAAAAAAGTGAGTGTGAATATGGAAAATGAGACTGGAAAATACACTAAAAATATGGCAGGCACCCAAGACTCATGCTTCTTTGCACCATCCCCACATTAGATTTCCAGAGAAAAAGATTATATCGGCATTCTAAATAGCAGTGTTGTGGCAACATATCCTGCTTTCAGACACCCCTCCTTCCCCTCTTCCCCCCTCTCCCCTTTCCCCTCACCCTCCACCCCCTGTCTGTAATCGCGTTCGAAGAACGCAATCCTAATTTCGTGTTGGTTGTCCTATGGTTTATGTGCAGTAAAATTTGAGATTTTTTGGTAGACGGTCTTTCAAATGGCCGCCCCTATTGGTTTTTTTCAGGGGCTCATTTCTGCCGGAAATTCCTTCTAACGCGTCTCCATAATCTGTGATTACTGCTAGTAATAAGGTGTGCATATTAGGCAGGTGTCTGGAAATTGGAATTTGATTCAATGTATAGTTAGCTCTGTTCTTACTTCTCTTTTTTTCCTTATTGTTGTATTGTAATTGAATAAGTGTGAATAATAAACTTGAACTTGGACTGTAATTTGCTTTTAGATTCATCTGATCTGACTTGTGTCCTTTCTTGCAGCTGATCTTCATGCATGCACAAACGAGGAGAATCAGACACCTACCCACTATGCTGCCAAGAATGACGCAGCTAAATCCCTCAGGGTTCTTCTCAAGCTAGGTGGGAGAATGGAGGACCTAGATTACAAACATCGCACCCCCCTTCAAGTTGCAGCTGAACTTGGTAGGTGTTGAGAGTACTTAATAACATTTATATTTCCAAGGGCAGCCAAAATCAAAACTCAAGATAGTTTTTAAATTTCATGTTGTAAAATACTAAAAAACAAAAGGTATCAAACTAAAGTACTGTTGAAGAGTTGAATGTCTCACTGTAGGAATTCATCCACAAAATCAAAGTTATGACTTCATCTCAAGACTCCAGGCTGGACTTTAGAAATGAAAGGGTGAACAATAATTTATGTGATGTAAAACCTTTGACTAAGTTCAGAAATTTTGGTTTTCCGTGGTCAGCTGGGCACTTTTTCTTCTCCTGGAATTTGGGTATCTGGCTCTATGTATGTCCCCACTTACAAGAAGTAGAGGTGGGTGGGGGGGAGCATTCTTTGGCTGAAGTATGTTCCACAACAATTATTGTGCACGGTTGGCTAACCATGGACCATAGGCCCAGCAAGAGAGTGCACCTCATTCAGCTGATTTCCCTTAACTCTCCCATTGAGTCTCTGTGGAGGAGTAAGACCTAGTTATCCTCACCTAAATTTGCTCCCCAAATAAAGATAATGTCTTCTGACCTGTAATGCAAGAATTCCCTAGTTTTGTTTCTGTCATTTAAATCAACGCAACAAATTTTGTGAAGAGAATATACATGGATGTGTGGGTAAGTCACTTAAGGTTTAAGTAGTTGTTTTGGTGAAGGGAGTGGTCCCCCCTCCCCGACTCCATTCCCCCTGGGTCTTATATTACTGCCTACTGCAATCTGGGGCAACACAACACCCTCTCACCCCCCTTCCCTCCCTTTTAGGTGCCCAGGCCAACTTCTAATTGTTTAATTTGTCTATCATTCCAGATCGTTCAGAGACAGCCAAATATTTGATAGACCAAGGAGCACCTGCAGGGGTGCAGGATAAGGCAGGCAGTTCAGTGATGTCCTTCATGATTTCCAAAATGCCTCCTGTAGCTAAAGACGCCTTGGATCAGTTCCACACTACTGAACGGGGAAACAGACGGCAGTACTTCTACCTAAATCATTTAGAGCCTTACCTATGTAACGACGAAGGAGACTACACCTCGTATGCTAGGTCACCTTTGCATGCTGTTGTGCATTTTAAGCAAATGGAACTGATAATGCACCCTGTGTTCAAGCGGCTTATTGAAGTCAAATGGGCTCAGTTTGGGCGGCGCGGGACGTTGAAAAATATCTTCATACACGCGTTGTTCGTGTTGTTGTGGACAGCGCTAGGGGTCACGCTTCACATTGGGGAGGAACGCGGTACAGATTACTACAACCCACCCAGCAAATACTGGTGGCGCATTGTTCTAGAGACCTTGGCTTGCGCCATGACTTTGTACTTTATCTGCGTGGAATTTCTTGAGATCTCTGCGTCGAAACAGACGCATAAGAGATGGAAGTCATGGAGAATTAGACAGCTTGATAGAGATCTACAGTTCTGTCACCCGCGGTGGCCGGAGGAGAGAAAGTACCTTGAAATGGAACGAAACGATATCGCAGAGTCAGGTATTTCTTACTTCAACGATTCTTGGAACTATTTTGATTGGGTGACGTACGCTTGGATTCTCGGCATAATAGTAACTAGGATTTTTGCCGTTGTGCTGAAAAACGACACAGCGCAATCTCTGCACCCCAAAGTGTTCGCGATCGCATTGATTTTCATCTGGTTACGCCTCATGAAAGTATTCCGCGGGTTTGTTACGTTAGGGCCTTTTATTGTCATGATCGGTCACATCATAGATGATACTCTCAAGTTCGGGTTTCTTTATTTTGAGATCTACGTGCCGTACGTTTGCGCGTTCTGGATCATATTCGGCGGCAGTAAGAATGCAGCGATCATGGAACAACACGGACAGGACAGTAAAGGGTGGGAAAAATTCAACGACCTCATGTATTCCGTGTGGCAGTTGACAGTCGTAGGGAATTACCCCTGGGATTCTCTGCTCGTGGTTGATCGCCTCATGGCTCAGATTTTGTGCGGGACTTACTTAGCGGTATCCGCTATTGTCATGTTAAATCTGTTCATAGCTCTGATGTCGGACACGTTTCAGCGTGTTTATGATAACGCTAAGGCGAATGCGGCCATGCAGCGCGCGAGTACTATTCTAACTATGGAGGAGAACATGGGAGACAAAAGACGCGAGATGTATCGGAGGCGTATTCATCAGCGGTATGCCCCTGAGGTAAAGTAGCATGAACTCCTCTCCTTTTTCTTTATGCGTTTTTCTTCCAGCTAGAGGGAGGGGGGGTGGTGGGGTGGGGAGGGGGTTACTCCTTGGAATTTTTGATGAAGGTGTGCTACCTGGTTCTCCAAATCAAATCGCTTTGTATCATATCGAATGTTATTTTTTGGTTACTTCTCTTTCTCTCTTTTTTCGTTTGAAAATGAAAAGAGAAATACGTTTATACGCTCTCGTGGTTCCTTTAAAAACTATACCCAACTTTAGACCAATGATGTCAAAATCTATACCGGTTTTCAGACCAAACGGCTTAAGCACCATACCCTTTAGGGCGGCACATATTTATATGGCCCATATAGAGAAGTACCCCTCCCGCCAGAAGGGGGTTGTCTCTCGACCTTCTATCACCTCGAGTTTCCTGTTCTCACCAAAACGCTTCAAAATGGCACTTCGTAAAAACTGCTTTCTAATGGAGGGGTAACGGGATACAGATGTTTCATTTATCTATTTTCTCGTTACCCAGCACCAACCACCATGATGTCTACGCCATTATAAAGCGACTCTTACGAAGTGCCTTTTTGAATTGTTCTCATGAGAACAAGAACCCAACTATCTTATGTAGCATCTATTCAACATACTCATGAAAATATTTGACTTGATTGACAGGAAATGTACTACGATGACGACTCTACTCAGCCAGGTAGTGGGACCCTAGAGCGCATGACACATCAGATTAAGGAAGTTGTTGATGAGGTGTATGAAATCCTGGAGGGAAAGAGTAGTACTGTTGCAGTAAAGAATGACAAGAACGCCGCAGGAAAAGAGATTGAACGGTAAGAATTGCGTAAGCTGAGTTTTTTTGTGATTTCTGTAAAATCTAAACGTAGTCATATAGTAATCACATCAGCCAATCCAATTTTAATGACAAAATGAGGAAATCAGAGCTCAAAGCCAATACAATCAGTTGGTACCGAGTGCAGGAACCAGACATGGAACTGGTGCCAAGTGCGGGAAAAAATGCAACTGGTGCCAAGTGAGGGGAAAAGCTTGTAACTGGTCACACGTGTGGCAAAACATGCAACCGGTGCCAAATGTGGCAAAACATCAAAACATACAAGCAGTGTCAAACGTGGCAAAACATGCAACCGGTGCCAGATGTAGCAAAACATGCAACCGGTGCCAAACGTGGCTAAACATCAAAACATGCAGCCGGTACCAAATGTGGCAAAACATACAAAAACAAAACATGCAACTGGTGCTAATCACGTAAGGACCGTAAGCGGCCAAGAAGGATTGGTTTTGGTGAGCCAGTCAGTCAATTTCTGTAATAAACGATTTTTGTTTCTGCCTAAATAAAATCCATACGAGACCAATCCGTGTATTTCTTGTCTCTGACAATGAATTTTTTTCTTACAATCTTTAGGTTAAGACTTGACCTTGCGGAAGTTTCCGCCCGGCATGAACAGACCGTGAAAGAAATGAGAAACGAGGTAGCAGAAATGAAAGCGCTGTTGATTCGTGTGTTGCAGTATGGTCCTGCTTCATCACTTCCTTCCGTCCCTTCTGTACGATCATTGCAGCCTCTGTCACCGCAACAGCTCGTCCCGAGCGATACACGACCTCCTTCCAAACGATCGGCAAGCAGTCGGTCCCACCGAAAGAAACATCGGCGGCAACTCGATTTCCGAAGTGATGACGAAGATGGTCACGACAATTATCAGGGATTACCGCTGACCGATGATGAGGCGCCAAAGGAATTGCCGAGTGTCAGAGTGCTGGCATCGCGGGCTCGTAAGAAACCCAAAGACGAGCAAGACCGCACTTGAAAATGAAAGTGGACAAGAACATACGTAAAATGAGACAATCTGAAATCGTGAAAACATATCAAAGTATTCACATCCTCTTTCAAGTATACATGCAAGAACTTTTAAGTTATTTTTATTTACTTCCTAGAAATGCAAATTAAATTAATTTTTCAAAGTTCCGTAAATAGTTTTGTAACAAGGAAATATTGATCTAATTTTTTAAGAGTGAATGTGTTGGTTTGTTGTAAAAACGAGTATTATCCTCCAAAATGAATTTTTATCTATTTACTCTTTTTATAATATACAGTATATATATATATAGTAAATTGCGCGAATGAAACGTGTGTGTAATGTTTTGCCGTGAGACAATTTTATTTTATTACTGTAATGGGAGTAGAGCGGTTTTCAACTGAGCGTCGTGAAACCAAAACCACAACCTCTCTAATACGGACACCCAGGGGACAGAGCAAAGTGTCCGTATTAGAGAGGTCACCACGATGACTCCACTGACAGTTTCATAAGTGTTTAGTAACTAAAAACAGGCCCACACTCGTCTTTTAATTGCATCTAAATTGATTAATATGCAGCACTGAGACCCCGGGGGGGCGGGGGTACTCGGGTATATTTTGGGTGGGTATGAGCCGCCCGGGTCTCCAAATTTGGACCCCGTTTTAGAAAGAATTTGCACTCAAAATGATTCCCCGTTCTAGAAATAGGTCAGTTTTTAGTACCCCGTTCTAGAAAAAATGGCTGCTGATAATTTGAAGCTTTCGTGCGTTCGAAATATTATACCCCGTTCTAGGAAATGTCTCTAAAATGGATACCCCGTTCTAGATCAGAAGTCCCAAAATCACGACCCCGTTGGGCGGCACATACCCGTATAGGTATTTTGGGGGAGTACCCCCCCCCCCCCCCGGGACTGAGACACTGTCTATCAGTAGCGTACTACATTGTACATCTCAGCTGCATCACTGTTTTGATATGAAACGAACTACAACGCAATGCTGCATAAAAAAGTAATGTGAAGTACAATTCTGAAATCTTTCGATATTTGTTTATAACCACAAACAGGAAATTGTATTACATACACAAACTATCATCACCTGATCACCGATGTGTTCGTAATAAAGAGGTTAAGTTTATATGAATTTGCTCTCTGGGCCCGAGATTTAGTGTCCGTTGCCCGTGTTAGAGAGGGTCCGTGTTATAGAGGGTTTTTTTTAAAGAAAATATGTGAGAATATTTCGGGACATAGGAAACTGTCCTTATTAGAGAGGTGTCCGTAAGGAGAGGTTCGACTGTAATCACTCTGGCCAATCACAATAGACGCAGACAATCCAATGAACCAATCAGATCTCGAAGCAGATAGATGTAGCCGGCGCCAAGCTACAATTAGTCTCCCACGCAGTCGTTATTTAACTAGCGTTGCGTGACGTGAGACGAATAACGGCTGCGTGGGAGACTAGCGCCAAGCGCATGCGAGCAAATTACGATTAGTTTGGGTTTTTATTTCTGATTGGCTGAAAATGTGGCGCGAGAATATTTAGCCAATCACAAAGCGCAGCAATGCAAAACCAAACCAATCGCGAAATTACGACTTTTTTCCGCGCTTGGCGCCGTCTATATATATTTGCTTCAAGTTCTGATTAGATCTTTAGGTATCTTTGTATGCCGACTGCAACGGTCAGACTGACTACTTTTGTTTTTGTTTTATGGCACTTGACTGAAAACTGTTCTGGGATGAGTCGCGCGCGCAGAGAGCCAAAGACCTTTGTATCGGATAGTTCCGTTTTGTGTCTTTTTTAATGGCCATTTGGGAATTTTGCCCCCCTTTTTTGGTCGAAACCATGCTGCAATACCTCTACTTATTAACAAAATAACACTAAGACACCACGAGAAAGAAATCAACTACTTCTTGAAATAGAAACAAATTATGGTCTGTTGTAGCCCATTTCGGAAACGAAAAAGTTACAACTTGAAAAATGTTAGGCTAACTTTTCATTCAGTCCCAGTCCGTCTATGACTAAAGACATTCATCGACAGTTTCCGTGCATCTTGTGGTAATTTATCACAAAACTTGACCATTATTTTACGGTTTTTGTTAATACAAATGCATTTTTTGGTTTTTGAAATAACACTAAATCCCCGTGACCGGCACTGCGCCTTTAAGGCGAGACCTACCGCGAAACTTCTCATTGGAAAATGTTTTTAACTTGCAAGTGAAATATCGGAAGGGTTTTGCGCTGTTGCCTCATTTTCAAACGCATGTTTTGTCTTGGCGTGAAACTACTTGCAAATTTCAGCCCGGTTTCAAATTTTAGCCCCGTAGAAGGGGTGGGGGAAGGCCGATATTTCGTCCCAATGACCACGCATGATCAGGTTGGGCCGAAGAACACAGCCTGTTCCAGGGTCAAGCCGAAATCATACCGTCCAGAAGGACGTCGGACACCTTATCGAGACTTATATAACGGAGTAACTGTTTAGCTTTCAGTTGAAGTCAAGGGTAGCAGTTTATATAGTTAAATTTAGAACTAAGCAACCCGAGAAACTAGGTGGTACAGTGGTACGGTAGGCTATGTAAGCCTAAACCTAGCTGAGGTCTCAGGTTCAATCCTGAGTAGGGATTTTAGATTTTCTTTTTTAATCTTAAAAAATTATTGAAAATAAATTCTAAGTGTCGACATTACGTTATATAAGTCTCAATAAGGTGTCCGACGTCCTTCTGAACGGTATGATTTAGGCACAACCCTGTTCCAGGCGTTAAGATTGTGGGGCCGGGAGCAACTAAAAACAGGTGCACGAGCGAGCGGGAAAAACGAGGGGAGAGGGGGTGAGTTTACAGGCGTTCTCGCCTCGCTCTTTTTCGTTCCTATCTCTCTCCGTCAACACTCGCAAAATCCATCGCTCCCTACTATCTGAACGCCTGAAACAGGCTACCAACTGAGCCCAGCTAGATAAATCGCACTTCTTAAAGAGCGACTCAGGGTGGTAAGATTTCTTTTTAAAACACGGTAGATGGTGAAGAACTTTTACTGAACTTTTAAATAGTGCTTCTTCCAAGGGAGCGAAAGAATTAAGACGAAGAACGCTTGCAAATTGGTTCAGAGGGTAAAAAATTGCTTTTAAAAATCATGGCTCGGAAAAGGAATCTGAAACAACAATACGTTTTGCTTTTACGCTCCACGCCTAAAATCCTCTATCTCGACTAGCCTGTGTACTGCTACCCCTCCCCTCAAAGGAGGCGGCTGTACAGAGACTGGGCAATCCGGACTCCATCGTAAGAGGGGGAAGCGGAGTGAATAACAATAATAATAACAATAATAATAATAATAATAATAATAAATCATAATAATAGTAATAATAATAAATTGCCCCAGGGAAAAACCCTGTGAAAAATTCCCAATAATAATAATAATAATAATAATAATAATAATAATAATAAGATTTAGATAGCGCTTTATCCTAAAGTTCTAAAGCGCTTTACAAGACCTAAATTAACTATTTACAAACTAAAATCAAGGCTATGGTAATTCTTAAAACCTGATCTATATGATCCAATGTAAAAAACGTTTTAAACGTAATATACCGTGTCAATACTTGTATATTTATATTTTTAAGTTTTACTACATTTATTGTAATATGTATTTTGCGGTAGTTTTTATTGTTTTTATAAATTACTTTATTTTTATCTTTTGTATTATCTTTGAAAAGCCCCTTTGGGAAAGATAATAAACAAATGTATGTATGTATGTATGTATGTATGTATGTATGTATGTATGTATGTATGTATGTATGTATGTAATACATCGGAGAAACAAAACGCAAAATAAATGAACGCTTTGGTGAACATCGCGGCTCTGTAGAGAATCCACATCATCTCAGCTGCCCTACACTACTCGTACTCCTACCAGGGCACTCTACTGAGGATATGCAACTTATACCACTGGAATTAATACGTAATAGCAGAGACTCTGTACGAAAAGCGCGTGAAGCATTTTTCATAGACAAAGCAAAGACGTTACAAGCACTTGGAATCAACAGACGCGACGAACTTCATTAACTTTCTCATCACTAGCCAGTTTAGTTTTATATTACCCGTCAAACCCTTCACCAATCATATTCATTGTTTTTGTTATTCTTTAGTTTTTTCAAAACCACTTGTATAACGTTTTCTACAGTTGTAATCATTTTTAGTGCTAGCCTCTGATGAAGGTTTGTTTTGCAAAGCGAAATATTGGGTACTTATATTCCACTTTTATTTTATTTTATTTTATTTGCTTCTGCTTCTGTTTTTCTGCCGTAAACATCAGTTTGTCGTTTCTTTTGTTTCGCTATGGTAAAATATACTGTTTAAAAAGGGAAATCTTGAGATTAGACTTAAAAGAACTTACTACACTTAATACGCTCAGGGAGAGTGTTCCACAGTTAAGGAGCGCATACAGAAAAGGCTCGAGGAGGGCCCGCATGAAAACGTTAGAGACTCCCTCCCTCGGGCCTTACTTTTGGCGAGATAAGTAGGGAGAGGGCCCGGACCCCTCGGACCCGTCCCCTGGATTCGTCAGTGAAGTTAAAATTCAACGATTATTAACTTGTTCCAAAGTTCAAATGCTTAAGACATTCTCCAGGTTTCTTGGAGAGATGTTGAAGTTTTGATTTGATTGCGGGCAGACCGTATTTAATACTCTGAAGATTTTTGGTAGTTTTGGTTTCAAAAGTGTCCTAATCAGCCCAGTTACCGTACAAACAGCATGTAATACACCTTGGAGCCGGCAGAGTAACTGGTGAACTCGTCCCCAAAAAAATTGCCTGCGAGTGCTCTCTACTGCTAGTCCACTACTGTATTTCGGTTTCGCGCGAGTCAGACCGACAGGCGGGTGTTACCATCAGAAATCTATAACCTAGTGCGATTAGCAAAATCAAACGGCAGTGTATCAAAGAAGTAGACTGAAGAACTGACATGGACTAACATTACGTGACCGTCTTCACTCTTGATCTTAGAAGTCTCCAACACAAGGGAGCTGACAGAGCAGTGACAGAGGTAACTTTTTGCTATTACGTAATCCACTACGACGATCACAAGCCCAAGTCACAAGACAACAATAACAAATAAAGGGCGAGCCTTCGCGCTCTCGCCCCAAAACCCGCTTGAGCACCCCAAAAGCGCCTGTTGTGCAGGCCAAGCAGTGAATTGTAATAAGAAGGGTTTGTTTTGGGTTTGTATGGGAACGCAACGGTGGTACGATTTTCAAGTCTAAATTTTTTAACCCATTCACACCTGAGGATTTTTACGTTTTTGAGTGATTTTCTGCATACACACGCCCCATAGGATTTCGTGACTGCATATTTGGAGTTACCATTGAAAGTGCTGCTGTTCTAAAACACTGAAGGCTCGAGTTTACTGGAAACGTCATTGTGACGATCTCATTTTGCTTGGTTGATTTGCAATAAAGGGTCCAATATGAATTATCTACGATTTTTGGTAAGTTCACAGCCATTTTTCATCTTTAGTAGCTGCCTGGTGAGCATCATTAAGCTTGGAGGTAGTTCAGAGTCCACTTCTCAATGAAGCGAGTTAGTTGTTGTACTTCGTTTGCGAATTTGGCTCGTTGCTCGTTGAACTGGAAAAATGGCCGCCTGGAAACGAAGCAGCTTTGGGACTCGACTCTGGATGAATTTCTCGACCTACTGCGGCATATTTTGGAAGTTGCGACCACAGGAGAACACAACAAGCGCGAAATTTCGGCGGTGGGTCGGAGTGGCTGTGGACTTAGTATAAATATGAAATGTGTGCGGAAAGAAACGAACGCTGTCAAAATTCTTGGCCATTTCCCAGCATGCAGTGCGGTGGTGATATTGAAAATTGAGGCAAGGTCAGTATGCATTAGAACGAGAGGCTAGAGCTCGGCCCGAGCAACGAATAAGAGCAAAAAAATTCACTGCTAAGCTAGGACTAGGACTGAATTTTGCTGTGAATGTTGATTTTTGGGTTTGCCATGATGATTTGAATAAAAAAAACTAAAGGCAAAAACGTGATTTTTGTTGTTTTTCTATGACGTTAAAAACGGTAATTTTTGTTATTGTCCAAATTCAAACGCTGATATTCTGCAAAAATCGCTGACTTTTTTGTGTTTATTGGGTATCTCAATTTGAAAGACTTTCTAGTCAATGCACAACTGCTAGTTAAGGCAATGTTCGCACGATTGAGAAAGTTACAATTTTTTAAAGCAGTGGAGTCTTGTACGGGCGGTTACGGGCGGTTCAGGTGTCAATGGGTTAAATCTCAATTCAAGTTGGGCGGACTGTGGCTACAGTTCACCGAGTTTAGAGGAAGATTGGGCTCGAGTATTCCATATTTGGTAGTGCACTCTCTCGTTCCCAGATTCTCTTCGAGGCTCTTGTGCTACAATGGCAGAAGATTAGATTGATTATAAGACATTTTAAGTAGCTTTCCTATGGCAAATTAGCGGAGGAAATCATCGAAATGCGACGGATTATAATTGCTGCATGACCATGGGAACTAGATTTAACTCTGGTCCTCAGCTTGGCCAAAGCAACTTTGCTTTTCCAACTGGATATCGCAACTCGAGTTTTCAAAATGAGCCTCATAGACAACCCAGTTCATCGGCTTCAATAGCTCTAGACGAGAACTTGTCCAGATTGTTCGAGTGTATGCGACTGGAATATGGAACGTAAGTACAGCAAAATACCTCTGTCTCCTTTTAAGTGTAGTTTTTTTTTGTGACTTGGTTGTACAGAACGCATAGGGTGAGGGTTTCTTGAAGGTCTTTCCGATTGTCTGATAAGCTTATAAACAGACATGATAAGTTGTTACATATTCATCTTTTAATCTTTTTGATACAATAAAGCTGCAACATAAACAACAATATTTAATTATTCTAAGTTATTTGTATTAGAAAGTTTCTTTGTTGTTTGTTTTGTATCTTTAGCTGAATATTTCTAAAAAAAAAGCTTATATAATGTACAATATACATTGTACATGGGTTAATTAACCAGACAATGAAAGGTACTCAGAGGCAGGGGCGTATCTGGCTTTATTCAAAGTACGCAAGTGTGTACCAGAATTTTCCAGAATTTTTTTGTACATACTAGAAGAAAAGCAAAGAGTAAAGTCGTGTAATCTTTCTACGCTCGCTATGCTACGTAATATTACACGCCTCTTTTGTCTCTTCTATTTCCACTACTCGAAAAGCCCCTGGGCAAGAGTGCAATTCCTTTGATAGCGCCAAGCCAATAACAAGAATCTAGATGTTTTACTGATTGGCTCCTAATGATCTCCTAGGGATTTTGGATCCATTAAGTGTTGCGATTGCGTGACTAGAATAGCACACGTGTGATTGTAACATGCATGGTTTCAAGGTGTCGAACATTTGAGTCCAGTTATATGTTACAATTATCATGTTTACTGTTTTATAAATGTAAAGCAACAATCGGTTTTTGCTAAACATGGAAGAAAAAGATGATAAAAGGACTGGTAGTTGTGAAGAGACTCAAAGGGTTCGATGAAAGCGATGGGATCGAGAGTTTTATTCTTTTTGGTATCAAATATTTCAGAACCTAACTGGTGTGTGTTTAAAAGTGTTTATGACCTCCGGATGTAACTGGAATTCTACTTGCAACTGAAAATTGGGATTCTCCGATAATTCAAGAAAACTTAATCAGTGTTCTCGTTCATCCTGAAAAGATGAAAGACCTCATTGCTTGCCTGCAGAAAACAGCTTCTCCGGAGTTGTTGCAAGCACTGTAAGGGTTACAGTCACAATACCCCGAACAATTCCAGATCCTGTTATGTGTCTGTCACTTTCGAAGAGAAAATTACACGAGATTGCAATCCATTTTGCTATAATACTTTCTAAGTACACATGAACCAAAAAAAATGGTATGGCTCAAACTTAGTGTTGCATGATTTTATGGTTAATAATTTCATTTGTCAAGCCCTTAACTCATTGTCTTCGGGCCCTTTAAATTTCGTACGAATTCGTACGATGACGAAAAAACACTCACAAAAAATTCTGTTACTTCCGATTGCCTCCAAATTTGGCCCACAGGAAGTTTATACATTTAGCCAATTATGTGCCTAGTTTCAGCCCCATCGTGTTTTGAGCTAGCGTCACAAAATAAATTTGTAGAAAATTGCTAGTCGCTCTATATTTTCGACCGATATTTGGGCTTTTTTGCTTAGATAGAGAAGAAAAAAAATTGTCTAAGGTATTACTTGAAATAGACAACTTTCCTGGGAAAAGTTACACTCTTTAAAAAAATTTTAAAATAATTATGCAGAAATATGCCTTGTTTATTTTTTTTTGGCAGAATATTATGGGTTTCCTGAGACCAAAATATCTTTTTTCTGAAAGTTTAATTTTTGCCCTTTCCAATGAGGTATAGCTTTATATGGAACTGTAAACAACAGCAGAGATATAATGTTTTAAAGTTGCATAGTCAAAAAAAATTAAAATAAACGCTGAAGACAATGAGTTAAGGAAGGACAATGCAGTTGACAAGGAGAACACATTTGCGCTAATGTGTTTCATCTTACTTACATGTAGGTCAAAACTACCCTGTGAGGTAGTTTCAGACATGCTCAGAATAAACGCATTTCAATCATGATTTGCGCGATGCACTGCCATGATCAGGCTAAACATGTTTCGAACCTATTGCAAACACAACACTAGACTCTTCTTACTGCAGAAAACTGGAGTTAAGCACTGACCAGGTGGGTCACATGGGTTCTTAAAGACTTCAACACTTCAAACTGCTGACACATTGTTTTCTGTTTTCATTAAGTGGAGGATTTCTAATTTCACCCAAGTGGAAGAATTTCCGCAGCCAGAAGCTTCACTTTGCTGAGAAAACACGATTGAACAATGCAATTTGGCGGTGTTGGCATATCCAATGTGAGTTATACTAATCTTTTATACCCTGATTTGTTTTTCATATAATAAAAAATTTCACAATTCCTGCTCCAAATATCATGTGCAGTTATTGCCTTTTTCTGTTGTCTTCATTTTTTTTATACCGATAACTTTTTGGAGTTAATTTTTGTGAAATGAATAAATGAATGACTTAAATAGCGCACATATCACTTGCATCTCATGAGCTCAGATGTCAGCTGATGAAGGCACTCCAGGCAACTGGTATTGGTCCATTGTTGATATTATCTCCCCCACCTCACCCATGATCCATAATCAAGGGACAGGATACATAATCCAACACTGCGTGCAATGAAATTTCACTATTTATACTCATTGGTATTACAAAGAGTGTTTTCAGTTGAGTGTGAAAAAAAAAACCAAAGTAATAGCCCAATTTCAATATACATGTATTAAAATTCAACTTGAAACAAAAGACATCACTATGAGGCTTAGGGGAATGATAATAGGGATTTATATGGTTCTCTAAGCCTTGCAGTGATGTCTTTTATTTAAAGTTGAATTTTAATACATTGAAATTAGGCTTTTACCCTGGTCTATCACAAGAGATGCAGACAACCCAATGAAGTAATCAGAACTCAAAGCAAATACTTGTATACAGTTATGCCCCAACCTCTTCAATTGAAGGGCCGAGAGCATATCCAGCCTATATGACTTTATAGGCCGTTTTTTATTTTTTCTCGCTCAGAATAGCTCAGAATAGCCTCATTTTATCGTACAACGAATAATATCACAAGCCCTTGTCGAATTTGGCTAACCCTAAGGAATTTGACCAATTTCACCTGTAAAAAGCAGAGTTCTGGCCCTCCAGTGCTTTGACAGTACATTCAGAGCGCAATTTCGAAGCCATTTGAAAGCAGTTTGGCCGTGAGAATACGCGACTGCAATACTTCTGACCAGTGCCAACAACTAAACGAAAATACCGTTATTTACGCACGCCTGGCTCGCTTATCTATCGTGAGCTCACTACGGCAACACATCGCCTCTGTAGCGTGTGTGTAAGCCAACGTGTATGAGGCCCGTCCGGTGATTGAAAGACATCATTAAGCCCGGAAATCCTTAAGTCTCTAGCACCTCTCAAAGAAACGAGTCGTGTTTCTTGTCCTTCCTTGTGTCTGAAGCGCCATTTAGCGCTCGAGGTGAAAAACGGACCTTGGTGGACAAGTACGAGCCGGCGGGAAAGTCTGTAATCACTTCGGATCAGAAAAGGGGCAGCGTTGAGAGTTGTGGGCCATTTCCCATCCCGTGCCGTGGTCGAAATGCCCGATATCCGAAGTGCTTTTAGACTTATAGTATTTTGCAATAATTTTCGGGCAGGAACTCCATTTTGGTTTTGTCGTAGGATTTCCCGACATGCTTTGCGACAGTGGCAGATGGGTCCGCTGTGCGTGGTCGAGCTCTTGAAATACAGCTTTGGGCAGCTCAAAGTAAGTTCTTGCTGGCCGGTCGAAAGATGTTTCGCATTTGGATCAAGTCTTTAATGCAACATTAAAATCTATCTCAAAGGATTTTCAAATCGAGATACGCATTGTGATGCATTTTTTGACCTTTAAATAATAAAACTTAGTCTGAAATGAGCATGTGTTCCTCGGTGGTCTAGTGGTTTGGTTCCGGGATTTGCGATCGGCTCTGGGTTCGATTCACGCTCAGCATCCTTTTTTTTTTTTTTTCGAACTGGACATTACGAAAGTGATTTACTTTTTTTGCGTTCGTCAAAAATCCTTGCTTTTATTTTTAAAAAATACCGAACTGCGTCGGTGTGAAAACAGGTTACCGCAATATTGCGATACAATAGGAGCCTTTGATTTTTTTTTTCTTTTTTTGCATATGGAATTTCTCGAAAACGACGAAAAAAAAAACAACAGAAAAAAAATTCTGAACAATGTTTTGCAACTAATTTGTAGTTCACATGCCAAAAATGGACAAATCTGAGAGAGAAAAAGTAAAAAAGGCCTAAAAAGTCATATAGGCTGGATATGCTCTCGGCCCTTCAATTGATATATAATGTGTAAGTTAAAAATCTCAGTTTTGCAGGAAATTGTTTTTGCAATTTTTGAACTCACAATATCCTGTACTAAACAGTAGTTTCTTTAAGTAATTAATGCTGAGCCATAAAGTAAGTCATTTACACATCTATTTCAGGGTGCTGATACCCTTTACTGTGCGAATCCAAAAACCGTGAACACTTTGATTTGATTTCGACATTTCCCATTGTGCAGCAACCAATCAGAAGCAACTCAAAACCGCAAGAAACCCAAACAAACGGTTAGTCACGAAACTACGTTTCTCAGTTTCCTTGCAAAAGAATCGTCGCCGCCTCTGCCTGTTAGTTAATCCAGCATTGTACAAGTTCAATACATTTTCTCTAATAACTGGAGAATACGATTTTCCTTCATATAAAACTTGACCATGTTGATTATGTCTTACGGCGCACCTGCGAATTAGAAAGTACAGGAATTGACTTGATTGATCTGCTCCACAAAGCTCAGAGTAAAAGAAATACTCATTTATGTTTTGTACTGAACCAAACGAACTGTAATCAGTACTCACATTTGAGCATAGTAGCTGATAGATCGTCTCAATATTTGAAGCAGCAAATATTTCTGTTCTCTTTGGCAGTAATGCCGTTGTAAAATTTAAATTTTTTGTTTTTTTCTGCTTTCGCGGTTGATTGGTTTGCGCGCGATTATCAGATATCATCGAATATTCTCGCCTTCAAATTTTGCAAGGCCGTATTGCAGTTAGCCACACACGGCAAAGTAGCTAGCTGCTGATCAGCGAGAGATCAAAGCAAAAGAAACGTTGTGTAGTAGCTGTAAAACTTACCGTGCTGGGAATATAAAAAGTTGACAAGTTTACGGCAAGTTAGCGGTACTATAGTTACATATTTGCATGCCGTAAGTTAACACTTTCATTCGCCGAAACAGCCGATTTTGTCCTCGCTCAGTAGCTTTTTCGAAAATTCACTTTTTCCAAGGAAACTAATCCTCAGAAACTGACATGTGTTATTGTCCGGCTTTTTGCCTAAATGTTTTTGCGATACTGGTAACTGCCGCGATGGACAAGTGTTGTGTACAACACTGACAAACCGTTGGACACGACAACTGAGCATGAGACAAAGGTAGCCGTTACAGTAAAATCGCTCAGATTTCTACTTCATTTACAAAGAAAGACAAAAGGTAAACTAGCAATAAAAAAACTACAGCGAGGCGGCGACAATTCTTTTGAGAGGAAACCGAAAAGCGTGGTTTTGTGACTATAACCGTTTGTTTGGGTTTCTTGCGGTTTCGAGTCGCTTCTGATTGGTTGCTGCACAATGGAAAATGTCAAAATCAAATCAAAGTGTTCACGGTTTTTGGATTCGCACAGTAATTATTATATTTATATTTGATTAATCCTTGTAATTTATTTATTTAAACATCTCTCTGTACAATAAAGCTTTTGTTGTTGTTGTTGTTGTTATCTATGTGATCAGAGATTATATGATATAATAAAATAAAAATATACAAGGTATATGTTGTGGTGCAATTTTGTCCTTGGTGCAAATTTTATTTCCCTTTGTTTAAAACTCATTATCATACATTTCCATACCCAAGAACAAAGGAAAATAAAATTTGCACCAAGGACAAAATTGCACCCCAACATATATATGTACCACAAAAAAATAACATAGGAATGTTAATTACAAGACAGTTTATATGTTGTGTTTCAAAATTTTCTTTGGTTTGAAAATTTTCAGACCAGGTTCATTTTGTTTTTCTTTTTCATGGATTCATTATCATAATCTAAGACAAAAGAAGACAAAATTAAACTGGTTTAAAATATTTCAAACCAAAGAAAAATTTGAACAACAACATATACATCAACAGATCTAACTGTGAGTAAAAAAAGGGTCAAGCTTTTCTCTATCTTGAACAAAGTTGCATTGGTTAACCCTTTAACCCCTGAGAGTGACCAGCATCTATTTTCTCCTTAAATATCACAGCTTAGTTAAACACAAAGGTCATGAGAATAAAGAAAATGATCACCAAGTAAAAAAAGGTCTTGATTGTTAAACAAATTCTTCTCATCAGTACTATGGGAAACATATGGAGAACAGTGTGGAGAATATGCATGGTGATATCAGGGTTTAAAGGGTTAAGTACATGTATGTTCTGATTTCATGCAGATTCCAAAAGGCAGCGTCCACTGTTTTGTCAGTTTGTCCCACCCCTCTCCGAGGACAAAGAGTCTTTTGAGAAGAAACCTTTGGTAAGTGTCTTCTCAGTTTAGAGGAATGCAAGTCATAATTTGAGTAGAGAAAATGTGACAAGCTATTAGTTCAAATAAAGGGTTCCATACAATAATATCTTATTGCAAATGGTTTGAACCCAGGAGTATCAGTAGTCTGTCGTTTGTGATCGTCCGGGTGAGTGTAGTTCTGAAAAGAACTGTTGTTGTTGACAATGACTGACGTTTCGACAACCTGAGCGGAAGTCATCTTCAGAGTCATGTGAATTGTGAATGGTCAGTTGATGTTATATACGTCTGGTTATAGCTGTCATTGGTCAGTTTAGCCGTGATGTTATTGGCTGTAGAGACTCAAGTCAGCGATAGGTGCGTTTCGATCCATGTATTGTTAGTGTAATTTCTGTAGCCGTATTGTTAGTCAAATTCGTCAGTGAGTTCAGTCTATTGTTCGTCCGTTTTGTTGACAAGTCGTTTGTAAGCCGCTGGTAGCTGTTGGCATCTGTTCAGTGGTGTCTGTTCTAAGTTAGTAAACCAACTTTCTAGAGTGAGTCGTTTGTAGTAGTCTGTACTGTAGGTAATGCATTCGGCAGAGTCCCAGTCAATTCTGTGATTCGTGCGTAAATGGTGTTCAGCAATATGATTGTAGATGTCACCATTTTTTGTCACCCGTTTGTGTTCAGTCAGTCGTATGTTCAGATTCCTGCCAGTCTCACCGATGTAAGAGGCCTGGCAGTCACAGCATTTGATCTTGTATACTGCTCCTTGTCTGTCGTTAGGTTCGTCCTTGTCTTTAACGTTTGTGAGAAGTTGTCGTAAAGTAGTAACGGGCTTGTGAGCGACATGGATGTTGTAAGGTTGTAAGATCCGTGCAATAGTCTCAGAAGTGCCCTTGATGTAGGGTATTGTCGCTGTGGTGACAGGTTTTGCATTAGTTCTTAATAATTTAATAAAATGTTGAGCAAGATATATTATTATTATTAATATTACTGAAGTCAGAGTTATATGGACATGTTGGGCTTTGTGTGTAACTTTACCAAGTGCTAAATGATTATATGATATATGTGGGCAAATTATTAACAAAAACATATTGTAAGGTGAACACTTTATGATATAGGCTACTTATTTTGCTGTTTGTCTTGTAGGCTGTTATTCTTGAAGGCAAATATTGGCGCAGAAAGTTAGAAGCTGTTTCTAGGGAATACAAAGGGCTCCGAGTATACTACAAAAAGGTATGTGTGCAAAAAAAGCTGATTTGTTGATTTCTGACATGATTCAGAACAAGGAGTATTCTTGCCTCTGACATAACTTCCGCTATTACAAACTCTCTATTGTGTGGTGCCAGAAACCAGAAAAATTAATATCCATACCTACCAGGGATGTAGCTAAGAGCTGGCTACCGGCTAATTTCACCAGCTGAAAGAGAACTTATCACTGGATGAAATTTCACTAGAAAATAAAGATTGGGGTGATTTTGAAGGTGCACAAGCCAGAAAAACCAGCTGGGCTTGTTAATGAGCTTGCAAAGTTTTTTCTTAGCTACACCCCTGACCTCCCCCGTAGAAGGTTAATGGAAATTCCAGGGGAGAGGGGTGGTCTCACAAACCAAAGCTAGTAAGGGAAAGTATGACGTTAATTGGAATTTCCAGAGGTGGGGGGTGGGAGGGTGAGTCCAATCCAAAAAAACCTTCTGTGGGAGGGGTGTGGATATTTTCTGGAACAAATCGAAATGATTAATTTTTGCACACAATGAAACACAGCATTCATGTAAAGCAGGTTTTTTATTTAATATTTATTTTTATTTCACAAGTTCCTTGTATTTAGTGTATCTTTAAATCTTTAAATCATACATATAATTTTTTGATAGATATTTTTCAATTTTATTCTGTAGTGATTGTATCATGTATAAATTAAGCTATCTGTTATGCTTCATTTTTTTCAAACCTTGATTGATTTATTTTGTTTCAGTTCAAAGGAAATCAATAATGCTTTGCTCGAGTTCTCAGTTTTGCGGAAAAAGTAATAAAGCTTATCCTTCAAATTAAAGCTTTTTATCCAAAAAATAAATGCAGATTTTAGATTGTTTACATGTTTCCTGGACTGTACATGTATACTGAAATAGAGCTTATTTTGAGTAATCTGAAATAGAGCTTATTTTGAGTAATTTTGATCTTTACGTTAAAATTGACCAATAAACATTCCATCAAGCCCTACAATAGACCTTATTCATGAATTGCAGCTGATATATTGTTCTTTTATATATGTATATATGTATGTATGTTAATAAGCCCTACTGGCCTTGTTTAAGAGTGAAAAAATGTATTATTAATATTGTGTACTCCTGACAATGTAGGATAGGTGTGTGCTGCCAAGGTTCTCAAATCCTGGCCCTATTTAAGGGTAGAAAATCGTAAATTTGATACCCTTTTTAAGACCCAGTTTTAACAGCGCGTTGGGGTGCGTTGGGGTGGATACTGCAATTTAGTGACCCTATCTAAGGAATATCTCAGGACCACAATACCAAAAATACCAAAAAGAATACCCTATTTAAGGACTGCACATACCTTATAGCGTATATAAGGGAGTACCCCCACTCCCCCCGAGACTACCAGGAACAACTGTGTTCAAAACTGAAAGCAAATACTAGATTTTATCCTGAAAGAATTTCAACGACCAAAGTCTTCCATTTGAATGGTCATACTGAGGATTCCATCTGCAGATTATTATTATTATTATTTATGGTTATATAAACATTATTACTTATTTATTATGGTTATTACATTTACTTTTTATTTATGGTTTGTCCCAGTTAGTGAGGTCAGAGTTCAGCTTTTACAAGGTCCATTTAATTCAACATAGTGTTTGTTAGTGGACTAAAGTGCACCACAAATATGGACCAATTCATCTTGCTGTAAATTTCATGCCTGTGATTTGTTTTTTGTTGTTTTTGCAGTGGTCTGCAACACCCAGTCAAGCCAGCCCACTCAAACATTTGAGCCTTCGGGTAAGAAAGCTTTCATTTTTTTTATTATTTTATTGATGTTCATTCAATTTTTCTTAATGATTACCTTTTATATCAACTTCCTCCCCAGGGCCCTCTCTGTTTTCAAAATGGCAGGCTGGGCATTGAACCCCCTGGACAAGGCGGCCAAAATACTCCATGAATCGTGTAGTATTTAGTCACATGACACACAATAAAATGGCATTGTGCAGTTCCAGAAAAAATCCACACCCACCCCACAGAAGGTTTTTTGTTCAGTACCCTTGGCCCCCCAGGAAATTCCAGTTTATAGCTTCATACAGTACTTTACTTCTAAAATGTTGGCTTTTAAGACCTCCCTCCCCCTAGGAATTTCTGCTGACCTTCCATGGGGGAAGTGTGGATTTTTTCTGGAACTGCAAATTTTCTGTTTGTTTTCTGGCAATCTGAAACCATTCTTTGTAAGTTTTACACAACATACTACTCCTCAGTGCCAGTATTTTTGGGATATTTTGGTAGACTCCCAGGGGTTTCCCTTCCACCGATTGTGAACACAGAGAACTCCCTTTTTTTCAACTCTAAGGTCATTAATTTTAGTGAATGTTTAGTTGTAAAGTGGAAAATGCTTAGCCGTTTTAATGGTAGTTTCACTAATGATTCACATTCACAACATCTAGATGCCATTTTGATTTTGTGATTGCCACATGACTTGTGATTGGGACGGTTTCGATGTTGCACATGTTTTCACTTTGAGAACAGACTAAGGAAATTGAGGGCTACTTTATTTTAGAATGGGCCACTAAGAATTAAAGGAATCAAAACTGGCCCGACTGGCCACCAAGCGCTGGAGTTAATTTTTAGCCCTGAAAGTAAATATGTCAACATTCCTTCCTGAGCACCCTAGGTGGTTACAAAATAATTTACACCCCTAAACACTGTATTAATGTTATAAGGGGAATTAAGATAATGATCACTTAGAGCAGTAATTCTCCTTCAGGCTCAGCAGCTTGATCAAGAGATAGCTCAACAACTGGAAGAAAGAGAAAGAAAGAGAAGGTTTGTTCAATAGTTTTCTGTTGATACCAAGTCTTTTCTGACAGAGTTTCGTAGCATGACCATTCATAATTACGTAAAAAAATTCAAAATAACATTTCCTTTTTCCTGGAATGGGAAAACTCCAATCCTACATTTGGCGAATAAGTTTCATTTTTACATTTCTTCTAATAATTAGAAAAAATGTGACACCTTTTTTCTTTCTTTTTTGTTTGCAATGATCAAATTTTCTTAAGAAAAATGTTATGTTCGTTGTGTCATGAGCATGGAACAAATGAGTCTACGACAGGATTCAAACCTATTAACTCCCGCACACTGGTCGGATGCTTTAACCACTGAGCTACGAGAGACTTGTGGTGAACTAAGCCATATACTAGGTTCATGTATTACATGCGTCCTGCATACTGTTAGGATCAGCAATGTCAAAAGCATCATGTGTGGTGATAAATAATGAATAATGGTAAATGTTAAGCTTGGTAAAGAAATGAGTAAGATGTTGCTGTTCATCATGTAACGAGCGTGCAACAAAGAAAAAAATCTGAGTCCCAACAGGATTCGAACCTATGACCTTCCACATACCAGTTGAAAACCACTGAGCTAGGAGAGACTCACGGTGAGCTAGGCCATACACTAGGTTCATTTAGCAATGCCGAAAGCATCATGTGAGGTGATAAATAAAGAATGATGGTAACTGTTTAGCCTGGTAATGAAACGAGATATGATGCAAAAAATGCATTGCATTAATGTACCGTATCTATTTTGTATGCATAATATTATGTTTTCTTTACCAGGTCAATAAGCACTGGTAGCAGCGATGGTCTTGCAGCAACAAGTCCTCCTCCTGTTCCTTACCGTGACATACCATTTGAGCAAATGCTTAATATAATGGACACATCAATAAATCATGGTAACTTAACAATGCCTTTATATTGTGTTAAGCCGCCTTACATGGCAAACTAAAGTTGGTAAAAGTGTGTTGGCAAACTATTTGCAACAAATAGAACTTGTTTCTATTCTTCCAACTTTTTTCACCAAATTTTTTGACTTGGCAAACTCACATTTGACATGTGACATTGGCTGCAAGTACGCTTTGTACAATGTTGTTTCATACGGTCCTCCCTCTTCTTCCTCCTCGAGAAGAAACACCCCTGAGAACAAGTTTAAGGTGTGTGGAAGTTTGTCATGTGAAAACATGAGATTGTCAAGTCTTTAGTTTGACATGTGGATTGATTGGGCATTCTTTATATAATAATATTAGCTTTTTGGTATTACACTGTGCAACTTAGAACCTATTATTTTATGTTCATCCTACAATAGACATACTCAGGCTATGTGTTCTTTTAGAACCTATTTCATTTATTTGTAATTTGTCTTTATTTGTCTTTTTCAGACATGGCATTATCTTCTATGCCTGACACGCTATTTACATCTCGTTCAACTAACCTTGGAGGGATCATTCCACAGGAGCTGAGTCAACAACAGGGCTTGGCAACACGATCCACAGCAAGTTCAGGTGTGTGGAGTAAAATCCACAGTAGATATCACTGCTGTGTGCAGATCTGTGCAGGTTTTTTCAAACATGATTCGCTGGCTATGATTCACCCATTGTCAATTGAAAGACACTGTTTATGTGGGAGAGGCCAGGGGGTTAAGTGTTGTCCAGAACCCGAATGCTGCCTGCCACATGCGAGGCCAGTCACTGGGGCTTGTTTAAGCGAGTGGCAAAGAAACCATGGATTAGCCGTCATGGAGTACAGCTGAGTGATGTGTACCTATGCCAAGCTCCTAGAAGGGTGATTAGCTAGGGGTAGTGGGTGTAACCACCTTACTCGACCCAAGCTAAGGCAACCCAGGCATTGCTTCAGTGTGGGACTGAAGGGTTGTCGCCAGCAACACTTATCCCCCAAACCGTTTATTGAAAAACAAGGAACTTTATTACATATTACACAATATACATAGACCAGGGTGGTAACCTCAGTAACAGTTTGTTGAAAATATAAGGTAAATGCAGTGGGTGGGAGGGAAATAAACAGTTGCCTTGAACAGTGAAATTGAACTGAGTGTGAAATGGACCACAAACGATGTACATTACCAAAAACGACCGCTGTGAGGAGGCCTTAAATCTGATTGGCCAACAGACTGAAAACTAAAACTAAAACTACAAAGGACTTGATTAAGACAATAAGAATATGTTAAAAACTAAAGGATTAAAGAATTATAAATATAAAATACTCTGCGCTATACAAACAAGAGGCTACACTGGTAGCGTATACTCGTGCGCTTGCATAAGAGAGTTTTACGGTTTATTTTAAATGGGTCACGCACCCCTTCCCCCTCAACGAATTTTGCGTGACACACTAAAGAACACGTCAAGACACATTTCTGTACTCGCCATGAATATTTAATTTATTGATTCCCGATAAAATCCACACTCGTCTAATATTTCCCAGTGACTTCTTTCTGTTACATTTGCAAAGACTACATGTACTTTTGAAAGCAATGAAATCAGTAAATGACTGGGCTATTTTTTTCAATTTTAGCAAATCTCAAAAACAGTGTTATGCGACTGTCTGTTGACATCAGCAAAAGCTGTTATAAATGGGTGCCCTGGGCTAATAATTATAATGATAATAATAATATTATAACGGAAAGAAGTCATGGTTTGGGAAATAAAAGACGTGTGTATTTCATCGTGAATCAATAATTAAGAAATTAAATATTCAAAGCGAGTACAGTAACTGTACTCGCTTTGAATATTTAATTTTTTAATTATTGATTCACGATTAAATACACACGTCTTTTATTTCCCAGAAATTAAATATTCAAAGCGAGTACAGTTACTGTACTCGTTTTGAATATTTAATTTTTTAATTATTGATTCGCGATGAAATACACACGTCTTTTATTTCCTAAACCATGACTTCTTTCCGTTATAATATTATTATAATCTAATTTAATATTATTATTATCATTATAATTATTAGCCCAGGGCACCCATTTATAACAGCTTTTGCTGAAGGGTTTACCCTGGTAAAATATATTATAATTATTATTATTATTTTTATTATTATTACATTTGAAAAGGTTACTTTTAAAAGCAATGAAATCAGTAAATGACCGGGCTATTTTTCAATTTAAGCGAGGCAACGTGTGTGAAGTTAGAACTATAAAATTAGGTCTTGTTTTGTTTACATAATATCAGATACTTGTATCTCTACAACTGAATTTAAGCATGTTTTATAAACATTTCTCCAAAATTAACGAGAACACAAAGAACAAGTCAATCACAAATTGAAACCAACATGAATTCCCATCGAAAAATCTAATTTCTTTCATGGTTAAGTACCTCGGCTTGACTCCGCTTCTTCGAAAGAAACATCGCCCCACATTGATAAAAACGTATGAAGTTCCTCGAAGCAAGATTTCGTCGCTTAAAGCTCTCCTTTTTCTCCACTACAGAGGCTTCTGAGTATTCTTTAAAGCTTTCTCTTTCCATTTTGAATATTTTGAATGTGTTATTATTCAGACAAGACAAAACTATGGTTTTGAAAACCAAGCACATGCCGAGCAGGGCAGCCATTTTTGTAGAATTTTTATGTGACCTGACGATTCGGTTAGTAATAATATATGCGTGCATAAATTTGCATGCACAAAATGTGACACCAAAAAAAATAAAAGAAAATACAAAGAAAAAGGGCTTCCAGACCTTACCTCATGCGCGCTATGCGCATGAGTAATAACTGTGCAGATAGAGTCAGACTGTTCAGTGTTGGCTTTAGGTCTTTTATAAAAAGCGTATCATAGATAAGGCAGTCAATTTTGCTCTGGCACTTCTGTAGGATCTTAAATCTCAGATGTACATGTATGTTGCTTGGGTCCAGCTCCCATGTTGCTCTCTGACATGATTATATATATGGGATGGGATGAATATCTGATATACAGATATCGGTCCCGTGTACAAAAGCCAAAAGATCGGATCCAAGATCAAGCCAAAAGAAAAGAAGCCCCTTATCGTGAATCAGCAATGTGTGGTATATCATTTTAAATGTAATCTGTGCTATGCAGATTATGTCAGCTATACATGCCGACACCTGTATCAACATGTTGAGGAACACAAGGGGTCTTATTAATTTAATTATTTATTTATTTAGATACACCGGATGTGTTCCAAGTGCCCACTCTGGATAGTTTGCAGCCCAATTTAGATGAATTCATGGAGCACTTTGAATCATTTACTAGTAAGTCAACTTGTAGTGTAGTTGTTGTGATTCAAATTTTTCTTTGGTTTAATTTTTTTTTTAATTCAGTTTGATTTTCATCTTCCTTTGTTTCAGATTATGATGATGAATCTGAGACAAAGGAAAACAAAAATTAAACTGCCACTGATAACAGTTCTACTTTAATTAATAATTATTATTCTAATAACACCCTGTTTCTTATAGACGCCTATCTCTAATAACCACCCCCCATCCGCCACCACCAGATCCTACTTAAAAATAATTATGATCAATACAATGGAACCTATACAGTGCATGAATGAAATAACTAGTTTTACGTTTTATGGATGTAGTATAAAGTTGTGTTCCAACCAGGAGTCTTTGCAGAGATATGGAATAAAAGCGTCTCGTAATAAATGCCCCTTTACATTGCCCACCATGAAAAAGGGAGAATTGAATAAATGGCCTGGGCATTTATTAGAATAAATACTGTATTTTACTAAAGTGTTATCCTGTTTAAATATTTGTGATTTTGTGAAATTGATTTTGCTATTGCTATCACTACCATTGGTTTTGCATTACTAAAACTACACTTAATTGTGATTGGCTAACAAATATCACTCCACTTTCTCAACCAATTAGAAGCAATACCCAAAGCAATATTATTGTAACTTGCTTGTACATGTACACATTTTCCCCCTCTTGGTGCCCGTTGGTTTGAGCTCTGATTGGTTCATTGGATTGTCTGCGTTCCTTGTTGGCCAGAGTGATTGCTTTGGTTTGGGTTTTACGACACTCATTTGAAAACTGCTCTGTTGTAAAGATATTGTTACTAATCAGGGACAATGGAGAAAAACTCTTGGAGCAAGGACACAAACCAACCTACTCAGAACAACAACAAGAAGAAAGAGTTCTGGGCTGTTTGGTGGACGTGAGTGTTTGCACCAATGCTGCTCTATCCCTGCTTCCCAAAATGGCTCATGTGTCAAGGCCAGATGCAGACTAAATGAAATCCTAGTTACTGAAACAAGGAATGAGCTACAATGACCTACAGCGATCAACAATAATGAGCTACATGTACAATGAGCTACAATGACCTACAGCAATCAACAACAATGAGCTACATGTACAATGAGCTACAATGATTAAATACAATGACCTACAATGAGCTACAATGACCTACAGCGATCAACAACAATGAGCTACAACGATTAAATACAATGAGCTACATTGTATTGTGACTCAAGGTTTCATTCTGCCAGTGGAAGGGTTATTAATCAAAATTAATTGTTATCTTCCTTCTGTGTAGGTATGCTGGTAAAGCAAGCAGAAAATGCAAGCAATCAGCAGAACTTTGTTCAACCAGGAAATTTCCAGGGTGTGACTCCAGTGCCAGACAACCCCGCACTGTTTGTTAACCAAGCAAACCCATTTGAAACCACTGTTCCAGGACATGAGGAAATCATGGACCACTCCGGAGCTTATGACTCTGCAACACAGTTTGTTACTGCTGCTACTGCTGTGGATAATGCTCAACTGTCCCAACAAAGTATGCCGCCTACAGGACAAGTTCTTATGGACATTTCTGGTGGAAACCCTTCTGGAGATTATCCCTTTGATTATGGCAATGTCATGCAGGGACAAAGCTTCACTGCACAACTAGCGCAAACCATGCCACCACAGTCATCTGGATATATTTCACCAACACAGCAGCATCCATCATCCCCTCCAGTGCAAAATACAGTGTTGACATCCCCTGTTGAGCAGCCTCAAATGGTGTCATATTCAAATCCCCAACAACAACAACAACAACAACAACAGCAGCAGTATTTACAGAGCCCCCTTGAAGAGATTCAAGCCCAGCAGCTTGCAGCTCGTGGTGGACCTGTACTTTCTCCCACGCAATATGTGAGTAATGTCAATCCATTTAATTCATCAAGGCAGCAGATTGATACATCAAGTCAACGAAAAGGGCGACTGCCTAGAAATGTGTCAGATACACAGCTGTACACAATGGACTTGTCACAACTTGCAACGTCTTTTCAAACAAACCTCTTTCCATCAATGGAGAGTAACTTGCCCCCTCAATTGGAAGCCCCTAACCTTGCAGCACATTTGCAGTCCATACAGCCGCGCACCAGGTTAACATCAATGCCATCAACTGCAAGTCAAGCAAAGCGGGCAAGGTTGCCCAGGAACATGTCTGATTCCAGACTAAGCAGTTTATTAAGTAGGAATAGAAGTCCCACATCACCTCCATCCTTTCCAGCAATCCAGTCATCAGATGCCACCAAGCAACATTCGCAGCAAGCTTCAGGTGCCCCGCAACCCAGCAGGTTGTCTGCTTTGAAGGGGCGAAAACAAGGACGGTTACCTCGTAATATGTCAGATTCTTCTCTTCTGAGTTTGGGACAACAACCGCAGCAGATGCCTCCAGCGGGACCAACCCAACGCAGGAGGAAGTTGTCTGATCCACAACATGTTTTGAGTGCTTCATTAGCAGCAAACTTACAAGGGTGTGCTTTGTCTTCTGCAACATACACCAGTCCCACAGCAACACAGCTGCACATTACAAGCAGCTGTTTGCAGTCAGGAGATTCACACATTTTGGAGCAGTTGCTCTCAACACCTGCAGGGAGTAACAACTCAGCATCTACAATGCCTCAAGCGACTGAGTCCTTTCGGTCAGCAAGCAATTCAGTTGTAGGACAGCTTCTCACTCAGCAATCTCCAGTTTCTACAGCAGCAGTGCAGATGCCGGCAAGAGATACAAGCCCTTTAGGTGGCACTCAAGAACCTGCCCTGCTCAGTCAGTTGTACCAGTTGAAACAAGTGTTACAGTCCAAACAAACAACCCCTATACCCACTGAGCTTGTCAATGCACTGAATTCCTTAGCTAGCACTGGAGTAATTCAGGTTGCCCAGCAGAAACAGGACCAGGCACAGTCAATGCAATCTGTTGCACAGCAGAATGCTTTGCCTGTGCAGCCATCACTTCAAATGAAGCCCCAAAATCAGAATGCCATCACCCAGGCTCTTCAGTCGTTGTTACGTGCACCACCCAATGTCACCATTCAGTCTCCAACGCAACATGAGCAAAACACTCAAGTGAGTAGTTTTGCAACCCAGTTGGCATACCAGACTCCAGCTGTCACATCACAGAACACCCAAGTGAGTAGTTTTACAACCCCGGTGACATATCAGACTCCAACCGTCACATCAGAGAACATGCAAATTCCTAGCGTCACCATTAAGCATAAGCCTCAGACCAAACCATCTGTTGCAGCTGTGATTATTACATCCCAGGGTACCATTCAGCCTGTCCAGGACACACATACTGAACAAACAAATAATGTACCTGAGATGGCATCCACTCCTGTGCACCAGGTAGTGAATATTGGACCTGCGGCTGTCCAAGGTCAGCGGATAATTCTACCAGCTAATGTCAACCTCAGCACATTATCTCTGGCACAACTTGGCCTGTCACCAGGGACTCTGCAAGCGGTGAGTTATCAAATACATTTCATCATCATCATCATATTCTTTATTTCATCACGGTGTCACATTCACTATAAGTGGTCTTCCAGTGAGCCGTAAAAAATTAAGTAGACTTTTACAAAATTTACGTAAATATTTAAAACTATAATAATCAGGGATTCGGACAGGATGCGCGGGTGCGGGACCGCACAATTCGGTCAAACCTGCACAATTCCGCACAATTCCTAAAAATCCGCACAATCCTGAAATATTTGATTAAAATGTTAATTAAATCAGGTATTTCTTTTGATTACCAAGATTTCGAGAAACGTTTTAGGCTACTTTCAGCCTATTTTCCTTCCAAACAATCGAGAAAACCCTCGCTTTCCTCGAACAGCTCGAGAGGATCGATATAAAAACAACAAGGCGTTCTCTTCGCCGTCCTGGGAACTAGTCTCAGTTTTACTTCTTTCCGACTTCCTACAGATTTTTTCGCGTAGCTTTTTAATTGTCGTTTTTCAGACATTATGTCGTTTTTCTTAGTAGACTGTTGATATTTTTTCGAGCGCTTTTGCTTCCTCTTTCAGTTTAATATGTCAGGGACCGAAGAAGAAACACCGAAGAAATGTACCCGGTCACGCCGAAATGAATGTCACTCTGTCTGAATTATTTTCGCAAAGAACTTATCAAGTTTGTGAATCGACAAACAAACTATTAAAGCGCTGGAACTTCAGATTGATAGGAGAAAATTATTAAGTTCTGATCAGAATACTGGATTTGATTTTTTCAATCAAGTGAAAGACGTTTTCTTTCAGGAAAATGCAAAACAACCATGCTATCAAATTACATTTAGCACGCAATTTGCATACATCTCGAGGTTGTGTTTTTGCGGCAAACTTTCGAAGAAATTGTGTGAACCTTTAATGGAAATTATTCAAACTACATAAAATGTACGAATTTTTCATAAAGGAACTAGCAACAGATCGGAAACATTTCATTTAAATGTGGTATTTCGGTTTTACCCGATCGAGTTCATCGTGTCACGCAAAGTGATTTTGTTGAGACAAATAAACTTTGGTGAAGAAAAACAGCCGCAAACTGGCGATTGCTGGGTACATTTTAATACCCAAAGTAAAACATATATTTGTATTTTTCATTTATGCAGAAAACTTTACTCCCTTACATGTTTTTCTGGCCTGGCTAGAACACTGGTGATTGAATATTTGGTTGGTCACAGGATTACGCAATCCCGCACAATTTCCCGCACAATCGACGTTATTTCCCGCACAATTTACCTCAAAACTCCCGCACAATTTTAGTTTTTTCCCCGCACCCTGTCAGAATCCCTGAAAAATTGGTGATCCTAAAATACAGCATTGGAAGCAGAACAAAGAACTTAATTAACAACATTACTTAATATTATATTACATGAGCCCCTAAAATTTGCATAGTAAAAAGTTATATAATTTAACTACAAGTTATATAAATTACTTAAACTTTACTTAATTTCACTTAGAGTATTTTCAAGGAATGATTTAAAAAGAGTTAGGCTTCCCTGTTCTCTTGCCTCTAAAGAGATTTTATTCCAGAGGACCGATCCTCGGTAGTGAAGGCTATATTTACCTGTCTCTAACTTAGGTTTAGGAATATACAAGTTACTTGATGAGTTTCGTAAGTTATGAGAGTGGACGTCGGAAATACTCTGAAAGATATTTCATAAACACGGCGGGGAGATATCATTAGTTATTTTATACATCAGAATAGCGAGTTTTCTCATCCTCCTATCAACCAGTACTTCCCAACCCAGATCATCCAATAGATCCTTAGATCTTATGTCATAAATTGAGAGAGTCACAATTCTAGCAGCCCTATTCTGACAGTGTGGATGTGAATAAAGGATATTCTCTTTAAAGGTTGTGTTAAGGTGCCTTCACACAACAAAATATAGTTGGCAATCTTGTGTTGGCAAACTTCCACACACCTCAACCTTAGCTCTCAGGGTTCTCTCTTCTCAAAGGAGGAAGAGAAAGGACCCTGTGAAACAGGGTTGCACAAATGCAAGTTGCAGCAAATGTTCACACATCAAATGTGAGTTTGCGAGAATAGAAGCAAGCTCTATTTGTTGCCAACAACTTTGCCAACTGTTGAGATATTATGTTCATACATGCCAACTTGAGTTTGCCAACACAAACCTTTTTCACCAACTTTTGTTTGTTGTGTGAAGACGCCTTAACAGGACCAAGGGGTGGACACTTACAGTAATAAGACATATACCACCCAATACTGGTCAGTTATATTTTATTTATTTATTTATTTATTTATTTTGAGTGAGGTCTGATTGGCTGTTTTGTTCATGGCATGGGACAAATTAGATATAAACAATAACAATAATAATATTATATAACAATAATAATGTTTGATGTTTAATATGTTCCTAATTTCAGGTGACTGTTTCAGTGCCATCAAGTGTAGCAGCTTGCACTCCATCTTTGCCGTCAGTGGCCACCATAAATGCAGGAAGCAAGACTCCAATAGGTTAGTTTCATATTTATTCGACAGGATTCTCAATAACCGCATGGGTACTCTTGTTTATCAGTTTTTGAAAACACCAATGTTGTTTTTGAAAGCACCAATCTTGTTTTAAAAAGCACCAATGTTGTTTTTGAAAACACCAATGTTGTTTGGAACATCCATGATACTGCCCCTTTAAGGAAGTCATTTTATTAGGAAAGTGTTTAAACTCAATTTGTATTTACTTTTCTTTCAGCTGTAGCAGTCTCAACTACAGCCCAGGTTACTGAATCTCAGGATACTGACGGAATGCGACCAGCACAAACAGCTCCTGTGAGTTTATTTTAGTTGTTTTAAGTAGATGCATGATGATTTATTGATCTAAGTTATATAAATTACATAATTATAACAGTCTAAGTTGGTCCACTGATGGTAGGGCTGTCAGTAAGAGCCAGGTGAGCCCGGCTATTATGTGTTTATCCCCGGCTACTTTGATAGAAAAACTAAGCACTAACCACGCCAGAAACCGTTTTTTCCCAGCAGCTTTGTTCACTTCCATAGGGTACGAGGGGGAGGGGCTGGGGGGGCTGCAGCCTCCCCAGTCATAAAAAACATAGTATTATTCGGGCAAAACTGGGTGACTATTTGGGCACCACAGACACAGTAAAATTACTGAATTATTGTGTGATTCAGTGTCTTAATTTATTTGTTTTTGTTTCGTAACTCATTACTTATTTAATTTTCTAACCGAGCTCTGTACTACATCGATCATGTCATTCATGTGATAGCTCCATTAGACCCTCACCATGTGAGCAGGTATAGAACAACAAATTTGCATTGTGGTCCGCCAAGCCGGGTGGGAATGATAATGTAGACCGCGCAGGGATTGAAACTAAGGGCGCGTTTCTTTTCTACGTATTCTGCCAATTCCAAAAACAGAAACCTCAAACTATTGCACCTATTCCTCTCGTAAAATATGGAAAGAAGTCGCTACTGTGACTATGTGTACCTGGAAAAATTTCCGTGTGTGAGAATGTAAACAACATAGTTTTGTTTGCGTATTCTGATTTCAGAATGACTAGAATATGTCCCAAAAAACGTGCCCTAAGTATAACATTTGGCGACAATCTTGCATGTGTGGTTGGTATCTGGTCGTGGTCGATTAAAATAGTATGTCTTTGTCAAAGTCTCATAAAAGATCTTATCAATACCGTGCAAAGAATGCGAGATGTAGAAGCTCATTCTCGGATCGTTCACAGCGGTAGAAAAGTAAATGTCAGCGAGTGCTAGAATCATCATCATCATCATCATCATGACAAATAAACATGACGTCACAAGTTTCATTCGGGCAAATAAAGTTCTGCACCCCTGACAAGTATGCCAAACATCAAAGGTCAAGAAAAATCCCAAATTTCATTCTGTTTATAAAAATTAATATTTAACAACAAATGGTACTATGAAAAAGAACTGCCGAAGAGGTTTACTATGAATAGTCACACCACAGGCTTTCATCGAGGGACTCAAAAGTTATAACTAACTACATGTCTCCATTGTTGACTCCGGGAGTGAAAGAGTTAAAAAACATAGTGACAGCCCAGGTCATAGACATTGCTTTTAGCAACAATCAGTACAAGAATTGGCCCATAGTTGTTGACCAACTGAGGGCCATTTGTCAGTGGACAGTGGTTTGACAGTCATTTGACTCCTAATTTGAAGTAATGTTTATGTAACATACATTATTTTGTAGACTCCTACTAAACAGACAAGACCAGTAACTGCAGAGCAGCGGGAACAGTACAAGGTTTGTGGTGTCTAAACTAGAAAAATATATACTTTTCCTCTTAAAGGAGTAAATGTGGTTGAGAATAGTGGTGTATCAATCACTGAGAGTATAGTGGGTGATCAGCCAGGAACTCTAAGTCGAATGATGATAAACTGAATATTAATTGATTATCTCTAAAACTTTAAGTACTGTTTAGAAAATGAGCAGTAGTGTTTTATCAGGTTTAAAACTTGAGAACAGAGAGTAAACCTTATAAAACACATGCTGAAAGTTTTTTGAACAACTTCATAAACTTCCCACAAAAGGCGTTCCCTACGGAGAACAGACAAATGCACTCTTGTGCAAAGAGGACATTAGCATACATGAAAAACAAGTTGATTGATTAGAATGCAACACATGTGCCATATAATATACTGACTGGCTTTGATGAAGTGACCATGGCTTTTTGTCTCCTGTCAAAAGTTTTGGGATTTTAAAGTTCTGAGGAAAAATATTCTTCTAAGAAATGCTATACCAAAGTTGACAGGTGCGGTGGATAAAACGGCTGACAATTTTTTTTTAGTGAGAGAGAACCAGTCGAAATAAGTAGCTTGCATCTCTGAACCACTCGCTTACCTACCAATTTACTAGTGGATGCTAGTGTCATTCAAATAACTGCTTACTTGCTAACTGTTGGTTGCTTATTGTGTTCGAGAACCTTTCAAAAGGCAAGATATCGTAAAACAGTTCTGAACAAAAATATTAAAGTCACCATTTGTTGTACTAAGAATTCTGAAAAATTACTACCCATATTAGTATTCTTTATTTTAAAATTAATTGGGGTCTTTATATATCGATCAAAGTGGTCATTTCAAAATCATTCTCATTAAAAATTCAGCGAAAATTGCATTGTTTGGGCATTTAACCCCACTTTTCCCCAGTACTGAAATCAAATTACTTTCTGGGCTTTTCAGAATGACCATGGATTACAAGGTATAAAGGTTCATGCACGTGATCGATTTGGCGTCTCTAATAGGCTCATATGCTTATGAATAATATTATTAACAAGTTTTTGAATGCCTGATAAAGAATAAATGAAAACAGATTACTTTTTGTGTAGGTAATATGTATACAGTGCTTTGGAAGTAGTTTCTTCGCAACATTTTATGTCTTTTTCTGTTAGGAACACAGGAGAATCTCGCACATCACAGCAGAACAGAAAAGGCGTGGCAACATCAAAGTGAGTTATGACAGTAGTTTCTGTTTTTGAGACTTTTTTGCATCTTGTTGTTGTTTTCTGTTGGTTTGGTTTTCCTTGTTTTTCAGCCAATTGAACAGTAAATCAAAGGGCTCTAAGAGCCATCTCGTGAATACAAAACAATGTAAGGTTAAGTCCACAGATCAGTTTTAATTTTCCATACTGAGTTTGAAGTCAAAGAATTGAAGAGTAAAACAGATTTAAAACGACCAAAAAATCTGGCGTGACATCAATATGCATTGTGTGAAATGAGACTGTGGAGAATGAAATTAAGTTTACTACAGCAATCATCTTTAACACGTAATACACTGGGGAATTAAAAATGTATACAAATTATGAAGCGAGAGAAAATTTGCATATCTGTCCCCGTATACTATATCTTGTTCCACGCTTCACGTATTCACGAGAGAAAAATGGAGTGCGTATTTGGGCACTTTAATACTATGCACTTATTGACTGATTGGGAGGGCCGGACGGGAAAAATATTTGGCTCGGGTCATGGCGTACGGACCGATAGTCATGCAGTGCGAGGTCACTTGAACTTAAACGAGGCCGGACGGCTTTTTCCGGACCGGCTCACGTCAACCCATCTGGCCCCGCTCACGTCACCTTGCGATTCTATTTTCTGTAGGATTGCGTCAGCAGGGCCGTACGGTCATATTATAAACTATACATACTCACTTTCAGCTTTCTCAAAACCAGTAGGCTGTTGCCTCAATCAGCAGCCTCCTCTAAATCAGTGACCACCTCTGTTCAGCTGTGTCCTATCACTCCTATGACAGCCTAGCCTACTCCTTCAGTCAACCAATCTAGTCCTTGAGCATTACCTGGCAAATTTGACTTCAGCAACCACAACAAAAGTAATATGGAAGCCAGGGAGGGTAGAAATACCAATAAGAGCTTGCACTGTTCTAAAATCATGTTATTGTGATGTAATCAGTTTACCACTCTATTACAGTTTTGTTACATTTTTTGTTTCTCTGTTTAGATGGGTTTTGATCAGCTGATGTCTCTTGTTCCATCACTTGTCAATCAGCGGAATGCCAAAGTCAGCAAAGCAACAGTTCTGCAGAAGAGTAAGTGATCAACAGACGATTGAAAGGACACTGTCCCGCCCAAATAACAACATTTGGCTTCCCTTATTTCCATGTTAATATATAGTCAAATACACCACCAAATAATTATACAGCTTAGTTGGATAAAAAGATTCTATACTATAGAGCAAAACAGAAGCAGAAGTTTGGAGATAAAATGCCGGATTGCAAGGATGGAAGTGGTTTACAGTTTTATCAAATTTGACTTCATGGCAGGCGGTCAAGAAATCAAAATGACTTTTTTAGCTGTATCTGTAAAGCTCTCTTTAGTTAATAATTTGCTTTTATCATTTTTGGTGAAATTTGTCTTCCCATTTTAAGACAATAAAGAAAGCTCAAAGCAAGTTCCTGGTCATATTTATGAAAACACAATATATCAGCTGAGACACTGTATCTTTAAGACGATATAATTACATTTTTGCCTCATGAGCTTAAGGTGGCTCCATATTGTTCAGCCCTCTCGTCTTTTGCATTCCATTACAGCTAGCCCGATGGTGTGGCTAAATATCTTTTACTTGAAACCAGTAAATCTTTTATCAGTCAACAAAGTGGTATCCAAATGACGTCATCATTTGTTGCCATGCAATGCGAAAAGAGGTAAAAAATATGCTGTTTTGGACCATTTGAGGCTAATAACTTATAAACTACACGGTGAAAGTTTTTGTTTTCGATATATTTTTGTTTAATTGGTAAGAGAAACATTATAAAACGAAAATATATAAAAATCAAAAAATTTCACTGAGCAGTTTTGAAGTTAAAAATGGGGTCTTTTTGGCCTCTTTTGACGTTACCATGGTAACAAATTTTGATGTCGTAGTGGTTGAATATCATAGATGTATCATGATGGGAATGTTTAAACTGTTAGGAGCCACCTTAAATGACACAACCAGCTACAAATAAATGTACTCCATAAATCGGCAAACTTAGTACTGGTTGAACACTTGAGTGTGATATGGTAAATAATTTTCAGGAATGAACCTTTAAACACAAAGTTCTGGTATGAAAGGCTTAGCTCCTCCCCCATTTCACACCTTTTGGGTGTGAAATGCAAATTAAGGCGTCTTTCAATCACAAAACGTGGTTAACTTGCGCGTCCTTTAAATATAATGTGCTTCAAAAATCTAATTAAGCCAAGATTTTACCTAAGCAAAAAAAGAAATAGAAGTTCAAAAAGACTTCTGATATAACTTTCATTAAGTTTTTCCGAATTGTGTCAGTAATGGTCTTAGTAATGACGCATGTTTGTTGTCAGTTGTTAATGCTTCAGTGGTTGATTGACGACTGGAGGTGAGAATGGCCAAGTCAGGCTCCTTTTATACCGGAACTTCATGTTTTACTCCCAAGAGTGCCCAAAATCAAAATACAAGAAAAATCCCAAATTTCATTTCGTAAAATACTGAAAAACAAATGATACCATGCAAAGTACTGCTGAAGAGGTTTCATTTGAATGGTCACACCATAGAATTTCATCAACAGACTCAAAAGTTAGAACAAATGATACCATGCAAAAGTACTGCTGAAGAGGTTTCATTTGAATGGACACACCATAGGATTTCATCAACAGACTCAAAAGTTAGAACAAATGGTACCATGCAAAAGTACTGCTGAAGAGGTTTCATTTGAATGGACACACCATAGGATTTCATCAACAGACCCAAAAGTTAGAACAAATGGTACCATGCAAAAGTACTGCTGAAGAGGTTTCATTTGAATGGACACACCATAGGATTTCATTGACAGACTCAAAAGTTAGAACAAATGGTACCATGCAAAAGTACTGCTGAAGAGGTTTCATTTGAATGGACACACCATAGGATTTCATCAACAGACCCAAAAGTTAGAAGAAATGGTACCATGCAAAAGTACTGCTGAAGAGGTTTCATTTGAATGGACACACCATAGGATTTCATCAACAGACCCAAAAGTTAGAAGAAATGGTACCATGCAAAAGTACTGCTGAAGAGGTTTCATTTGAATGGACACACCATAGGATTTCATCAACAGACTCAAAAGTTAGAACAAATGGTACCATGCAAAAGTACTGCTGAAGAGGTTTCATTTGAATGGTCACACCATAGGATTTCATCAACAGACTCAAAAGTTAGAACAAATGGTACCATGCAAAAGTACTGCTGAAGAGGTTTCATTTGAATGGTCACACCATAGGATTTCATCAACAGACCCAAAAGTTAGAACAAATAGTACCATGCAAAAGTACAGCTAAAGAGGTTTCATTTGAATGGACACACCATAGGATTTCATTGACAGACTCAAAAGTTAGAACAAATGGTACCATGCAAAAGTACTGCTGAAGAGGTTTCATTTGAATGGACACACCATAGGATTTCATCAACAGACTCAAAAGTTAGAACAAATGGTACCATGCAAAAGTACTGCTGAAGAGGTTTCATTTGAATGGACACACCATAGGATTTCATCAACAGACCCAAAAGTTAGAACAAATGGTACCATGCAAAAGTACTGCTGAAGAGGTTTCATTTGAATGGACACACCATAGGATTTCATTGACAGACTCAAAAGTTAGAACAAATGGTACCATGCAAAAGTACTGCTGAAGAGGTTTCATTTGAATGGACACACCATAGGATTTCATCAACAGACTCAAAAGTTAGAACAAATGGTACCATGCAAAAGTACTGCTGAAGAGGTTTCATTTGAATGGACACACCATAGGATTTCATCAACAGACCCAAAAGTTAGAACAAATGGTACCATGCAAAAGTACTGCTGAAGAGGTTTCATTTGAATGGACACACCATAGGATTTCATTGACAGACTCAAAAGTTAGAACAAATGGTACCATGCAAAAGTACTGCTGAAGAGGTTTCATTTGAATGGACACACCATAGGATTTCATCAACAGACCCAAAAGTTAGAACAAATGGTACCATGCAAAAGTACTGCTGAAGAGGTTTCATTTGAATGGACACACCATAGGATTTGGTTGACAGGCTTAAAAGATAGAACTATGCTGGGTGTTTCTTGGTGTTGCGGAAGCCATTGTTGGTTAGCTTTTGTGTTGTGGTGTGGGTATTGTTCAGTGTCCTTTGAACGTTTTATTTTACATCATTTGGTGATCACACCATCCGCAACACCAAGAAACTACCAGAACACTACATG